>CM051836.1:41396580-41560507 GCA_028451465.1 Erethizon dorsatum | reverse complement strand
TCTCAAACTGCTTCTAGTTCTTAATATTCATAAGGGCTGCTCTTGGTGCAGTCCAGCCCATGTTGCCTCCTGATTTCACAGGATGGAAAAACATGAAGCTATGCCCTTTTCTGGGGATGGGTACATGCACCCAATGCCAGTGCTGAATGTCACACAACTAGAAGCAAAAAGTCTATTTTCTGTCCTTCTAAGCAGACATCTGGGGTTTTAAGTGTGTGTTTAGGGTGAGGATCAATCTGTGCTCTGCACACTATTTCTCTGCCTTAGTGTCTCCAGAATGCTCTGCCTGAGCACAACTCATCACATTTTCTCAACTCTGTTGACCAGGGAGTTGGCTCAGAGCTGGACCCTCCTGACCACAGAGGACCACCAGCCTGGGGGCTGCCAGAAAGAGCAGGAAACTACTATGTCTCCAAAGGTGAGTGAGGAGAAGTCACCCAGGGCAGTGACCCTGTGCCCCTAACAGGAAACAGAAGACAAAAGCAAAATAGAGAAATCTAAACAGCAATGCTAAGGTGAAGGAGAAGTAGAGAGCTGCAGGTTTGGGAATTACCTGAGACAGTAAAGGCTGCACATCTGTAAATACTGTGGGTGACTAGGCTATGTCCACTCTGTCACCCAGGCTCATCCCCCACAGGCCCTGGACCTTGGGACTGAGTCCCTGCTACACCTTGCCCCACTGCCTGGCCACATGGAGAACTCACCTCGCCTGTGCTGTTGAGCTGCTGTGCGATTCACCTGAGGTCCTCCTCACTGGCCAGGGGGTTCAGCTGGTCTTGCAAATCATGCACAAACTGCTGCAGGGACATTAGCTGATTGGGCCGACTGAGCTTCCTCCAGGATGGTAGCATGGAAATGCTTTTCTCACACAGGCAAGTCATGGGGGGGCAGCCCTAGAGCATGCAGGGTGGGAGACAATGAATGAGGAGCCCAGCGGACACAATGCCATGCATTCGTGCATGCTCCCCCTGACCCCCAATGAGATGGCACTTTGCTGGTTGGGTTCTGGGGCAATTATTGCCTTAGTGGCACCTTTAGGCAGAATCTGTTTATCAAATGCACAGTTTTGTACAAGTTTCTCAGCTCTGTCTTGATAAATAGATGGTAAGTCTTCAGACTTATGATTTGGAAATTTTGGAATTTGTAATTCATCATATTTTGCTCAATTCTTCCCTCCCTTTTTCTTCCCTCACTCACCCCTCCCTCATGTCCCACTGGGCGTGTTCCACTGATCCACTCTGGCAATGGGTACTTTAGGAACAGAGAACAGAGAATGAGTATTGTTGTCAACAGAGCAGAATTTTAACCAATAAATTCAGTATTCATGGGGATTGTTGTTGAACTGTTATTTCTATTAGACCAGTTCTTGGTAAATAGCTTGAAATTGGTTTTTAACATTTTACATTTGTTAAATAAACCAGCCTATGTTTCAGATTCATATCAACGTGCCATCCTCATTAGCAACTACACAAGCCACGTACTGCACTGCATTGTTAATTAGGCATCCTTTCCAATCAAGTTTTATGTCACCTAAATTCCAATCCCTAATCAATAAAAAGTTCTCAGGCATAAACAGTCTATTTGGGGGACTCCACTTGCCTGGCCTCAGTGGTTGGTGGTGCATTGTACCACAATCCAGCTCAAAATATTTAAGGGCCCCATGCTGCCCAAGGAAGGAGGCTGTCATCCAAACATGGGTGTCTCACCACCTACTGGTTTGGGGGCTCTGAGTCCCAGAGGCCTGCCAGACCACTCCCATCTGTGGAAAGTGACTAGTTGAGGTGCATGGACCACATTTTTGTGATGTAGGAAAGGGTTTCCTGAGTATTCTGAGTGCCAGTGTGGAACCAGAGCCTGGTGTTGGAAGGGAACCAGGTCCCAGGTACCTCTGTGGGACAGCAGAGGTGTCCCACACCTACCCAAGTCAGACTCAGGCTTGAGTGGTGGGAACATTCCTGAGATCGGTGTAGCATTTTCCCCTAATTTTAGCATGTTTTTTCTGTTTCTTACCAGTTTTAGAGCTTTTTGAATATTATGAATAAGCAATCCTTTATGTGCCAATTGCATCAAAAATTTTCCCATCTATTTTACTTTTTAATTTTATCAATCCTTTTTTTTGTGTGGGTACCGGGGGGTCGACCTCAGGACCTCACATGCCAGCAGGTGCCCATGCCGCTGAGCGATATCACTGGCCCCTTTTTCATATGTAGGTTCTGGGAGCCGAACTCGGGCCCTCGCTCTTGCCGGGCAGGCGCTTAAGCCGCTGAGCCATCTCACCGGCCCTAATTTTATCAATCTTTATGGCCAGAGATTTGTTTTAAATATTTGTGTTGTTAAGTAGGTACACTTTCTTTGAAGATTTGTAGATTTTTGTAACCTTTCTTTAAAGTTTGTCTCAGCTCTAAGTTATTTTAAAAATGCATTACCCAAAATTAGTATTTGAGATATTTACTATTTTATATTTGACCATTCAATAATTTTAATCCACAAATGTTCAGGCAATGTGGAAAGTAGGATAATCAGGTTTATTTCCTCCCAGCCAAATAACCAGTTGTGCAAGATTATTAAGCAAATACTTTCCCCATTAAATTAAGATACCGTTTTTTTTTTTATTAAATTTGTTAAACATTGTGATTTACATTGACACTCTCTTACTCTTATTTAATTGTACTGATCATAGAGCCTTTATGTTTTATTTCTTCTTCCAGTGAAATTTTAAGATTAAAAACCCCAACCATCCTCCCCTCCCCAGATGCTAACTGGAACAGTATAAAATTTATTTAACTTGGGAAAAATGAAGCATTTTTTCATATCTTACCTCTGGTAAGAACAGTCTCATTCCATTCTTTCTGACTATAGTTTTACATTGTTTAATAAGTTTTGTTAGTGTTTTCTAACTTTTCTGAATTTTCTGAAATGGTCTTTTGACAAATTTTATGACTTTTTCTCTGAGCTTTCTTACATTCCACAATAAACCACTTTAGAATTCCTTTTGCAATTTGTAAAAAGAAATTTTGTATTTAAACCATGTAAACTGCAAGAATTGTGACCAGTGACGGGTGACTTCCAACAAAGAAGAAGGAAAGAAGGAGCAGACCGCGCGCGCACACCTTCTAATATCCCGGGAGTTGGAGCGCCGGCGGAGGCTCAATTCTACGGACACACGGTGGCAGCGGGCGCCCAGGGAGCCCCCACGGAGGATCCTGAGACAGCGGCGGGGCAGGGGAGCGGCGGAGAACGGCGCTGACCGGCGGTGAGTGTCTCTCAGCCACAGCTGCCCCGCGCCAGAGAGCGACCGGCCAGGCGCCATTGTGGGGGGTGTGGCGAAACTCAGAGCGGCTCGGAAACTGCTCTGGGAACTTGTGCTCCGGACAGGGCAGCACAGGGCCTCTCAATTGAGCCCACGAAAGTGTGCTGAGGTCAGCAGGTGAACGAGACTGGACTCTCAGCCACACCTGTCCCACGCCAGAGAGCGACTGGCCGGGCGCCATTGTGGGGGGTGTGGCGAAACTCAGAGCGGCTCGGAAACTGCTCTGGGAACTTGTGCTCCGGACAGGGCAGCACAGAGCCTCTCAATTGAGCCCATGAAAGTGTGCTGAGTTCAACAGGCGAATGAGACTGGACTCACAGCCACACCTGTCCCACGCCAGAGAGTGACTGGCCCGGCACCATTGTGGGGGGCGTGGCGAAAAACCAGAGCGGCGGGAACCAGTGCAGGGAATCCGCGCTCAGACAGCGCGCTGAGCATCTCAGGCCCAGGGATCGTGAAAGGTTGCTGAGAGCGGAAGCAAGCTAGACTGGTCTCTACCTGAAATTATGCGCCTCTGCTCACCGCCCGCCAGAGGGCGCTCCTGGCTTACTGGGACGGACCTGCACAGAACAGATTGACTAAGGGACACAGAAAATACAGTGGCACAGTACCAAAGAATCAAGGACTGGGCCAAACAGGTAGCAACTTCGCATACCCAACGAATTGAAGAGGTAGGATCTGGCAGAAAGCTTAAAACATAAAAGCAAGCTCCACTTGGAAGATACTGCAGAGAAGGAGTCATCTTCTAAAGATCTTAAACACTAGCAATAAAGTAACCTACTATAGGTAATTTGCAAACATCACCCCAGGAATTAAAGAAAGAAAAAATGAGACGACACTTAAACAAGATGCAACCCCACACATCCAATTCACCAAAGGCAAACCTAGGGAGCAACGAGGTGGGACAATCCGAAAGCCACCAACCTGGCCTATCTGAAGTGGTAACAACAAAGCAACTGAATGAGGTTCTGGAAAAAATTAAAACAGAAATAATCTCACAGATAACTGCAGAGATAATGTCTACAATGAAGACCATGCTTAAGGACACTATAGCTGATACAGACAAAAAAATAGATGAACTTAAGAAAACTATAGAAACCATGAATGCTCAGCATAGGAAAGAAATGGAATCCATGAGGCAGATTCAAGCAGATATCCAAGAGATAAAAAATTCCATTGAAAGTATTTGTAGCAGAATAAGCCAATGCGAGGACAGGATCTCAGATATAGAAGACAGGCTTGCAATTAGTGATCATGAAAAGGAAGAATTCTTTTTTTTTTTTTTTTTTTTGGACCGGGGGGTCGACCTCAGGACCTCGCGCACCAGCAGGCGCCCGTGCCTCTGAGCGATATCACCGGCCCCTTTTTCGTATGTGGGATCCGGGATCGAACTCGGGCCCTCGTGCTTGCAAGGCAGGCGCTTACCGCTGAGCCATCTCACCGGCCCCGAAAAGGAAGAATTCTTAAAAACAGCAAGGGACCATGAAAAATCAATTCAGCTGCTAGATGACTCAAAGATAAACAACTTAAGAATAATTGGAATAAATGAAAAAGCAGGAGATAACATCAATGACATTAAAACCTTGTTCAAAGACATAATCAGGGAGAACTTTCCTGGAAGAGAAAAGGAATTTGACACCTCTATAAGTGAAGCTTTCAGAACACCAAATAGACATGATCAAAAAAAAACTTCAGCCAGACATATTATAGTCAAGATCCCAGAAATTCAACAGAAGGGCAAAATCTTAAAAGCTGTTAGGGAGAAGAGACAAATCACCTATGAAGGAAAACCCATCAGAATCACAGCTGACTTTTCAGCACAAACCCTCAATTCAAGAAGAGCTTGGAATGATGTATTGCAAGCTCTAAAGGAAAATAATTTTCAGCCCAGATTGATGTACCCTGCAAAACTATCTTTCAAAATTGATGGAGAAATAAAATACTTTCATGACAAAGAACATCTGAGAAAATTTATGACCACCAAACCAGCACTCCAAAACGTTCTGAAGGACATTCTAGAAAGAGATAGGAACCCCAACAGAAGGAATCCACCAGGCAGGGCAAATAATTAAATAGCAGGAAAGGGGAAAAACAAAGAGTGGGAACCAACAACAGGAAAATATCATGACAAGTCAATACATATCAGTTTTAACCATCAATGTTAACGGTCTCAATTCACCAATCAAAAGGCACAGACTGGCGAAATGGATCAAGAAGCAAGATCCAACAATATGCTGTATACAAGAAACACATTTAATTCAGAAAGAAATTCATAGACTGAAAGTCAAAGGATGGAAAACAATACTCCATGCCACAGGAACCCACAAAAAAGCAGGGGTAGCTATTCTTTTTGCAGACAAAGTGAACTTCAAGCCAAGAAGGATTCAGAGAGATAAAGACAGTCATTACATCCTGGTAAAGGGAACAATCCAAGAGGAAGAGATAACGATCATAAATATATATGCGTCAAATACCAATGCACCCAGCTATATAAAACAAGTATTAAAGGACATGAAAAATCAAATAAGCACTAATACAATTATATTGGGAGATCTCAATACTCCACTGTCACAAAAAGATAGATCAACTGGACAGAAAATCAATAATGAAATAGTAGAACTGAACCAAACTTTTGAACAAATGGACTTAGTAGATGTCTACAGAGTGTTTCACCCCACAACATCAGAATACACATTCTTCTCAGCTGCACATGGGACGTTCTCCAAAATAGACCACATACTAGCTCATAAAACCTGCTTAAATAAATGCAAAGGAATTGAAATTATCCCATGCATATTATCAGACCATAGTGCAATGAAATTGGAAATCAATGGCAAAAGATCCCACAAAAACTTCCTAAACACATGGAAATTAAACAACATCCTCCTGAACAACCAATGGGTCACAGATGAAATTAAAGAAGAAATTAGTCACTTTCTACAACTGAATGATAATGACAGTACAACATACCGGAACTTATGGGATACAATGAAAGCAGTCCTAAGAGGGAAATTTATAGCATTAAATACTTATATCAAGAAAATAGAGCAAGCGCAAATAAACAACTTAAGGGTGAACCTCGAGCTTCTAGAAAGAGAAGAGCAGGTTAAGCCAAAAGCCCGTACAAGGGAGGAAATTATAAAGATCAGAGCAGAAATTAACGTATTGGAGAATAAAAAAACAATACGAAGAATCAATGAAGCAAAAAGTTGGTTCTTTGAAAGAATAAATAAGATTGACAAACCCTTATCCAACCTTATTAAAAAAAGAAAAGAAAAGACTCAAATCCATGCAATTGAAAATGAAAAGGGTGATATCACGACGGACCCTGCAGAAATCCAGAAGATCATCTATACCTATTTTGAAAATTTATATTCTACTAAGATGGAAAATGCAGAAGAAATGGACAGATTCCTAGATTCGTATGAATTACCAAAGCTAAATCAAGAAGATTTAAAAATCCTAAATAAACCAATATCAACCAATGAAATTGAAGATGTAATTAAAAACCTCCCAACAAAGAAAAGCCCAGGCCCTGATGGATTCACTGCCGAATTCTACAAGAAATTTAGAGAAGACCTAACGCCCCTACTTCTCAAACTTTTTAATGAAATTGAAAGGGAAGCAATACTCCCAAATTCATTCCTGGAAGCAAGCATTACCCTGATACCAAAACCAGAGAAGGACCCAACTAAGAAAGAGAACTACAGGCCAATCTCCCTAATGAACATAGATGCAAAAATCCTTAATAAGATACTGGCAAACAGAATCCAACAAATCATCAAGAAGATTATACACCATGACCAAGTTGGATTCATCCCAGGGATGCAGGGATGGTTCAACATACGTAAATCAATAAATGTAATACAGCATATTAACAGAACCAAAGACAAAAATCACATGATCATCTCAATAGATGCAGAAAAAGCTTTTGACAAAGTCCAGCACCTTTTCATGATAAAAACCCTACAGAAAATTGGAATAGAGGGTCTTTATCTCAATCTGGTAAAAGCTATCTATGACAAACCAACAGCCAATATCATACTAAATGGCCAAAAACTGAAAGCCTTCCCTCTAAAATCAGGAACAAGACAAGGATGTCCACTGTCCCCACTCTTATTCAACATAGTTCTGGAAACTTTAGCCAGAGCAATTAGACAAGAGAAAGAAATAAAAGGAATAATGATTGGAAAGGAAGAAGTTAAATTATCATTATTTGCAGATGACATGATACTCTACACAGAATACCCCAAAAACTCCACTAAAAAACTGCTAGATTTGATAAGCAAATTCAGTAGTGTAGCTGGATACAAAGTCAATACTCAAAAGTCAATAGCCTTCCTGTACACAAATAACAAACTTACTGAAAGAGAAATTAGGGAAACAATACCTTTCACAATAACATCCAAAAAAATGAAATACCTAGGAATCAACCTCACGAAGGATGTAAAAGACCTCTATACTGAAAACTACAGTACTCTGAAAAAGGAGATTGAAGAGGATATCAGAAAATGGAAAGATATCCCTTGCTCCTGGATAGGAAGAACCAATATAGTGAAAATGGCCATACTTCCAAAATTGTTATACAGATTTAATGCAATTCCAATCAAAATTCCAACAGCATATCTCACAGAATTAGAGAAAACAATCCTAAAATTCATTTGGAATCAGAAGAGACCTAGAATAGCAAAGGCAATTCTGGGCAACAAAGGCAAGGCAGGGGGCATCACTATCCCCGACTTGAAATTATACTATAAAGCTACTGTGATAAAAACAGTGTGGTACTGGCAAAAAAAACAGACCTGAAGATCAATGGAACAGATTAGAAGATGCTGAAACAACCCCAGACATACTAAGCCACCTTATCTTTGACAAAGGTGCCAAACACATTCGCTGGAAGAAAGATAGTCTCTTTAATAAATGGTGCTGGAAAAACTGGCTCTACACATGCCGAAGATTAAAACTAGACCCATATCTTTCACCATGCACTAAACTAAATTCAAAATGGATCAGAGATCTAAATATTAAAACAGAAACATTAAATCTGCTGGAAGGTAAGATAGGTAAAACCCTTGGAGACATTGGTGTAGGCAAAGACTTTATGAATAAAAACTCAACCGCACGGGAACTATCCCAAAGAATCAATAACTGGGATCTCATCTTATTAAAAAGCTTTTGCACAGCAAGAGAAACCACCAACAGAGTGAAGAGACAACCCACAATGTGGGAAAAAATGTTTGCCAGCTGTTCCTCAGACAAAGGATTACTATCGAGAACATATAAAGAACTCAAAAAAATCAGACCTCCCAAATTTAAAGACCCACTCCAAAAATGGGCATCTGAGATGAATACACATTTCTCAGATGAAGAAATACTAATGGCAAATAAATATACAAAAAAATGTGCAACATCACTAGTCATTCGAGAGATGCAAATTAAAACAACACTGAGATACCATCTCACCCCAGAAAGAATGGCTACTATAAAGAAATCAACTAATAACAAATGCTGGAGGGGCTGTGGGAAAAAGGAACCCTTCTCTACTCTTGGTGGGAGTGTCGACTGGTACAGCCACTGTGGAAGTCAGTGTGGAGATTCCTCAAAAAGCTAGGGTTGGAGGTCCCATTTGACCCAGCTATTCCCCTTCTGGGCATCTTCCCAGAAGAATTAAAAACATCATACCACAGCGATATATGTGCACCCATGTTTATAGCAGCACAATTTGTAATAGCCAGATCTTGGAAACAACCCAAATGCCCATCAACTGAGGAATGGATAAGAAAGATGTGGTATTTTTATACAATGGAGTACTATTCAGCCATTAAGAAGGATAAACTGGAGACTTTTATAGGTAAATGGATGCAACTCGAGAAAATACTCATAAGTGAAATAAACCAGAAGCACATGTGTAAGCATCGTATTGTCTCTCTAGTATGAGAAACTGAAAGAGTAAATAAGATCCAAAATGTACAATAGACATGGTGAATCAAAAAGAAACGGGTCAAAAGGAAAGAGAGACTGGAATAGGGAAAAGAAAGAAGGGAAAGGGAAATAAATTGTATATATATATATAAGATGGTTAAGATAGATACACTACGATTTTTACTTAGTTCATTGAAGAGTAAGGTTTGTGCCAATAATGTTTGGATAATTAAATGCTAATGTCTGGTGTCCTGAATAACTAACTTAAAGATAGTAATTCGCAATGTATTAACCATTGTTACCCTCCTATTATGCTGTTTTGAAAATTTGTTCTTCTTTTGATTTGTTTTGTTTTTTCTTCTCTTTAAAATAAAATTAAAAAAAAAAAAAAAAAAAAAAAAAAAAAAGAACTCCCGGTCAGAAGCATAAAGCTCTTTCCAGGATGGTTCTGCTGTATTTACAGAAGTGTAGAATCTACTTTATTCTTTGCTTCCCATGACCCTTTTGGAATGAATGAGAAGAAAAACATCCTGCTAATGTCTGTGCTAGGTAGGAGCTAGAGGTGGACTATCTTCTACATAACTTGAGTCTAAGGAAATAAGCAAGTCTGAACTTTCAGGAGTGTGTGGCTGTGGAAATAATCGAATTCTGCAGTGAAATTTTCTGATGTCTCTATGAGGAATGGCAATTGCCCATGTATTACTAGGCTACTCTCTGGCCATATAGAAACTGTAGCTGCCTTAGTGTTTCCCAAATAAAATCTCCAGGGAAGATGCATAAAGCACCGGAAGGTTCTGCTGAATTTACAGGAGTGTAGAAATTACTGTATTCTTTGCTTCCCAGGTCCCATTGGAATGAATGGGAAGAAAAACATCTTGATGCCCTATGTGCTAGGAAGGAGTTACAGCTGGATTTGCTCCTATAGAAGTTTCTTCCAATGAATTAAGCAAGCCTGAACTTTCAGGAGTTTGGGGCTCTGGAAATAGCTGAATTACCCAGTGAAATTTTCAGATGTCTCTATGCAGAATATCAATTACTCATGTATTACAAAACTGCCCTGTGGGCCATATAGAAACTGCTCTTGTCTGAGTGTTTCCCTAAAAATAACTCCAAGTCAGAAGCATAATGCACCTTCTAGGATGGCTCTGCTCTATTTAGAGATGTGTAGAAGCTACAGTATATTTTGCTTCTCAAGCCCCATTAGAGTGAATGAGAAGAAAACATCCTGCTGCCCTCTGTGCTAAGAAGGATCTAGAAGTTGACTAGGATCTGGATAAGTTCAGTTCAAGGAAATAAGTAAGCCTGAATTTTCAGGAGTGCAGAGCTGTGGAAATAAATAAGTTCAGCAGTGAAATTTTCAGGTGTCTCTATAGGGAATGGTGACTGACCTTGAATTACTAGACTGCCCTGTGGCCATATAGTAACTGCAGTTGCCTAAGTGTTTGCCTAATAAGAACTCCAGGTCAGAAGCATGAAGCATGTTCCAGGATGGTTCTGCTGTGTTTACAGAACAGTAGAAACTACTGTATTCTTTGCTTCCCAGGCCCCTTTGTAATGAATGGGAAGTAAAACATCTTGTTGCCCTCTGTTCTAAAATGGAGCTATAGCTGGACTAGCTTCTGGATAAATTCAGTCCCAGGAAATACCAGGCCTGAATGTTCAGGAGTTTGGAGCTGTGGAAATAACTGAATTCTGCAGTAAAATTTTCAAATGATCTGTTTGTGTAATGAAAATTGCCCATGTATCACTAGGCCGCCCTGTGGGCCATATAGAAACTGCAGTTGCCTGAGTGTTGCTCTAATAAGAAATCCAGGTCAGAAGAATGAAGCACCTTTCAGGATGGTTCTGCTGTATTTACAGAAGTGTAGAAACTATTGAATTCTTTGCTTCCCAGCCCACTTTGGAATGAATGGGAAGAAAAACATCCTGCTTCCCTCTGTGCTAGGAAGGAGCTAGAGCTGTACTAGCTTCAAGATAATTTCCATCCAAAGAAATAAGCAAGATTGAACTTCAGGAGTTCGAGGCTGTTGAAATAAATGAGTTCTGCTGTGAAATTTTCGTGTTTCTCTAGAGATGGCAACTGCCCATGTATCACTAGGCTGCTCTCTGGGCCATATACAAACTGCAGTTGGCTGAGTGGTTCTCTAATAAGAACTCCAGTTCATAAGCATAAAGCACCTTCCAGAATGCATTTGCTCAATTCACAAAAGGGTGAAACTACTGTATTTTTTCATTCCTAGGCACCATTGGAAGGAATACAAAGAAAAACTTCCTGCCCTCTGTGCTTGAAATGAGCTACAGCTGGACTAGCTTCAGGATAAGTTCAGACCCAGGAAATAAGCAAGCCTGAACTTTCAGGTGTGTGCGGCTGTGGAAATAACTGAGATCTGCAGTGAAATTTTGAGATATCTCTATGGAGAATGGCAATTGTCCATGTATTACTAGGCTGCCTTGTGGGCCATATAGAAAGTGCAGTTGCCTGAGTGTTTCCCTAATAAGAACTCCAGGTCAGAAAACTCAAGGATCTTCCAGGATGGATCTGCTCTATTTACAGAAGTACAGATTCTATGGTATTCTTTGCTTCCCAGGCCCTGTGGAATGAATTGGAAGAAAAGTATCTTGCTGCCCCCTGTGCTAGGCAGGAGCTAGAACTGGACTAGCTTCTGGATAAGTTTAGTCCAAGGAAATAAGTAATCCTAAAATGTCAGGTGTGTGGGGCTGTGGAAATAACTGAATTCTGCAGTGAAATTTTGAGATGTGTTTATGGGAAATGGCAATTATTCATGCATTATTAAGCTGTCTTGTGGGCCATACAGAAACAGCACTTTCCTGAGTGTTTCCCTAAGAAGAAATCCAGGTCAGAAGTTTAAAGCACCTTCCAGCATGCTTCTGCTGTATTTACATTAGTGTAGAAACTAATGTATTCTTTGCTTCCCAGCCCTTTTGGAATGAAAGCAAAGAAAAGCATCATGACCCCCTTTGCACTGGAAAGGATCTAGAGGTGGACTACCTTCTGCATACATTCAATCCAAGGAAATAAGCAAGGCAGAAGTTTCTGGAGTGTAGGGCTGTGGAACTAAATGCGTTCTGAAATGAAATTTTGAGATGTCTCTGTGGGGAATGACAATTGTCCATGTATCACTATGCTTTCCTGTGGGCCATATAGAGATTACAGTTGCCTGAGTGTTTCCCAAATAATAACTTCAGGTCAGAAGAATAAAACACCTTGCAGTATGGTTCTGCTGTATTTACAGAATTGTACAAAGGACTGTATTCTTTGTACCCAGGCCCCATTGGAGTTAATGGGAAGAAAAACATAATGTTGCCCTCTGTGCTAGGAAGGAGCTAGATTTGGACTAGCTTCTGGATGTGTTAAGTCAAAGAAAATAAGGAAGCTTAAAGTTTCAGGCATGTGGGGCTGTGGAAAAAAACTGAGATCTGCAATGAAATTTAGAGATGTCTCTATGGGGAATGGCATTTGTTCATGTATTATTAGGCTGTCCTGTGGGCCACATAGAAACTGCAGTTACCTGAGTGTTTTGCTAATAATAACTCTATGTCAGAAGCATAAAACATTTTCCATGATGGTTCTGCTGTATTTACAGAAGTGTAGAAACTACTGTATTCTTTGCTTTCCAGGCCTAATTGAACTGAATGGGAAGAAAAACATCTTGCTGCCCTCTATGCTAGGAAGGACCTACAGCTGGTCTACCTACTGCATAAGTTCAGTCCAAGGAAATAAGCACACCTGAACTTTCAGCCGTGTTGTGCTGTGGAAATAACTGAGTTTTGCAGTGAAATTTTGAGATGTCTCTATGGGGAATGGCAATTGCCCATGTATTACTAGGTTTCCCTGTGGGCCATATAGAAACTGCTGTTGCCTGAGCATTTCCCTAATAAGAACTCCAGGTCAGAAGAATAAAGCACCTTCCAGAATTATTGTGCTGTATTTAGAAGTGTAGAAATTACTGTCTTCATTGCTACTGAAGCCCCTTTGGAATGAATGCAAAAAAAAAAAAAAAACCTCCTGTTGCCCTATGTGCAGAGCTGGACTAGCTTCTGCATAAGTTCAGGCCCAGGAAATAAGCCAGTCTGAACTTTCAGTAGTGTGGGGCTGTGGAAATAATTGAGTTCTGCAGAGAAATGTTCTGATGTCTCTATGGGGAATGACAATTGACCAAGTATTACTAGGCTGCTCTGTGGGTCATATAGATACTGCAGCTGCCTGAGTGTTTACCTAATAAGAACTCCAGGTCAGAAGCATAAAGCACCTCCCAAGATGGTTCTGTCTAATTAACAAAAGTGTAGAATCTACTGCATTCTTTTTTCCCCAGGCCAGACTGGAATAAATCTGAAGAAAATCATCCTGCTGCCCTCTCTGCTAGGAAGGAGCTAGAGCTGGATTTGCTCTTGAATAAGTTCATTCCAATGAAATAAGCAAGCCTGAACTTTCAAGAGTGTGTGGCTGTGGCAATAACTGAGTTCTGCAGTGAAATATTCAGATGATCTCTATGGGACATGGAAATGTCCATGTATCACTAGGCTGCCCTGTATGCCATATAGAAACAGCAGCTGCCTGACTGTTGCCCTTATAAGAATTTCAAGTCAGATGCATAAAGCTTCTTCCAGGATTTTTCTGCTCCATTTACAGAACTGTAGAATCTAATTTGTTCTTTGCAGCCCTGGTCCCTTTGGAATGAATGGGAAGTAAAACATCCTGCTGCCCTGTGTGCTAGGAAGGCACTTGAGCTGCACTAGCTATTGGATAAGCTCAGTTTGAGTAAATAAGCATGTCTGAACTTTCAGGAGAGTGGGGCTCTGGAAATAACTGAGTTCTGCAGTGAAAGTTTGAGATATCTCTATGGGGAATGACAATTGCCCATGTATTACTAGGCTGTTCTGTGTGTTATATAGAAACTGCTGTTGCCTGAGTATTTCCCTAATGAGAACTCAAGGTCAGAAGCATAAAGCCCGTGTGATAATGGGTCTGCTCTACTTGCACAAGTGTAGAAACCGCTGTATATGTTGCTTCACAAGCACAATAGAAATGAATGGGAAGAAAATCATCCTGCTGCCATCTGTGCTAGGAAAGAGCTAGAGCAGGACTACCATTGGCAAATGTTCATTCCCAAGAAAGAAGCCTGAAATTTCAGGAATGTTGGGCTGTGGATGAAACAGGTCTGCAGTAAAATTTTCAGAAGTCTCTATGGGGAAAGGGAATTGCCCATGTATTACTAAGCTGGCCTGTGAGCTATATAGAAATTGCAATTCCCTATGTGTTTCCATAAAAAGAACTCCAGATTAGAAGCACAAACAAACTTCCAGGATTTTTCTGCTCTATTTATAGAAGTGTAGAAACTATTGTATTCTTTGCTTCACAGGCCTCTTTAGAATGAATGGGAAGAAAACATCCTCCTGCCCTCTGTGCTAGGAAGGAGCTAGAACAGTGTAGTTTCTATTGTGTTGTTTCCCAGTCTACATTGGAATGAATGGGAAGAAAAACAACCTGCTGCCCTCTGATTTAGGAAGGAGCTAGAGCTGGAAGAGCCTCAGGATAAGTTCAGTTCAAGGAAATAAGCAAGCCTAAACTTCAGGAGTGTGGGGCTGTTTAAATAAATGATTTCTGCAGTGAAATTTTCAGATATCTCTGTGGGGAATGAAATTTCTCATGTATTACTAGACTTCTCTTTCAGGTATATAGAAACTGCAGTTGCCTGAATGTTTCCCTAATAGGAACTCCAGGTCAGAAACATAAAGCACCTTCCAGGATTGTTCTGCTGTATTTAAAGAAATTTAGAAACTACTGTATTCTTTGCTTGCCAGACCCAATTAGAATGAATGGGAAGATAAACATCCTGCTGCCCTCTGAAATAGGAAGGATCTTGAGGTGGACTAGCTTCTGGATAATTTCAGTTCAAGGAAATAAGCAGGCGTGAACTTTCAAGAGTGTGGGACAGTGGAAATAACTGAGTTCTGCAGTGAAATATTCAAATGATCTCTATGGGGAATGGCAGTTTTCATGTATTACTAGGCTGCCCTTTGGGCTGTATGGAAACTGCAGTTGCCTGAGTGCTGTCCTACTAAGAACTCCATGTCAGAAGCATAGAGTATCTTCCAGGATTTTTCTGCTTTATTTACATAATTGTAGAAACTACTTTATTCTTTGCTTCCCAGGCCCCTTTGGAATGAAAGGGAAGTAAAACATCCTGCTGTTCTGTGTGCTAGGAAGGTGCTACAGCTGCACTAGCTACTTGATATGTTCAGTCCCAGGAAGTAAGCAAGTCTGAACTTTCAGGAGTTTGGTGCTGTGGAAATAATTGAGTTCTGCAGTGAAATTTTCAGATGTCTCTATGGAGAACGGCAATTGCCTGTGTATTACTAGGCTGCCCTGTGGGCCATATAGAAACTGCAATTGTCTGAGTGTTTCCTTAATCAGAATTCCAGGTCAGAAGAATAAACCAACTTCCAGCATGGTTCTGATGTATTTCTACCATTGTAGAAACTAATGTATACTTTGATTCCCAAGGCCCTTTGGAATGAATGAGGAGAAAAGCCTCTTGATGCCCTGTTTGCTACGTAACAGCTAGAGCTAGATGAGCTTATGGATAAATTCAGTCCAAGGAAATGAGCAATCCCGTATATTCTAGAGTATGGGGCTGTGGGTATCACTCAGTTATGCAGTGAAATTTTCAGATTTCTCTATGGGGAATGGCAATTTCCCATGTATTACTCTGCTGCCCTGCGTGTCACATAGAAAGTGCAGTTGCCTGAGTATTTCCCTAAGAAGAACTCCAGGTCTGATGCATAAAGCACCTCCCATGATTGTTCTGCTGTCTTTCCAATAGTGTAGAAAGTAAAGCATTCTTTAATTCCCAGGACCCTATGTCATGATTGGGGAGAAAAGCATCCTGCTGCCCTCTTTGCTAAGAAGAAGCTAGAGTTCAGTTAGCTTGTGCATAAGTTCACTCCAAGGAAATAGGCACGCCTGAGCTTTTAGGAGTGTGGGGATTTGGAAATCACTGAGTACTGCAGTGAAATTTTCAGACCTCTCTAGAGGGAATGGAAATTACCAGTATTACTATACTGCCCTGTGACCTACATAGAACCTGGAGTTGCCTTATTGTTTCCCTAGTAAGAACTGCAGGTCAGAAGCCTAAAGCACCTTCCATTATGGTTGCACTCAGTTGACAGCAGTGTAGAAATTAATGTATTCTTTGCTTCCCTAGTCCCATTGGAATGAACTGGGATCAAATCATCCTGGTGCCCTCTGTGCTATGAAGCACAGTGGTTGGAAGAGCTTGTGGATAAGTTTAGTCCAATGAAATAAGCAATCTTGAACTTTCTGGAGTGTGGGGCTGTGGAAATCACTGAGTTCTGCAGTGAAATTTTCAGATGTCTCTATGGGAAATGGCAATTGCCCATGTATTACAAGGCCATCTATGGCCCATATAGAACCTGAAGTTGCCTAAGTGTTGCCCTCATAAGAACTCCAAGTTACAAGCATAATGCACCTTCCAGGATAGTTCTGCTTTATTCACAGCAGTGTAGAAATATATGTGTTCTTTGTTTCCCAGGCCACATTGGAATGAAAAGGCAGAAAAGCATCCTTCTGCCCTCTGTGTTTAGAAACATCTAGACCTGGGCTACCTTGTGTATAAGTTCATTCCCTGGAAGAAAGCAAGCCTGAACTTTCAGGAGAGTGGGGCTATGGAAATCACTGAGTTCTGAAGTGAAATTTTCAGATGTCTTTATTGGGAATGGCTATTTCCCTTGTATTTCTAGGTGGCCCTGTGGCCCACATAGAACCTGAATTTTCCTGAATATATTCCTAATAAGAACTACAGGTCAGGAGCACAAAGCACCTTTCAGGACAGTGTTGCTATATTTTCAGAAGTGTAGAAACTAATATATTTTTTGCTTCCAAACCCCATCGGAATGAAATGGGAGAAAAACATCCTGATGTCCTCTGTGCTAGGAAGAAACTAGAGCTGGACTAGTTTTAAAATACATTCAGTCCAAGTAAATAAACAAGCCTGATCTTTCAGGAGTGTGGTCTTTGGAAATAAATGAATTCTGCAGAGAAATTTTTAAATGTCTCTATGGGGAATGGCAATTGTCCATGTATTCCTAGGCTGTTCTGTGTCCCACATAGAACCTGGAGTTGTATGAATGTTTCCCTAATAACAACATGAGTTCAGAAGCATAAAGCACCTTCCAAGATTGTTCTGCCTTATTTACAGCACTGTAAAAACTAATGTATTCTTTCCTTTCCAGGCCCCTTTAGAATGAATGGGGAAAAAAGCATACTGCTCTCTTCTGTGCCAGGAAGCAGCTAGAGTTCTACTAGCTTGTGGATAAGTGCAGTCCAAGGAAATAAGCAAGCTTGAACTTTCTGGGTTACGGGGCTGTGGAAATCACTGAGTTCTGCAGTGTAATTTTCTGATGTCTGTATTTGAAATGGCAGTTACCATGTATTGCTAGGCTGCCCTGTGCCCCACATAGAGCCTGTAGTTCCCTGTGTGTTTCTTTAATAAGAACTCCAAGTCAGAAGCATAAAGAATCTTCCAGGATGGTTCTGCTGTATTTACAGCAGTGCAGAAACTAATGTATTCTTTCCATCCCAGGAACTTTGGAATGAATGGGAAGGAAAGCATCCTGCTTCCCCCTCTGTTAGGAAGCAGCTAGAGGTGGACTAGCTTGTGGTTAAGTTCTGTCAAAGGAAATAAACAAGCCTGAACTTTCAGGAATGGGGGGATATGGAAAACTCTGAGTTCTGCAGTGAAATTTTCAGATGTCTCCATGGGGAATGGCAATTGCCCATGTATTACAAGGCTGCCCTTTGGCCCACACAGAACCTGGTGTTGCCTGAGTGTTTCCTTAATAAGTACTCCAGTTCAGAAGCATAAAGCACCTTCCAGGATGGTTCTGCTGTATAGACAGTAGTGATGAAACTAATGTATTCTTTGCTTCCTAGGCCCAATTGAAATGAATGGGGAGAAAAGCATCCTGCTGCCCAGTGTGCTAAAAGGCAGCTAGAGCTGGGCTAGCTTATGGATAATTTCAGACCAAGGAAATAAGGAAGCCTGATCTTTCAGTCATTTTGGGCTGTGGAAATCACTGAGTTTTTTTTTTTTGTGTGTGTGTGGGTACCGGGGGTCGACCTCAGGACCTGGCACGCCAGCAGGCACCCATGATGCTGAGTGATATCACTGGCCCTTTTTTCATATGTGGGTTCCGGGAGTCAAACTGGCCCTCGTGCTTGCCAGGCAGACACATACGCCACTGAGCCATCTCACCGGCTCAATCACTGAGTTTTGAAGTGAAATTTTCAGATGTGTCTATGGGGAATGGCAATTGCCCATGTATTACTAGAGTGCCCTGAGGCCATCATAGAACCTGGAGATGCCTGAGTGTTTCCCTAGTAAGTACCGTGGGTCAGAAGCATACAGCATCTTCCAGAATGGTTCTTTTTAATTACAGAAGTGTAGAATCTAATGTATTCTTTGAATCCCAGCCCTCATTGTAATGAAAGGTGAGAAATCATTCTGCTACCCACTGTGCTAGGAAGCAGCTAGAGATGGACTAGCCTTTGGATAAATTCATTCCACAAACATAAGCAAGCCAGAACATTCAGGAGTGTGTGGCTGTGGAAATAACTTGGTTCTGCAGTGAAATTTTCAGATGTCTCTATGGGGAATGGCATTTACTCATGTATTACTAAGCTACCCTTTGGCCCACATAGAACTTGGTTTTTCTTGCACATTTTCATAATAAAAACTCTATGTAGGAAGCATAAAGCATTTTTCAGGCAGTTTCTGCTTTATTTACATAATCGTAGAAACTAATGTATTCTTTTCTTCTCAGGCTCCATTGGAATGAATGAGGTAAATGCATCCTGCTGCCCTCTATACCAGGAAGCAACTAGAGCTAGAATAGCTTTTGAATAAGTTCAGTCCAAGGAAATAAGCAAGCCTGAACTTTCAGTACTGTTTGGTTCTTGAAATAACTGAATTCTGCTGTGATATTTACAGAGATCTCTAATGGGAATGGCAGTTGCCCAAGTAGTACTAAGCTGCCCTGTGGCCCACATGGAACTTGGTTTTTCTTTAGTGTTTCCCTAATAAAAACTCTATGTAGGATCATAAGGCATTTAGAAGGAAAGTTCTGCAGTATTACAGTATTGTGGAAACTAAGGTGTTCTTTGCCTGTTGGTGTCTTATAGGGATGAATGTGTGGAAAAGTATACTACTGTAGTCTCTTCTTGCAAGCAGATAGAGTGTGACCAGCTTCTGGAAAAGTTCAGCCCAAGAAAATAAGCAAGCCTGCCCTTTCAGTAGTGTCTGGCTCTGGAAATAACAGAGCAAGCAAATAATTCATTAGTTTCCACACTCCTTTAAGTCATGTAAGTAAAGCAGAACCTTCCTGTAAATGCTTTATGCTTCTAAAATAGAGTTCTTTTTAGGAAAACACTCAGTCAACCCCAGGATCTATGGGGGCCACAGGGCAGCCTATTAATCCATTGGCAATTGCCATTCCCCATAGAGGCCTCTGAAATTTTCCCTGTAGAACTGAGTTATTTACAGAGCCACACACTCCTGATCCTTCAGACTTGCTTATTTCCTTGGAATTAACTTATCCTGAAGCTGGTCAACCTCTACCTGTTTGCAAGCACAAACTACTCCACTATGCTTCTCCACACTTTCATCCCTATGAGGCACTAGCAAGCAAAGAACATATTAGTTTCCACACTACTCTAAGTAGAGCAGAACCTTCCTCAAAAATACTTTATGCTTGTAACATAGAGTTCCTATTAGTGAAACACTCAGGCAACCCCAAGTTCTCTGTGGGCCACAAGGCAGCCTTGTAATCCATGGGCAACTGTCATGCCCCATACAGGTCTCTGAACATTTCACTGTAGAACTCAGTGATTTCCTGAGCTACAAAATCCTGAATGTTCAGGCTTGCTTATTTCCTTGGACTGATCTTATCCAGATGCTGGTCATGCTCTACCGGCTTGCAAGCTCCAACTACACTATGCTTTTCCAGTCATTCATCCCTATAGGGCACCAGCAAGCAAAAAACAGATTAGTTTCCCCACTCCTGTGAGTACAGCAGAACCTTCCTTGAAAATTCTTTATTCTTCTCACATAATGTTCTTATTAGACAAACACTCAGGTTCTATGTGGGCCACAGGGTAGCCTAGGAATACATGTTCAACTGCCATTCCAAGAGCCACACATTTCTGAAAGTTCAGGCTTGCTCATTTCTTTATACTGAACTTTTCAACTTGATTGTGGCCAGTTCTTTCAATTTCCTCTGTTCTCACCCTAATCCAAGCCATATGAAAGAGTTGGTCTAGAATATTTCCACAGTTTCTGTATGGATGTAGTTGTTTCCACTTATGACCTTTGTGATGATTAATCTTGTTGACTTAGTTGGACTGAGATACATCTAGTAAATTAGTAAAATGGGTATGCTTTTGAAGGTGTCTTCAGAGACACTTGTGATCATAAGGGCTCTTACTTCATAAGGGGATCAACCCATTGATTACATAATGAGATGGTATTATTGGAATGCAATGGCATTATTGGAATATAACAGAAATGTAAGTGGTGAGGCCTACTTCAAGAGAGTATTTTGGGGGTATAATGTTTGGGACTATATTTTACCCCGTCCCCTTCTTTTCTGGCTCTCTCCCTGTCTTTCTTATTCCTGGTAGCTCTGAGATAAGCAACTTTCCTCTCTCCTGCCCTTCTACCATGATTTATCTGCCTTACTACAGGCCTAATACAATGAAGCTGGTTCACCATGTAGTGATACCACTGGAATCATGAGCCAAAATAAATGTTTCTTCCTTTAACTTTTTTAATCTCAGGTATTTGTTCACAGCACCTAAAAGCTGACTGACACATCCTTCCTACTGGTTCTTCACCTATCAAGCAGTACAGTTTGTTAAAGGACAAGTTGTTTTGTATCATTCCTTCTCAAAAACTTCACGTAATTTTCATTGTGGGGTTTTTTTTTGTGGGTACCAGGGGTCGACCTCAGGACCTCAAGTGCCAGCAGGTGCCCATGCTGCTGAGCGATATCACTGGCCCTTTTTTCATATGTGGATTCCAGGAGTCAAACTCAGGCCCTCGCACTTGCCAGGCAGGTGCTTATGCCACTGAGCCATCTCACCGGCTCCATTGTGTTTTTAATAGAATAGAAATCCTTTTTGAGGTTCTGGGTAATTTGTTATCTATCTCTCTGACTCTACTCACTTTGGGAACTGTTTCCTTCAATCAGTATATTTCATTCAAAATAATTCACTTATTCTAATTCATGATAATAGATATCTTCCATTTGTTCCTATTTTTCTTCTTTCCTTTGTCCATCTTGCTCTCTACCCCATCAGGCTTCTATGGGATAAGTCAGTGTCTAATTCCCTTCTGGCTTCATGTGTTGACCAACAGAATATCTTAGCAGGAGACCTGAAGGAAAGAGTGTTTCTTTCCTGGCTTTCTGCCCTTGTGGTCACTTCTGAGAGACTGTCAATTGGAAAGTCAAGGCATTTTAAGATTGTCTAATACACAGGTCTGTTTTCCAGGTTTAGGGTACCACTGCCCAATCTCACCCTTTTTGGCTGAGTAGTGGTTACACCTCCACTATTATTAGGCCCAAGATGTGTTGCTTGCTCATAACTTCACAAATAGTTCTTTCATTTATATCATGGTTTTTGCCTGATATGAGTGTGCCACTTCTTTCTGAGACCATGGCTTTCTAAGTATTTTCCTATTTGGAGAAATTTTCACATCCTCTTCATTTATCTGAAACATGCTTTCCCACATTCTTTACACTGTCAGCACCTATGTGTTTAATTATCAGTTGAAGTCTCTTCTTTGAGATATTCTTATCCAAACTAGATAGATTGGGACCCATATTATAGTCTCAATGGAAGCAAACACAATTATAACATTTGTATTTGTGGGTTTTTTCAATTACAGTATTTATCCTTGTGTATATTTCTTTTCTGTCAGTTTTCTGCTGGACTACTAGCTTTCTGAGTTCTATTTGTTCTGTGTTGTGCACTGTTGTATGCCTTCCAAGTAACTAGTACAATATGTACCCATGAAATGGTAATAGGGGCCGGTGAGATGGCTCAGTGGCATAAGAACCTGCCTGGCAAGCATGAGGTCATGAGTTCAATTCCCGGATCCCACATACAAAAAAGGACCAGTGATATTGCTCAGGGGCAAGGGCACCTTCTGGCGCAAGAGGTCTTGAGTTCGATCCCCAGTACCCACACAAAAAAAAGAAATGGTAATATATAAAGCATACTATGTCTGTGCCAAGAATTGCATTGAGTATTTTATATTTTAATTCATTTATTCTCATAATAATTTTATGATGCTTTTTTTTGTGTGATAATTATTTTTTCCATTTTACCTATAAGCATTCTGAGATAGAGAGATGTTAAATACTTTGTCCTTGTAAGTCCTTTAAGAAGAGGCCAAAATATACAAAGACACATTGTACTTATCTGAATAACATAGCATAACCTGTATTTTAGAATTATCTAAAGAAATACATATTTGAATACTAAAGATAAAAGCAAACTTTGTAAGCAGCTAATAGCCAAATATTTAATCAGAGGTGATGTCTGCCTTATTTAATATCCAAGTCTCATTTCAAGACTTTGAGGGTTTTTTTTGGCAATAATCTGAAAAACTATATTTAATTGTACTTTTGCAAATAAGTTTTCACTCTAAACAACACTGTGACCAAAACTACAATCTCATAATTTAAAGTTCTTCTCCATTCTTCTTGAGTTTTTCCTTCTTTTGCAGAGATGTAGATTAAAGGGCCCAAAAGCACTATTCTTATCTATAGAGAATGTTGGGCAAAATTCAAGTCTTAGCAGAAAGAATCTGACATTAATTAGTTTCTATCACTTTGCACAGCATAATTACACTTCCACATATATAGACATTTTGTGTAATGTTTAAAAATGTAGAGCTATTATATTTTGTGATCCCTAACACATGGCATCCTGATAATAAAATTAAATAGGTTTACTATGGGATATTTGCCTGTTATAAAGTCATCTCATGAATAAATAGAATAACATATACAAAAACCTGTTCTGCACAATACTAATTTCATAGGATAGATGCTCAGTGCAATGATATCCTAATGAAAAATAATGCAGAAATCTGCATAGTCTGTTGTCTTTTAAATTCACTAAATGCTTGGACACATAAAATGTTTTGAGAATTTTTAAGGGGGTTATTTTGAGGCAGGGTCTCTCTATGTACTCCAAGCTGGCCCTGAACTCACTATGTAGCCCAGGGTGGCCTTGAACTTACAGCAATCCTCCTGCTTCAGCCTCCTGAGTGCTGGGATTATAGGTGTGCGCCACCACACCTAGACAGAAGAAATCTTGAAATAAAAATAACCTGTTAATCTGATTATTTCAAACAACATTTACTATTTCCTGGAACACCTACTGCCATATCATAGAAACATTGGGTAGAACATGCTTGGGAAAATACCGCTATAGCCTTTTAAAAGTCTGTGTTTATTTACTAGCATGAGTAATTTCTTGTAAATGTGAGAACAGAAGTTGACATTAAAATAACCTATGAAATATCCTGAGAAAATTTCCTTACCATTGTAGGAAGAAAAATAAATTGTTATCTACACTTTTACCATATACTTACTGTAGTAGCTATGAATTCTGGTTCCTATGTAACAAGACAATTGCCCTCAGTAAGTATCATATATATAACAGAACTATTCTACTATGTGAAAATAGATTGGTTACTGGGGATAAAGATGACAGTTCACTTCCTAGTTATTATGAGGCAAGAAATTTTGTTTAAATAGCTGAGGAATGTAAACTCTCTGATAAAGTACTTTGGTTTTCCTTATTTATCATTCACGGTAAATTGGAGTAAAAGAGAAGCAGAGAAGAGAGAGGTATCACTATGCATTATTAAGCATTTAAGTACCATGCCAGTTATTGAATTAAGAAGTAAAAGCTTTTATAAAATGAAAGAGAACCAGAGCATTGGAAAAATGATCATCTCTTTCCACATAATTATGGTGATAAATATTAAAGTTCCCCTGTCTATTTAGTTATTTTTCTTAATATTTGGTTTCTATATTTCTTTGCACTTCACATTTTAAATTATTTCCCTATTGCACAGATCAAAGAACTATTGCAGCACCTTCATATGGTCTCTCCATTTTTTTCTGTTCAGAAATAAATAGCTCTTAAACCTATTCTTTGTGGGATGTATGAAGGGTAATATTTCTTACTACAGATGTGCAAAATGACTTTGCCCTTTGAGCTCTTCTTGTTTTCCATGTGACTTATTGGTTCTTGGTAGCTGCACCTCTGTCTGATGAATCTCGATTTCATAAACATAACCAGGGAGATGATTAAGCTATTGAGTCATAAAATCATCATTGGGGAATGTTGCTTTGGCATGATTTTATTAGAGAGAGAAAATTTTGATTAGTAGTAGGGAAGGGAAGTACACATCTTTTCCTATTTCTAACTCTTTTTGTATGAATTAATTTATTATCCTAACAGAGTGGAATTCATTACATATAGAAATAATTATTTTCTTGTTATTTAAAGATATTTTGAAGTGAAGCTATTTCAAGTCTGGGCTAGATTGTAAAATGACAATTGACCATAATTCTCATAGAAACATTGTCTAGTGTTAATGTTCAGTTAAGTGAATTATTTAAGTGTGATATTCTATCTGTTCCAAAGTCATTTTGTTGTGGAACAATAGACTTGTGGTGAAAGTGGAGAATGATGGTCTGCATTCTGCATATAGGGTGAATCTCAGAGTGCTCATTCCATCACTTTCAAAAGTAATATCAATAGATATCAGCACCAATTTTGTGTTCATATATTATTTATTTGTTAATCATATATCCATGTGCATGCCAATCAGTCTTCCAGGTTTCCTAAGGAATCCACAATGCAGAGGTCACTATTCAAAGATAGTCCATTTTTTAGTGAGAACTTCATGGGAGAGGAGGCAGATAAGGAAGTGTATATGACACACACCACAATAAACTACTGAAAAGAAAACCCTGCTCTTCTCCACCATGTCAGTTCTGACAGTTTTTATTTCTTTTCTTTTTCCATGTGGGGTACATATTGGATTGCTCCTGTCTTTTATTTAAGATGTCCCTCAACCCTTTTCTGCTTCATAAATCTGTCCTTTCTTATAGATAAAATTTTATTTTACTAAATTTCTCCACGATAGTCATCAAAACTGACGATTTTACCACCTATAGAAGCCACATGGCTTAAAACAAGGAGCTAAATATAAAAACTCAAGTTATTTTCCAGTGCAGTTATTCTTTTTTTTTTGTGGGTACCAGGAGTTGAACTCAGGACCTCGCTTGCCAGCCGGTGCCCATACCGCTGAGCGATATCACTGGCCCTTTTTTCGTATGTGGGTTCCAGGAGTCAAACTCAGGCCCTCATGCTTGCCAGGCAGGCACATATGCCGCTTAGCCATCTCACCAGCCCAGTTCAGTTATTTTAAAAAAAATACTATTTTAAGGTAATACAGGGTATATACTCTTAGGTTAAGAAATTTGTTTATGAAGATATTGATAACTAACCCAAAATAAAAATTCATCGTTTTATATTCCTGGCAGCATTAACGGTGAAAAATGCATAGAACTATAGTTATGTGTCTGTGGATAATAATGATTTAGGAAGGAAAACCTATAAGTATTATGAAATAAATTAATATTTTACATTAACACACTCTAATTTTGATTTCTGGTGATGTGAATATTTGAGATTCTATTGTAGGAGAAAGACACCAATTTACATTTAAAATGCATACAATTGCTATGTGAGTAATTAGAAATGGCTCAAAAATAGTCATAAGCCATTTTACATTATTATTATGAGACAATTAAAGAACATTATCAATGTCATAGGAAAGTGTTAGAATCAAACCTGATAATTTTATCTGATTGTCACTGACAAATGGATGCATATGTGGCCTGGTATTGTGCTGACCATGTAACCAGAGATTTGCATAGGCCATTTGGTTGGTAAAAGTTCGGTCACTGACTTGGTTTAAGAAATAACTGTATAAGCAAATAAAAAGCAATATTACATAATAACCTTATACAATAAGAAGATAATTATATATGTCTTGGTAATATTATTCCTATTTTGGAAATGGTTCCTATTGTATAGTTTGGTTCAGAGCAAGGAATTACTTTGATTATAGAAAATGACTGCAGAATGACAACAATTGCTTTTGAATACACTTGCTATTTCAGTATGTCCTTTCTATAAACAAAAAAGTAAACTTCACAAGTAAAGCCCGTGTGTTTTAATAATACATTTTTCATCTTTATTTTATTTACTTTGTGTACAAAAACAGTTCAAATTCCTGAGCTACTAGAATGCATATGATGGCACACATAAAGTCTAGGTTTGGAATAAAATTAGCAAATGTGTGTTTACATTCACACACACAGGGATGTGTTTAGATTCAAAAAGCTTAGAGATGTGTTTAGATTCAAGAAGTATTTGTACCTTTAACAAAAGTTTATTGTCTCCTTTGTGTCAAGCAGTTTTTCACCACTGAAAGTATAATCATAAATAACATGAACATAGTACCTACCCTCATAAGCTTTCCTGTTTTATTTCTTCTTTTTTTTGTGGGTACCAGGGGTCAACCTCAGGACCTCGTGTGCCAGGAGGCACCCATGCCACTGAGCGATATCACTGGCCCTTTTTTCATATGTGGGTTCAGGGAGTCAAACTCGGGCCATCACGCTTGCCAGGCAGGCGCTTATGTCACTGAGCCATCTCACCAGCCCCTATTTCTTCTTTTTTGAAACACTGGCTCATTATGTAGCCTAGGCTGGCCGTGAAGTTCCTGTAGAGCTCTGGCTAGCCTTGAACTTGCTGTCCACCCACCTTGGACTCCTGAGTTCTGGGAGCATAAGCATGCCCCATGACCAGCTAAAGTTCACATTTTTAAAAGCAATAAAATAGGGCCGGTGAGATAGCTCAGCAGCATAAGTGCCTGCCTGGCAAGCATGAGGTCCTGAGTTTGACTCCTGGTACCCACATATGAAAAAAGGGCCAGTGATATTGCTCAGTGGCACGGGTGCCTGCTGGTGCACAAGGTCCTGAGTTCAACCCCCAGTATGCACAAAAAATAAAAAATAAAAATAAAAAAATAAAAACAATAAAATAATTCTGTGAACCAATATTAGGTGATGAGTGATATAAGTGAAAAGAAACTTGTAAAGCAACAAAATGTGAAAAGTCCATATTTTTATGGACAAGGGCAAGTGACTATTTCTGTGAAGATGTGTAATGTGAATAGGAACTGAAAGGATTGAAAAGGTGAAGTGTGTGTGTACCTGGAAGAAAAGCATTCTAAGCAGAGTGAGCAGTGGGGCAAATACACTTTTTGGGATCTTGAAACAGATGGTGATTAAAGGATGGTTAAGCAAGGACCTAAAAGTAAAGGTCAGAGAGATATACCATGGACTACATCATGTATAGTTTTGTAGGCCTAAGTTTATACTTTATATTTTTAAGTGTGATGGGAAGCTGTTGAAAAGTTTTGTATATATGAATAATAAGATCTTACTTAATTTTAAAATAATCATTTTGCCTTCTGTGTGATACACAGACTGAAGGAAAGGAAGTCTACTGCAGTAGTCCATTGAGACCTAACAGAGACTTAGAGTGAAATAGTATCAGCAGAGGTGAGACTAGTTAAATTCTAGATATATGGGAAAAGAGAGAGATATTATAAAAGAAGGAAAGAGGGAAGTCAAGGTGCTTTATCTGGGTACTTGGGCAAATATTGGAGCCATTTTCTGAAATAGGGAAATTTTTGGATAAAAGTTGAGGGGAAATTAAGAATTAGATTTTCTATGTTAAATCATGAATACCTACTTGATATCAAAAAGAAGACAGCAAATTAACATTTTGGGTACACAAGTACAGAGTTTAAAGAGAAGGTTGGGGCCAGAGATAAAAGGCTTGTTATCAGAGTACAGTTTGAATTTTAAAACCATTGAAATACATGATATCACAAAGGAAACAAAAGTATAGGAGAGAAAAGATGAATAATGAAAAGAGAGGCAAGTCCTTGTGGGTCAAGGAGAAAAACAAACAAAGGCTGGGCACATAGTGCATGTCTGTAATCCTAGCACTCTGGGAATAAGATCACAAGTTTGAGCCCAGACTAGGTAACTTAGTGAACTAGAAGAATTTGATCTCAAAATGAAAAAAAAATAATTGAAAGAGGGTTAGACGTGTAGATCAGTGCAAAAGCCCTGAGTGTGGTGCATGGGAGATAAAAATGTAACATTAACTAATGAAAGAGAGTAGTCTTCTGAAAGAGAGTATGATGTCTAGAAAGACATTTCATGAAAATAATTCATGCAGGAGGGATGATTCACCACAAATGCACTGAGATATAAAGGAAAGTGGGGGACACAGATAAATACTTATGAATTGCACAAAATATGGAGATGACCTCATAAGTGCTAAGGAAGTGGTGATGATGAAGATCTACCTTGGACAATGATAGGAAAGGAAGTACTCAAAACAGAAATCTTATAAGATTTTGCTGTATAGAAAGAAAAAAATTAAAAGGAGCTTATAAGGGGAATCATGCATATTTATCTATTTATTTTCTTTGAGGTGAACAATTGTAACAAGTTCACATGGTGACTGAAATGATCCTAGCCAAAGTAAAAGTTTATGTTCCAAGCCAGTGATCACCTGTGGAAGTGCAGTTCTTGAGGAGGTGAGGGTTGGACTTATTGCTAAAGCAGGGATGAGTTGTTTTTTCTTTTAATTTAATTAAATTTTTGGTACAATTTAAATATATACAATGATCACATTAATCATAGGGAATTTGTAGCTGTACATGCTATAACTTGATTTGTCTTTTTTCTCCCATTCCCCTCCCTTCAACCCTTCTTCCCCTCCTTATTTGCAAAGCACTGTTCCCATTTTATCCTTCTTTTTTCATTTTTCCCTTCCTTCCTTTCCCCATTAAACATTCCTAGTTCCCCTTTCTTTTTGAAAAACCTCCTTCCATTTCACAATATATCTTGTACAAGTTGGTTCTTATTTACCTTATAATTTCTCACACCAGTGAGGCAATGTGATATTTACACATCTGACTTAGTTCACTTAAGAGTATGGTCTCACAGTCCTTCCATTTAGGCATAAATGTCTTAAGTTTATCCTTCTTTATGGCTGAGTAGTACTCCTTTATATTAAAAAAATCACATCAATTCTATCCATTTATCAGTTAATGGTCATTTTGTTTGTTTCCAAGATTTACCTATTACAAACTGTGCTGCTAAAAACATGTGTGTGCATATATTGCTGTGGTATGAAGCTTTTAATTCTTTTGGGAAAATATCAAGAAGGGAAATAGCTGTGTCAAACAGGGCCTCCAGCCCTAGTTTTTGAGGACTATCCGCACTGATTTCCAATTCAGTTTTACCAGTCCGCACTCCCACCAACAGTGGAGAAGTGTTCTCTTTTCCCAACAGCCCCATCAGCATTTATTCATTGATTTTTTGATAATAGCCATTATTTCTGGAGTGAGATGGAATCTCAGTGTTTTAATTTGTATGTCTAGAATGACCAGTGATGTTGAACATTTTTCTTTTTCTTTTTCTTTCTTTTTTTTTTTTTTTTGTTTGCCACTTGTACTTCTTCATTTGAGAAGTGTGTATTAATCTCAGATGCCCATTTTTGGATTGGGTCTTTGAATTTAGGGACTCTGATTTTATTCAATTCTATATATGTTCTACATATAAGTCCTTTGAGGAGCAACTGGCTAAAATTTTTCCCACTCTGTGGGTTGTCTTTTCACTCTATTGGTGATTTGTTTTACTGTGCAAAAGCTTTTTACTAAGATGAAATACCACTTTTTGATTCTTTGTACTATTTCCCAAGTGGTCTTCATTGTGTTCATGAAGTCTCTGCCTACACATGTCTTCAAGAGTTCTGCCTATTTTCTCTTCCAGCATATTTAGGGTTTCTGTTTTAATATTTACATCTTTGGTCCATTTTGATTTTAGTTTACTGCATGGTGATATACATGGATGTGGTTTTAGTCTTTGGCATTTGCAAAGCCAGTTTTGCCAGAACCATTTATTAAAGATGCTATAATTCTTCCAGTGAACATGTTTGTCTCCTTTATCAAAGATAAGGCAGCTGAATGTGTTTTAGAGTTGTTTCTGCAACTTCTAATGTGTTCTACTGAACCTCTTGTCTGTTCTTTCTGCCGGTTCCATGCTGTTTCCATCACACTATCTCTGTAGTGTAACTTCAAGTCAGGAATTGTGATGCACCCTGCCTTGCCTTTGTTGCCCAGAATTGCCTTTGCTATTCTAGGTCTCTTCTGGTTCCAAATGAACGTTAGGATTGTTTTCTTTAATTCTGCGAGGTATGCTAATAGTATTTTGATTGAATTGCCTTAAATCTGTATAACAATTTTGGGAGTATGGCAATTTTCACTATGTTAGTTTTTCCTAACCAAGAGCAAGGGATAATTTTTCAATTTCTGATATCCTCTTTGATCTCCTTTTCAGAGTATTGTGATTTTCAATGTAAATATATTTTATTTCTTTTGTTAGATTGACTTCTAATTATTTCATATGTTTGATACTATTGTGAAAGATGTGTTGCCCTAATTTCTCCCTCAGAAAATTTGTTATTTGTGTACTGGAATGGTATTTGTTTTTGAGTGTAAACTTTTTTCCAGCTAGACAATTTAGTTTGGTTATTAAATCTAGAAGTCTCTTGGTGGATTTTTAGGGGTTTTCTATGTAGAGTATCATGTAATCTTCAAATAATGATAATTTAAATTTTTCCTCTCCTATATCATATATCCTTTTCTCTTTCTTCTCGAATTGCTCTGATTAATGTTTCCAGAACTATAGTAAATAGGAATGGTGATGGTGAGCATCCTTGTCTTGTTCCTGATTTTAGAGTGAAAGCTTTCAGTTTTGTCCATTTAATGTGATGTTAGTTGTTGGTTTGTAATAGATGGCTTTTATCAGATTGAGGTAAAGCCCAACTATTCTGATTTTCTGCAGGGTTTTTTATCATGAATGAGTTGTGGATTTTGTCACAAGCTATTTCTGCATCTATTGAGGTGATTATGATTTTTGTCTTTGGGTCTGTTCATATGTTGTACTATGTTTATTGATTTGTGTGTGGTGAACCATCCTTGCAACCCTGGGTTGAATCACAATTATTCATGGTACATGTAATATTGATAATTTATTGCATTCTGTTTGCCAGTAACTTATTGAGGATTTTTGCATCTTTGTTCATTGGGGAGATTGGCCTGTAGTTCTCTTTCTTGGTTGGATCCTTCTCAGGTTTTGATATTAGGATAATACTTGCTTCCAGGAATGAGATAGGGAGTATTACTTCCCTTTTAGTTTCATTAAGGATTCTTAGGAGTAATGGCATTAGATCATGTCTAAATTTCTTTTAGTATTCTGCAGTGAATTCATCAAGACCTGGGCTTTTTTTGTTCATAAGTTTTTAATTATATTTTCAATTTCATTAATGGATAGTGTGTCATTTAGAATTTTTATATCTTCTTGATTCCACTTTGGTAATTCATATGTATCTAGGAATCTGTCCATTTCTTCTGTGTTTTCCATCTTAGTAAAGATTCTCAAAGTGGGTATTGATGATCTTCTGAGTTTCCACAGGATCCATAAGGATTTCAGCTTTTTCATTCCTCATTGCATGAATTTAAGTCTTTTCTTTCCTCTTTTTAAAAAGGTTGGCTGAGGATTTATCAATTTTATTTAAACTTTCAAAGAATCAACTCTTTGACTCATTGATTCTTTGTATTGCTTTCTTTGTCTCAGTTGCTTTAATTTCTGTTCGATCTTTATAATTTCCTTCCTCATTTGGGCTTTGAGCTTGACTTGCTCTTTTTCTAGAAGATTGTGGTGCAATGTTAAGTTGTTCATTTGAGTTCATTCTGTTTTACTGATATGATAATTCACTGCTATAAATTTTCCACTTAGGACTGCTTTCATTGCATCCCATAAGTTCCAGTATGTTGTTACTGCACTTTAATTGTAGATATTGTTTAATTTCTTCTTAAATTTTATGCGTGACCCATTGGTTATTCAGAATGATGTTATGTAATTCCCATGTATTTATGGAATTTTTGCAGTTTCTTTTGCCATTGATTTCCAATTTCATTGTACTATGGTCAAATAACATGCATGGGATAATTTCAATTCCTTTGCATTTACTTAAGTGTGTTCTATGGGCTAATATGTTGTCTATTTTAGAGAACATCCTGTTTGCAGCTGAGAAGAATGTATATTCTGGTGTTGTTGGGTGGAACACTCTGTAAACATCTACTAAGTCGATTTGTTCACAGATTTGGTTCACTTCTGATAATTCTTTGCTTTTTTTGTCTGATTCATGTGTATATTTGTGACAGTGGGGTATTAAAGTCCCCCATTACCATTGTGATAGTGCTTATTTGAGTTTTCATGCCCATTAATATTTGTTTTATATAATTGGGTGCTCCTGTATTTGGTGTATACATATTTATGATTGTTATCTCTTCTTGTTGAAATTTTCCCTTAACAAGTATGTAGTGACCTTCTTTATCTCTTAGATCTGTCTTGGCTTGAAGTTGACAGTTTTTGCAAATACAATAGCAAGCCCTGCTTTTTTCTGATTTTCTGTTGCATGGAATATTGTTTTCTATCCTGTGATATGAATTTATTTTTATTTTTTGTTTTTTGTTTTTTGTTTTTTGTGCATACCAGGGGTCAACCTCAGGACCTCACGCGCCAGCGGGTGCCTGTGCCACTGGGCAATATCACCGGCCCCTTTTTGGTATGTGGGTTCCAGGAGTCGAACTCGGGCCCTCATGCTTGCCAGGCAGGCGCATATGCCGCTGAGCCATCTCACCGGCCCTGAATTTATTTTTGAGTTAAATATATTTCTTGAATATTTCTTGAATGTGGCATATTGTTGGTTCTTGTATCTTCATCCATTCTGCCAGTCTGTTTCTTTAGAATGGTGAATTGAGACCATTTACATTGATTGTTATAACTGATATGTATTGGCTTATTTTTGTCATATTATTTTCCTGCTGTAAGTTCCCAACAAAACAACAACCCAACTCGCCTGACAATAAGAGGTTACAGACTACAATGGAGGCAGGTGGTTGTGGCATAAGAGTCATCAGTGAAAGCATGGTGTGGAACAGCACAAGCCCCCTTCCACCCTAGTACCAGTCACTTGAGGGGCCTAATCAGCACTGTACCTCACACAGCAGTGAGTGGGAGTTTAGCACTCCCCCTCAGTAGAGGATTAAGAATTGGGGCTGAGCAGCCTTGGATGGCACCTGCAGGAGCAGAGGGTCATTGCTCATCACAGCAACCCACTCCACCCAGCAACAAGTGACCTAAGAGGACAGAGACTTGCAAGTGAAAGAGGCACACAGGATGCTGTGCAAAGACCAGGAGGAGCAAACTATACCTGGGACTGAGAGCAACCCCCTGTCTCTGAAAAGGGCAGCATAGCAACTGGGAGAGAGATACAGAGAAAAACAAGGTAAGGATTGGGAGGGCTGCAGGAGACAAACAAAAAGCAACTGGCTGAAGACTCTGGCCCCAGCCCCCCATCCAGAGTCCTGGATAAGCCCCATATCCAGCACAAACTCTACTGCAAGCTCAGCAGTGTTAACCAGTAGTTTTGGGCTCTCAGTGGACAACAGATGAATTTTATTTTATATTATATTTTCTTTTTCTTCTTTCCTGGTTTGTTTTGTTTGCCTTTTTTTATGTCTTTTACCTATATTTTTGTTCTACTATATGCATTTTCTTTCACCCTTTCCTCAATTATCTCTCCTGATTTAATCATATTTTCATATGTATCAATATTCTTTCTAATCTTTCTGGTTAGTTTTGGTGATCACTTGCTTACTCCTTCATTCTTTCTTGTCTGCCCTCTTCTCTAGATTCCCAAAGCTTGTGTGAAAATCCTTGGTCCTTCAGCCTTGTTTCTACTATACTTTTCATTGTTAATCTGTTTTATCCCTTCTCCCTCTTAAATTTCCCCACCAAAGGGTAAAACCACACTACCAAGGGGAAACGATTTGCATACAAGCTCCCAATTTATGTTGGGTTCCTTTATATATTTGTAGATCTGGCTCCTATGGTTAAAGGTACCAAATTAATTGTTACAGTTTGTCAGATTCTAAGCTGTACTCAATGCTATTTTTATTGCTAATTGTACTGCTTTAGCTATGACCTCATATCTGCTATAATCAGTTGTTCTCTCTTGTACAACAACACTGGGAAAGCCTGGGATAATAGCTGTCACCATAGTACAGTACCAAAGGACTGGGGATTGAACAAAATAGTTATCAACATCTTACCCTTAATAAATTGGGAAGGTAGGATTTTGGAAATCACAAAAACCAAGAATCTCCTATGTATAGATGGCATTCCTGAACAACAGACATTTCCTAGAGAGGCTTTGATATTAGTGATAAAGCTACCTACTACAAAAATTTACAAGGATTGACACAAAAAATAAAATTTTTTGAATTAGAAAGTGACAAGGTACCCCCCAATACAATGTTTCAAAAGATAGCTATTTGTTTTCTCACAGAAAATCATCCCAGGAAAATGATCCAGTATTTTGAAAAAAAAAGTTTATTAGTAATATATTAAAATTACTCCTTATTTACAGAAAAGAATCAAAGAAAAAATAGCAATTTAAGCAGATCCCTGCCCATTCAAACCTTAAAAACAGGCAAAAATTAAGTAAACAAGATAAAGTTTGATATTTTCTGAGCTTGTTTTAAAGATGTTTCAATATAAGTTTTCTATATATATATATATATATATATATAGATCTATATCTATATCTATATCTATATATATATATATCTTTAGTGCAGTTTAGGCTGGCCTTGAACTCACTATGTAGCCCAGATTATTATCAAACTGATGCTGATCTTCCTGCCTCTGCCTCCCAAGTGCTGGAATTACAACTGTGCCCACAATTCCCAGCTCATATGTTTTTTAAAATATGGAGTATATTTACATATTTTGAGCACAACACATCATATTATATCATATAATATTCAGTTTTAGTTTTGTGCAAAGATTATGGAAGGTTCTGCCATTAAAAATGATTTTGCTAAGTATTTTAAAATTACACACCAAAGTTTTCTGGTGTCATGCAAATTTTAATTTTAATGAAAGAAATTGATGCAAAAGGTAGACATTAAAAATCATAGGTGGTGGGCCAGTGAGATGGCTCAGCAGCATAAGTGCCTGCCTGGCAAGTGTGAGGGCCCGAGTTCGACTCCCAGAACCCACATATGAAAAAAGGGCCAGTGATATCACTCAGCAGCACAGGTGCCTACTGGCTTGCCGAGGTCCTAAGGTCAACCTCCGGTACCCACAAAAAAAGAAAGAAAAAAAAATCATAGGTCGTTCTGAGAGATATACAAGTAATAAAATTATAATATGTAAGCTCAAAGAGTAATATGAGATGACTACAGTAGAATTAATCATTTAGTGTTCAACAATTCTTTTTATTTGAATATGTCAATTGTTAATTATTTTTCTGTTTGTAAGCCTTTACTCTATAGGTTGTATTTCCCCAATCTGTTACAAATTATTTCATGACCTCTACTTTCTATCCTTTTGTGTTATGTCCTCTGAAAACAAAATAATACTAGTCTCATTATCAGTCAATGTCAAAAAGTCAGCTCACCCTCCTGCTGTCCACTACACCCAGCATTTTAAACTGCTAGCAAAGCCATTTGGGAAATAAAAAGTACCTTATTGAGTTAAGTAGAAGAATTGTGGAGATGTTTAATAAGGCTACACTGTTTTGGGAACTGCTAGGTACAAAGCTTTCAAAGTCAAAATCATTTTAATTTTATCTTTTTGAGCTTGACTTATGAAGGCAAATTGAGTATGTGGAAGAAACTACCAGCTCAAAATCTATCCAATATTTTGTGGCCTCACATCTAAACAGTGTGTTATTTCCTGGAGATTGATTTCTTTTGATGAAGCAAAGAATGTTCCTACTAGATAAAACTCAGGGCCAAATACTCTAATATCTGTGGAGAGTGATAAAAGAAATAAAAACAGTGGAACTTTGGATGAGAGAATGTTTGAAGATGGTGACTTGAAGTTGCACACCCAGCAGGACCTGTAACACCACATTCAGCTTTGTGTTTCAGTGCAGTGTTCAAATGTGGGAGGCTCTGCGTGTGTCTGTGCTCAATGTGACATTGAATAACTCTCCACATGGGATTTCTGAACATCATAACAGATGTATATTTTGTACCACAAATTGATTAAAATACTTTTGATTTTTTAAAGAAAGAACCAACAGCTGTGCTCTTTTATAACAATGCAAGAACAATTATATTTTGTACTTGTATTTATTTGAAAAAGGCTTGTAAGGTAGCAGTCTGCGTTTCTTCTAATTAATAACTTAGAAATAAGATAAAAGAGAAACTGCTAAGTGTTTCATTGTAGAGTTCAAGAAATTTTTTACTCCTAATGACCCATTTTTAAAGGGGGATTTTTGTAAATTTATTAGTGCCAAAATGAAGTATCTTAAATTCATGTAGAATTAAATATAGCTAATATAAGCCATTCAATATGGTTTTATGATGGGACCAAGTAATTCACCCACCCCCTTTGTTTTGGTTTTGGGAATTGAACCCAGGGCCTTAGAACTGAACTTTATTGGCAGCCTTTTTTTTTTTTTTGTGGGTACCGGGGGGTCGACCTCAGGACCTCGCACGCCAGCAGGCGCCCGTGCCACTGAGCGATATCACTGGGCTCTTTTTCATATGTGGGTTCCAGGAGTCGAACTCAGGCCCTCGCGCTTGCTGGGCAGGCACTTAAGCCGCTGAGCCATCTCACCGGCCCGTGTCAGCAGCCTTTTAAAAGGGTTTTAATTTTGAAGAAGGACCTCATTAAGTAACAAAGTTGCCCAGGTTTGTTTTAAACTTGCAAGCCTCCTGCCATAGCCAGCTGGGATGCTGTGATTACAGGTGTGCATCAACATACTTGGCTGGCTGGATCTCTAATTGAGCCCTAGGAGCAACCATAAAAGCTTCCTCAATAAGGTACAATGTTGTATCTACTGTGATGTTTAACTATAAAAGATGCTGAGTGAGAATTATCCTCATAACAGAGTATGAGTTTATCTAGAGGAAAGTTCTCAATGTATGGTCTCTAGTAGCCTGCTGTATTAGTCATTTTCTCTTTGCTTGGACAAAATATACAATAAACACAACTTTAAGGAGAGGACTATTATGGCTCACAGTTTCAGAAGTTTCAGTTTGAAGGCAGCTGGCTCCATGACCAAGAGGAAAGTGGTTCATGCCATTGTGGCTAAAAAACAAAGGAAGAGAAGGGAGGAGCCAGTGACAAGAATACACCTTTCCAGGTCATGCCCCTAGTGACCTACTTCCAAGCAGGTCCTACTTCCTACCAGTATATTCAGCTACAGAAATCCTCAAAGGATGAATCCCCTGATGAGCATAGCACCCTTATCATATAGCATCTTTCCAATACTTGAGATTTGGGGAGACATTCTAGATCTAATCTACAACATTCCATCCTTGGCCTCCAAATAACTCACATCTACCTCATTATGAAAACACAGTTAGTGCATATCTAAGATTTGGCAAAATATTAAGAATTGCTCAAAAGTTCACATACAAAGTTTCCTCTGATACTCAAAGCAAGCTATGAAAATTTTTAAAAACGTAAAACACTTCCAACATATAATGACTCAAGGTAAAATCTCCTATTCCAAAAAGGAGAAATAGGGAGGTAGAACCCAGGTAGAAAGGAATGGGACCAGAGCAAGACCAAAACCCATCAAGGTAAACATTAAATACTATAGCCCTATGTCCAGTATCCATGGCAGGTTGTGGTGACATATAAATTCTAAAGGGCTTGTGGTTGATCTCACCCCTATAGCTTTGCTGGGTTTTGCCTATACAGCTGCTTCAAGTGGCCCCACTCTTGTAGCTTTTCTCAGCAGATTTTATACATTCTAGGAATCTAGAACTTTCTTACATTTCCACTGCACTTTTAGCTCCATTCTCATACCTTCATACACTACCCTCTCACAGGGTGCTTACAGGGACTGTGATCTTCTCATACACTTTTGCCTGTTTTCCCAAGAATTTTTCAGAAATTTGGGTGGAAGCCTCTGTGATCCCATAATTGTTACATTCTTCATGCCTGAAAAATTATTACCACATGGATAATGACAAGGTTGACTTCCAGCTTGAATTGTAGCACAACCTCTTTGCACCATGGCTGCAAAGCACTCTGGGTGTCTAGATGGCTGAACTTGGGGAAGCAAATCCCAGGGAACCAATTCCTTAGGTAGTCCTTCTTGAGCAGAGGGACCTGGGACTATCTTCTCAAATGAAAGGCTTACACTTTTGTATCTTTGAGCAAATATCGGTTGATGTCTTGCTACTGTCTAGATGTCTTTGATGCATCTTTCTTCTGATCTCTGTGAAGAATAATTAACTTCTTTTTTATTCTAATTTTTAAGTAATCATTCTCTCCCTTGCCCCAACTTTGCAGGTGCATTCTTGCTGGTTAAACTGCAAATTTTGAAATCATTCAGGTCAACAATTGTGCCTCATTTTCACTATAAATATGGCTAAAAGCAGCTAGCAGTGCTCATGCAATACCTGGAATATTTATCTGCCACAAAAAATTCTTCCAAAATATTATTCCCCCACCCTTAATCTCACCCCCCTGCAAAGTCTCAGGAGGTGGACAAAATGTAGGCAAACATTTTGCCAGCTGTTACATATGTGGACTCTTGTTCAGCTGCCAAAATGTCTTTGATCCCAACTAAAACATCCTGATCCTGGGCTTTAGTGTCTCTGTTCCTGTCACCATTCTGGTCTTCTTAGCTGTAACTAGAATCTCACATCAAGCTCAGTTAGACCATTCTTTGGCTTCTCTAGCTGGCATCTGAAAACCTTCCCAAACTCTTCCTGCAAACCAGTTTCAAAGCCATCTAAACCACATACTCAGGTGCAGTCACAGCAATGGCCCAATTTTTTATTTGAGTTTTCTGTATTGCCTACTTTTGCTTTACTAAGACAAACTACTTGACATCTATAACTTAAAGGAGTTGTTAGATTTGGCTCACAATTTCTCTATGAAGTACTTATAAAGAACTCTTACATGAAATAAAGAGGAAAAAGGAGAGCTTTTCTTGTTGCATTACTTTTATTACATTGTAATTGGAAAAAATATTGAAAAGGATTTCAATTTTTTTAATTAATTGACTTGTTTTGTGTCTTATTATATGATCAGTCCAGAAGAATGTTCAATGAACTGATATATATAAAATAAATATATATCATATATCATTATTTGCATTTAGATGAAACCCATCTGGAATTCATGTTTTTGTGTGGCGTGAGATATCAATAAAGGCAATTTTTCCATGTGGATAAACAATCTTTCCAGATCTTTTTATTGGAAGTTTTCCAATATACAATGGTTTCTTGGTTCACCACTGGTATATATATATATATATATATATATATATATATATATATATATATATACTGATACATGTATATATATCCAATTAACATAAAAAGTCATTTCATCTAAGTCATTAAAATATACCAGTGAAAATAATACCATATGACTACATACCTATCAGAATGTCTAAAGTGAAAGACGGATATTACCAAGTGTTGATGAACATGTGATGTAATGAACACTCAGATACTATTAAGAGTTAAAATAGGTTGTAAAACAGAAGTGATTCACTACACTTAATCACATATATGTACCATAACCCAGGAATTCGACTCCTATGCAAATATCCTATTGGAGGAAATATTTAGTTTCACCTAAAAAAAATTCAAGAATATCCATGAAGCATGATTTGTATTGGTACTAAATTTGAAGCTATCAAAATGTTCATCAAGAGACCAGTGAGATGGCTCTGTGGTGTACGTGCCTGCCTGGCAAGCGCAAGGGCCCAAGTTTGACTCCCAGAACCCACATATGAAAAAGGGGCCTGTGATATTGCTCAGCATCACGGGCGCCTGCTGGCATGCAAGGTCCTGAGGTCGACCCCAGTACCCACAATAAAAAGTTCATGAAGAGAATAATGAATAACTAAAATATGATATACTCAGAAATGGGTTACTATTGCATAGAATAAGAATGAACGATCTAAAACAAAACACAAAAATATGGAAGAATCTGATAAATATAATTTTGAATGAAAGAAGTCAGACACAAAACTGTATATGTTATGTATTCTGCTTCTATAAAGGACAAATACAACAAATTAATATATTGTGATAAATGTTAGAATGAAGATGATCTTACTGGTACAATTAAATGGGGGAGAAAGGCATAAGCACATCTTTTTGGGTGCTGGTGATGATCTTGATGTTAGTAATGGTGGCATGAACATATGCAATTTGTGAAAATTCATAAATCTGTTTATCATGTATACTTTTGAAATAAATGGGTTGTAATTCAATAGGAAATAATTAATAAAAATTATCTGAATAAAAAGCTAGTATCTTTTAAATTTTTAGATTGAAGAATGTAAAGGTATTATTAAATTACTCTACTTTATCATTAAGGAAGGACTGTAGCAAAGGGCAAGCTATAAATGTGCTTTATATTGACTTTTTTGCACAGTGAAATAAGTTGTGACAATATATCAGAAGGCAGTTTCCCAGGAAAAGACTTCTAGAATGATGTGTGCTTTTGCAAACATATTATTTGCTGAAATAAACACTTAAACTGCTCTGAGGATTGGAGAAACTGTTCATTAAACTGCAAAGAGAATGACACAAAAATTAACTGAACAAAAAATAAATACCCTGCTATGTGCCATTTCTTTCTCAGATAACTAGAAGATTAATGAGTTTAGATAGGTGAAAATTACTCACCTCTCATTAACCCAAACCAACCATAAACAAATTAAAAACATGTCATATCTGATGTGTTCAAAATATTTTTTATTCTAGGAAGACTATAAGTTCTTAGAGCCCCTTTAAAATGTATAATGCACTGGACACAGGAAGAATACTTGATGGAGTGAGTGGATGTAGTTATCCCGAGATGAATCACTGGATTTAATAATGGAAAAACTTGCATTTTACAATTTCTAGGAAATCAGTGATCAGTGTTGTTCTTAGTTGTTTATCAGAAACAGCTTTATTTCTCCCATTTAAATGCTTTTGTTTGTGTGATTCTTCTTGCTTGGGAGGACCACTATATTTATGGCTAAATTTCTTTATATGAACAAAACTAACTTAATATCTTGCTTTCTATTTCCATATATTTTAATTGGTGAAGTTTATGCCACAATTAAAGGGAAGTTAGAATACAATCAATAGTCAAACAGTTAAATCAATTCATGGGCAGGCTAAATTGCTGTGTGTATCTTGTTATTTAGGATTAATTATGATAGTTTTCCATTGAAAGGGTTAGAGGTAAGGGATGAAGTAAAACAGTGAATTTCAGTATAAAAGTCATTTGAGTGATATTTTCTTTGACAAGTGTGAAATATTCCATTTTTTAACACTAAGCCGCTAGTATGTTGAAACCTTTCTCTAAGAAAGCTGAAGAATATTCCCTTTCATCTTTTCAAATATCATCAGAAGGTAAGCTACTAAAAATCATAACTAATTGGGGCTATTTTGAAAAAATAGACTAAACATAGACAAAAAGAGACTAAACAAAGACCAAAAAGAGACTAAACAAAGAAAGAACAGAAATAAAGAGATAAGCCTAAGAAGAGAAACATAAGTGGGAGCAAGAAGATTGCCACAGCAACTACTTGGATGCTAACCCTAGTTTTTGAGCTTGAGTGAACTGAAAGGTCAGACAAATTAGAAAGCTCTCATCATGGACTGTTTGCAATATCAGGCACTTTATCTATATTAATTTCCTGAGCTTTCTATAACAAATTACCTAAAACTGGCAATTTTTAATTTTACAATTTTGGAGGCCAGAGATTGGACTAAGGTATAAGCAGGGCTATACACCCTTTTAAGTCTGTAGGGTTCGAATACGTTCCTTACATCTTCTATCTTCTGGTGGTTATGGGAATTTCTTGTCTTGAGACTGTCACTCCAATCTGCCTCTGTGATTACATTGCCTATTCCTCTTTTTCATATCTTCCCCTTTGCAAATCAAAATGTTCTCTACCTCTTTGTAATGTGATTGCATGTAGGATCCACCTGGACAATCCAAGTTAAACTCCTCAAAATCTTTAGTCCTATGTGCATAGTCTCTTTTCCAAATATGATAATATCCATAGGCTAAAGAGTTTAATATGTGAATTTTTTTGGCATGCCATAATTAGACCTGTACAGTAGCCCACATTTTTTCAAAGTATAGGTTCTAATTTAGAAACACAATTGGAAAAAATCTCTATTTCAAACTTTTCACATTTCATTAGTAGTCTAAAATAATCAGCCATATTTTGCATACATTTTGTGGACTTGGAAAAATACTTTTAGGTAACATCAAATTTGCCCATCTGCAAGGTGAAGCCACTAACCACAGAAGCTTGATCAGTAACCCAGTACTGTGTCATTTTACTGTTTTTACTTTATCAAATTGAGATCAAAATATTGCCTACTAATTGGCTTAAGTAACACATTCCCGAAAAATGCTCAGTCAAGTTTGTTTTACATTTTGCCAACAACTCTAACAAATCTAGTAGTTTATAACTAATAAAGTTGATTGGCCCATGAGATAGCTCAGTGGCATAAGCACCTACCTGGCAAGTGCGAGGTCTTGATTTCCACTCCCACTACCCACATACAAAAAAAGGGCCGGTGATATCGTTCAGCGGCAAGGGCGCCTGCTGGTGCACAAGGTCCTGAGTTTGACCCCTGGTACCCACAAAATTTTTTTAAAATGTTGATAATAAAAATAGCAATAATATTTAAATTCAAATGTAAAAGTTATGTAGATGCAATAATGAATAAAATTATAGCATAGAACACATATTAAACAAAGACTTTAAGACACTTTTATGTCACTTCTTGAGTCTTACTTTTTCACAGTACAACTTCAAAAAGATGATGATATTGCTTTGAAGATAAGAAATACTTAGTTTTTTCCTTTTTATAAGTTCCAGTATTAGACCACAAGAAATACCATCCTATATGATATACATTTATCAGAATAGCTTTGCTCAGAGACACCATAAATATATCAACACAGCATATATTTTCATAATATAACTTATGCCATTTGTTTTCAGAATTATAAAATCAATCTATATAAAAGTATACATGTTGTCTTTTCTCATCATAAAGAACTTCTTTTGAAAATAGAGATAAAAGAACAGGAAGTCAGAGTGAAACCTAGTTGTCCTTAGGAGGATTTTTATGTCTACAGATAAAAACAGGCCAAAAAACAGGCAATTAATGTGAAGTTTGATGTGATTTGGCGTAAAGATAAGTTTGCTGTAAAATTCATGTAAAGGTTATACAACTGTAATTCTAATGTGTTAGGCTGAGTCACAAAAATGGCTACTATCACCACAACATGTTTGCTTAAGTTTCTAAGTCTCTGCTTTTAGTAGATAAGTTTCTGTTTCCCCACATCAGGGTAAATTCCTGGAAATCATGTGGTTTGGACTGATACCCAAGCCCGTGCATGGGCTGCATTCCCGCACCCGGGCTCCTTTGTTAGCTTTTCTTTAAACTGATTGGTTGCCCGTTTGCTAAACTTTCCTGCCCATAGGTTCCCCTAAGTAACCAATAAATGTACTAGATACCCTTTAACTCCCTGCGATTGGCCTCTGTAAACTTTGCTTGCCTATCCCTCATTACCCTACCCGACCCTATAACAACCCCTCGCTTCTGCCCTTCAAGGTCGCCTATGCACATTCGCTGGGTGACCCTACACCGGTGTAGCCCTTCAATAAACCCCATGCCTTTTGCATAAGAGCCTGTGTGGTTCTTGGAGCGTCTCCCTTGTTAGACCCCTCTTCTCCGGACTTTACAATTAATTAGAAACTTATAAGAGAATATATATATAAATATATATATATATATATATATTTATATATATATATATATATCAGATAGGGAGAAAGAGGAAAACATACATACATACATACATACATACATACACATAGGGAGAGAACATGAACACACACATACACACACACTCACACATACATGGTCTTGATATAAGGGAAAGAAACTCTAAATTTTTTTTTATGTGGGTTCCGGGAGTTGACAAGCAAGTGCTTGTGCTACTGAGCGATATCACCGGCCCTTTTTTTCCTTTGTGTGGGTTGCGGGAGTCGAACTCAGGACCTCGTGCTTGCCAGGCAGGCACTTATGCCACTGAGACATCTCACTGGCCCAGAAACTCTAAAATTGAAGAATGAATTCTAGGAAAATTGGAGGTTAAGAGCAGAGTTTATGTATTAGGGAAAAAAAGTTTCTGTCTGAAAGAGAGACAGAAGTGGTCCTGCGTGGGTTGCTGAGATCCCAGCCTTTTCTATGGATTTTTTTGAGCAAAACCACCAGGTGAGCTTGGTCCAAGGTGGTGAAAAAATGGGAAATCACAAGATGGGCATGAGGTGGAACAGAACTATGCTCAACCAATAAGATTATGAGCATAATTGCTCAGGTAATATTGATTAAGTGATTGATTAAATGGGGATCTAAAGGGGAACCAAGTCAGGTAGCAAGTAGGCATGAAATAGAAAAGGGGCTTTTCCAGGAGGGGGTGGGTCAGTAGTTCTTCCTGGCTTTTTCAAGGTGAACAATACCTATTCAGAATATCAATCACTGTTGTTTATCCTTAGGGGAAGTATATGGGTGCATTTATTTCATCTTTTGTCTTAAGGTCTGGCCCTTTGGGGTGTCTGGTTCTCCCCCACTGTTGCAATGCGTTACATTCCTCTTGCTGTGACTCCTTTGAGGGCCCACTCTTCTCTGACTGCCTGTAATATTTCTACATAACTTAGCTGTCTACAACATTCTCAGGGAACAATGATATTTAAAGCACTTTAATGAAACCATAACAAATCTCTCTATATATTTTAAAGTATATTACACAAAGTATACTTTGTGGGATGTTTTGTAAATAAATTTAATTTGAATGAAAGATAATTTCATGTGGGGGATTGTGCTGTAGGTTTGGGAATATACTTTGCCCTTCCCACATCATCCTTAAACACTGAAATACTTGGAGATGAAAGAAGTGTGTTTCTCTTCTAGTTAAAAGCTTAATCAACACCATTGTTTTTAAAAAACAATATCTGCAAAAATCTTATGTCTTACAGGCTGGCAAGAACTGATTTAACTTGTCTGAATGTGTCAATCTGAAGTGGCTCTGGAGACAACTCAGATAAGTATATCTAGAAAAAATAAGAATCAAAAACAAATAAGTTTAGCACTCAACATTAATATAGTACAAGAAAATGACTTGTTTCACAAACTTGACTATTTCCAGTCTATTGTGAAAGAAGTTCATAAATTTAGACTGAAAAGGATAGAGAAAACATAGCTTTCACAAAATTTAAGTGGTTAGATTTTCCTCATGAAATTGTATTAGAGACCCTTTTCAAGGTTGATGTAATTTATTGGAGACCACTGCCATGGATTCCAATCTCCTGCAATTGGTAGAACAACAGACAAAGTACAGGGCTGCATAGCAGGGATCTGGGACCACAGGTTGCTATCTAGGAACAAAAGGCCCCAAATCTTCAGCTATTCATCATTTTTATTAGCCCATGCAGGGGAGGGAGTAGGGTGTTTTTCCTGGAAGAGGGTACAGGCAGTGGTTGAATGGGCAAGTTTAACATCATAAAGGAAACAAGCCAATATCCATCCCCACACCTGGGTGCAAATCTCAGTGACAGAAGAAGCTAGGAAGCTGGATTTCTGCAATCCAAAACCAGCCCACAAGGCAGGCAGAGTAAGGAAAGCCTAGGACAGATACTATGTCAATTTACAACTCGTGCACCCCAACAATACTCCATATCATTCAATAATGTTTACATGGGGAATAGAAACCAAATATTAGATTCCAAATTGATAATTTGGCCTAATATAATAATGAAAGCACATTTTAGATAAATGCTCAGTCTTAGAATTCTGCCTTCTTCTCACATATGTTTTCAAAATGATCACATCTGGAACAGTGTGTTTTGTCCTCTCAGTGACAAAGGACAGAAAGAGTTATATGTCAGATTTATATGGCATGTCCTGGAATTTTGCTGATCTGTTCAGGAGTTGGCTAGTCTGTGTTACAACTCATCTTTTTGTGTCAAGGTAATTCTCAGCTGAACTTGGCTCCAGGTAGCATGATTTTCTCCCTAATTTAGTCTGTATTTGCCCAGGTATTTCCCTTTCTTTTGCTTCAGAAGACCCCTAGGGAAGGTTTATAGTCTCTCAGCTCAGTCATCTTCCTTGAACCAATGAGGCATGTCAGAACCTCTGAGCTTCTGTACACCAAGTAACACAGAAACCAAAGGAGGCTTGGTCTTTACCTTAGTTTATATCATTCATGATATGTTAACATGGCTACTTTTATGTTTGCTTGGTAATAGTCTATAAGACAATTGATTTCTTGAATCTTCAGTTTTCCTCAGAATTTGTAAAATAATTCTTCTTTCTGAAATTTGGGCAATAAGAAAGGATATCAGGACAAGTGCTTGATGATCTGCTTATGTCAACTTTGAAATTTTACCACCTTTTGCTTGGTATTTGATAGGGCCTCTCTAACATTAAATTCTTCTATAAAAGCTATTGCAATGGCATCCTAATTTTCTAAATCACAGGTAGGTGATAACATTATTTTCCTCTAATAAATTTTGTCTTCCTATTATCTTTTTGAAGAGAAAAGTGGATTATCTTTTTTTCTTTACATTCTTGGTGTGAAAAACTGTTAATCTTCTCCCTGCTTCTCATTTAGGTAAGTAGAAGCTTTAGACTGACTGAGGTTGCACAGAGATGTAAAAAAGAAAAGTACATTTAAATAATTAAAACAGCATTACCCTTCTTTAAATGGTTGAGGATATACTCACTAAGATTATTTTGGTAGGCTATTAGAAGGTCAGGACTGATTGATGATATTTACAAAGTTTAGAGATAAGAAAGAAAGATTAGCTTTTATTTACTTTTTATCCTTTATATAGCTTATATGTAATATCAGTATACATTTCATTTCTTCTGGTAACTTAAAGAAGTTTGATATGTTTGTTATGAGAGATATTGTTAAATCTCTAAATATTTTTAGGCATGCAGTGGGGTTGAGTTTTCACAGTATGTTTACTTCTCTGTGTGTGGGAGATGAGATGATGGAAGGGCACTTTTTTCATGTTTATCTTTTTCTTCTTTCTAGGCATTAAGCCCCTTGTATTTTTTGAGATAATAAACACTATTTTGGAAAGATGTCTCCCAGACAAATTACCTAAATTAGTGTATATGGCTTTGTTCACATAATTCCCTCAATCAATTTTTATTCTGTATTTCTTCCACATGGTGTTTTATTTTCTATCTCCTTCAAAGGTAACAAATTGCAATGGACAACTGATATACTATTTAGCTGCAAAGATTGTCATATTCTCCAATGAGGCTTTTATAGCTGTTGTAAACCTAGACTACCTAGGTTTTAGCAAGATATGTTCAGATCAAAATGCACATCATAGAACAGGTCTTCCCAGGTTTCTCCAGCCAATCTGAGCCACCTCCTCATTACCTCAACCTCTTCTTTCAACAGGTACACTTTGATCACATTGTGCTTTTGGTTTTTACATAACAATAATAACAACTAGATATGTCATCACCAAGTAACACAGACTTGGTGGCTTAAACAACAAAATTTTATTTTCTCACTATTCTGGAGGCTAGAAGTGGAAGATAAATGTATTGGTAGGTTTTCTTTCTCTTCAGGCCTTTCTCCTTGGCTTATTGGTAGCCATTTTCCCCCTGCATCTTTATTTGATCTTTTTTCTGTATATGACAGTGCCTAATCTGCTCCTTTGGTAAGTATACCAGTCATATTAGATTAAATCTTACCCTAAGGACCTTATTTTAATATAAATACCTCTTATAACCTGTATTTCCAATATTCATATTCTGAATATGAATTGGAGGTTAAGACTTCAACACATGAATTTTAAAGGAATGTAATTCAGTCTATAAAAACTATAATAGTGTGGCCCTCTTGTTTCTTGACTTGTTTATCTTTCTTCCCCACTTCAAATAGAACACCATAATATCAGGACTTTATCTATCTTTCTTCACACATTCACATACTCACCTTTACTACTCCCTGGCTCAGAATATATATCAATGTCCTTTTGCTTTCAAATAAATTAATTAAACAGAAATATGACAAGTAATTTCCCCCAACTCTAAAAAACATTACTCTTAACAAGCATCTCGAGTAAGGAAAATAAATTAGATTGATACTGATTGTTGATGGAATGGTATTGTTTCAGGGATTGAAATTTGCTGAAAAAAAATCCAAATGTTATTAAAAGTTTCCAAAAAACTTAGTATGAAAGAATGTGTTGTCTGCAAAGCCTTCAATATATTTTATTAATTTAAGTATGATCATCTGGGTCTATTTGACTATTTAAATTTCAAAAATGCCCCAGGCAAAGGTTGAAAAGCTTTGTATTTAGCCAATAAATCGAGGTCCTGAACACCATCAGTTTTACCGATTCACCATAATGACATATATTACTCAGAATATCTTTCATCCTTGTGTCTACTGTTTATTGCAGGAAAAAAAAAACACATATTCAAATCAGCAAAGTCCTGTATAAGCGAAGTCCAGGAGAAAACAAGCCCAAACTTCCCATTGTCCTCTCCCATACTAATTGTATGGACAGCACTTGATTCTCCCAGCAACAATGTGTGACAATAATGTGTAGGTTCATAAAGTACATAAGCAAGTGAAACCCAACCAACCCTTGGTTCCAGTGTTTTATTACAGGTTATACTTCAGGCCCTCCAGAGACCAAACTGAAACTGTGTGCCCTAGGGATGTCACCATAAATTTTATTGTTGCATGAACTACCTGGCATAGCTTTAAGGTCCTAGATAAACAAAAGAACTTTTAGCAGGCAAAATATTCCAAAGAGCTAGAGAGTGCTCTCCAGAGCTTCCCAGAAGCCGGACCTTTCTCTGGAACATACAAAGTTTGAATACCTCAGATCTACTGAAGTCATCCCTCTTTCTGTGAGGGCTAGGTAGCAAGTATATTTGACTTTTTAGGCCATATGATCTGTGTCATAAATACTTAAGTCTGTCATTTCAGTGCAGAGCCAATTTTAGTGCAAAAGCAGCAATAGAACATGCATGAATGAATGTGCATGATTGCATTTCTATTTTTTTATTAAGAAAAGAAGTTGGAAGATTAAATTTGACTAGCAAGGCATACTTTGCCAACTTCTGTCCTGAAGTATACAAAATAAAATTAGATGCTAGGAGTTTGGAGATTGCATTCTACTGCTTGGGTAAACTTACTTTATCTTCATTTCTTTACATGAGGATAAGCTCATAAGCTCTAACATAATTATTTTTTAATAAATTTGAAGTAAAATTTTGTTATATAAATTCCTGAAAAATCCTTCCCATACATAGTATAAATTAATTTATCTTTTCCTAATTAAAAATATAAAATTAATATAAAAATGAGGATGAATGGTGTATTATAGCAGTCCTGGAAAAATCAGATTATTTGTAGTAAATGAGAAAAGTGGGATTTTTACTAAACTGGCAATACACAGAAATATGTCAAACAATCTGTTTACTTCCTTAAGGAATGCCTTTTTACATTTTCTTTCATGAGTTAATCAAGTCTTTATGCCCAAAATAAGATGTAAAATTTTGAAAACAACAGTTTTTTTTAATTATTTATTTGAGGTTTTCAGATCATAAATCATCAAAGAAAAATACATAATTTAACTGCATTTTCTAGATAATCCTGAGAAATCACATCCTGAAAATATACAATTGTTTCTCCAATACATCAGATGGAATTCTGCAGGCGAAACCTATCAGATGTTGTTAGAGAAAACAGACCAAACATGGGAAGAAAAATGACCAAAAAGGTTTAGGAAGCAGTTTACTACACTTGTGGGCTTAACTAGGATCACTCCCAAAGAGTCAGAGCCTTGCCTGGTGGGGTTCTGGGGCTTTTATGGGGAAAGCAAGCAGGGAGGCACAAAAGTAGATTTGGCAATAGTATGATTGGAGTGTTGGGTGACGTCTTGGATTGCTAAGGGAGTTTAAATATTTCAGGTTACATTGCAAGGCCATCAGTTATACAAAGCCAGTAAAGACAGGGATTACACAAAGAAAAAAATGTTCAGTTATCAGGCCTGTCTGGACATGTCTGCCTGGTTTTGGAGGGCATTCTTGGCAAGCTTTATTTCAAATTTTAATTTGCCTGTCATTTCACCCTCTTTTAGATAATCAGAAAAATCATTTTCAGAGTTTTTTTTTTATTATTTAAGGCTCTATCAGAGGTACTGGACCTGAGGGTCATTTGGAGGTTATTATTGTTTGTTTTGTAATAAAGCAGGTTAGCCAATTTAATAGGTAAGGTCCTATTAGCAGTACGAAGAGGAGTGCTGTTAGTGGTCCTAATAGAGCTCCCAACCATGGCACCCAGTTTACCAGAGAGTTCCATCAGTGGGAGACTGTCTGTCTGTCTCAGGCCCCAGAGAGCTTCAACAGTAGGAGCCTTCTGTGTTGAGCCTACTGGTCTATTTGTTCTCACAACTGGTTGACAGTTTCCCTAACAACACCAGACTTATGGGCATAGTAGCAACATTCTTCTAAAAAGAGGCATGTGTCTCCCTGTTGAGTGGTGAGGAGGTCTAAAGCTCCAAAGTTTTGGAGAACCACTGCAGCCAAAGAATCAATTTAGTCTTGGAGTGTGTGGAGTGCTCCTTGCACTGGTATAAAATCATCCTCTATTTGGGTGCCCAATTGTAAGTACTGTTGTTGACTCATGCTCAAAGTGGGGGCACTGAGGGTTAGACTCCCTGCTATTGCTCTCCCAGCCAAAAATGGTAGCTCCACTGGGTCACATTTTTGGTGGGGCTGTTGGGCACATGTAAGACCCTGTGGCCTGAGTAGAAAGAGAGGTCAGGCACCAAAGTAGGAGAGACACAGTGGCCTGAGAGGGGTCCCATCTGATTCAGATAAGAATATTTATACTGCTAGCTTATTTGACTTGGAACTCTCAGTGCCTTGAATTTGTGTGGCAGTCACGTGGGCAAGCAAGCTGAGTAGGATCAAACATAGATTAGTAGTGGCAGTCATCTTGACCATAGAAAAGACAATTCAGAGTACACAGTCCAATGGTTACACCAATGTAGAAGAGAATGAAAGTAACCTTATGGGAAACTTCCCAATCCTCTGGGGACACAGCCCAGAACCCTAGGGCAAACACTGAGATTAACAAGAGGAGGGTGACTAGAAAACTAACTGGATAGCAGAACATGAATCAACCAGGACAGATGTTCTGGTTTACAGTGTCTGTTCTGCTTCAGCCATACATAGACCCATCAGCTTCCAGAGTGATTAGAGCAGGGCTTTGAGTGCATTGTCTCCTCAGAGTTGTCTTCAGAAGAGTTGATTCATCTGGGTAGGCTTTCCAGCAGTTGTCTCAGTGAGCTTTATTGATCCAAGAATGTTTGATTGATGGCTGGATCAAAGAAGCCTTTATCACTGTGGGAGTGCTCAAAATAAGGTAGGAGCCCCTCCAGACATGTAGTAGGGGCTCCTTTTTCTAATCCTTAATCCAAAACATATCCCCAGGTCATATGTGTGGGCAGGTGTGTCTAAGAGTATGGCAGGCCTTTCAGATATATTTTTGTGTATCTGATCAAAGGTTTTACTTAACTGTGTAAGTTGTTCCTGCAGAGATATTTTACCTAGCTCATGTAGGGCTCACTGAAGACCCCTAACTATGGGTGTGGGTTCCCACACAGAACTTCAAAGGGTGTATGTCCCATGGGCCCTGGTGAGCTTTGGATCTTGAGGAGGGCCATGGAAAGCAAATCTACCCATGGTGCCTGAGTTTCTTGGTGATACTTAGTTAATATTGACTTTGAAGTCCTGTTCATTCTTTTAACTTTTCCAGAGCTTTGTGGCTGTATGCTGTATGTAAGTTCTATTTGATTTTTAATTATTTAGTTAGCTTTTGGGTTATTTCTGCTACAAATGCAGGTCCATCGTTGCTGCCTATAATTAGAAGCAGTCCATATCTAGGGGTAATTTCTCTTAGTAATACTCTACAGACTTCAGTGGCTTTTTCTGTTCTAGTGGGAAATACCTCTGGCTACTCAGAATAAATACAGACAAGTACCAGGAGATACTTGTGGCCTCTACATGGTTTGACTTCTGTAAATCCTACTTGTAGGTCTTCAAAGGGGGAAAGTCCAGCATGTTGGATACTGGGTGGGGGTTTAGGCCCAGATGGGGGTTCAATCCTTGCAAAGATTTGACATCTCTAACAGAGACACAGATCAAGGCTAAGTTTGGGATATAACAGTAGCAGCTTAGAAACTGATTCATAGCTGTTTTCTCTCCATGTGTGATATCATGATGGCATTTTACCCAGGCATAAGCCAAATTCTGTGGAACTATCATCCAATTGTCTGGTAAAGTCCAAGTACCATTTGTGCTCACATAGGCCCCTTCCTGTTGTGCCCATTTAATTTCCTCCTTAGAGTAGCAGAGAGGCCCACAGTGGAGACTGAGGACAGTTTTAGGGATATTTCATGTTGGGCTTCAAGATTCTATTTTAAATCACTTGTTCCCCAAGTGGAGCCCTCCGCTACTAGTTTGGCAGCTTCGTCTGCTTTGTGATTGCCAAGGGTGATAGTCTTTTATTTTTTGGTGTCCTTTACAATGGGTAATGGTGACCTTCTTAGGTTTCCAAATTGCAGTCAGGAGCTCAGAAATCTCATTCTTGTTTTTAATTTTTTTCCTTCTGCCATGAGAAATCCACATTCCTTGTACAACATTCTGTGGACATGAATGGTGGCAAAAGCATACCTTGAGTCAATGTATATGTTTACCTTTTTTCCTTTAGCCCAGTTGAGAACTTGTATTAGGGCCCACAGTACAGCCTGTTAAACAGAACAGTTTGGGTAAGAGGTCCAGCTAGGAGCACCTCTTCCATAGGTACAACTGCATAACCGGCCTGGTGTTTCCCATCCCTGACTGAGCTACTTCCATCTGTAAACAGGACATACTCAACATCAGGCAAGGATTCCATTTGCAGATCTGGCTTGCTAGAAAAGATATCATTGGTCAAGGTGAGACAGTAGTAGTCTGGGGGACCAAGCTCAATAAGAAGGAAGGTGGCTGGTTTTAGGGGATTGGCCAGCTGAAAAGTAAGTCAAGGATTTCCAACAAGCGATCCCTGGTACTGGGTGACATGGCTGTTCAAGAGCCAGCAGTATCCCAAACTGTTTAGTAGCTCTAGAATAGCATGTGGGACCTGGACTCTTAGATTTTGTCCCAGAGTCGGTTTGTTGGCCTCTTTGATCAGAAGAATGGTAGCTGCCAGTGCTCTCAAGCAAGGCAGCCAGACTTTTACCATGGAGTCCAGGCTTTTGGTAAATAAGTGATGGGTCTTTCCCAGTGGCTGACTGAATGAAGACCATTGAGGCAACATGTCTCCATTCATCAACGCACTGATTGAATGGTCTGGTCACATCAGGGATAAACAATGCCAGGACAGCTGAGAGTATCCTTTCAATGGTCTGGAAGGATATAGTCTATTCTATATTTCAGTCTAATTGTTCTCTTTCATTTTCTTTCCCTGTCAGCATATTGGATAGAGTGTCAGTCTTTTCAGTGAACCCCGGTATACAAATTCAACAGAAACCTGCAGCACCGAGGAATTCTCTAAGTTGTCTTTTATTTTCAGGTCTTGGAATGGATGACTTCTTTTCTCTCATGGTCCAGGTGACTGAGTCTTTTTTCCAAATCAAACCCCAAATAATGTACTTTCTGTTTGTGTATTTGTGCCTTATTCCCAGAGGCTGTATAGCCTGTGGCCAGTAGGTGATGGAGAAGGGCCTACATTCCCTTCCAGCAGTGTGTCTTGCTCTGACTAGAGATTAGTAGGTCATCAACATACCGTATGAGGGTACAGTTAAAGTGTGCATGTGGAAACTGGGCTAAATCAGCAGCCAGTGCTTCCCCAAAGAGTGTGGGGAAGTTCTTGAAACTTTGTGGTAAGCAAGTCCAAATAAGTTGGCCTTTCTGTCCCATCTCTGGGTCCTCCCATTCAAAGGCAAATATGGGCTGACTGACAGGTGGGACTTGCAAACAGAAGAAATCATCCCTTAAGTCCAGATAGGTGATTCAGGCAACATCAGGGGAAGACAGACTCAGGAGATTGTAAGGGTTGGGGACTGTTTAATACAGAGTTGTGGTGCCTGCGTTCATGGCACAGAAGTCCTGCACTTGCTGTTAGTCTTCATTAGCCTTTTTCACCAGGAGAAGGGGAATGTTCCAAGGTGAATGGCAGTCTATCAGTATTCTGAATTGTTTCAGGTGAGACTTGTGGGGCTGGATACCAAGTTGAGCCTCTCATGACATTGGGAACTGCTTAACAACAATGGGGGTTGCAGTGCAACAGAGCTGTTACCAAAGGGGCATAATTGATCTCAAGGTCTGGAGGTGAGTCCTCTGCCTATTCTGTGAAGGAGTCTTTCAAAACTTCAGGGCTATGATTGTCAGGCATTTAAGGCTGATGTAAGCACCATTCTTCTTCTTGGGGTACAGTCAGGGTCAATATCAGTTCTGGAGCAGTGGATCCAAGTGTGAGGGAAGCTGGCTTGTTTGGAGAGAAAGAAATGGTTCCTCCCAACTTGGAGAAGAGGTCATGTCCCAGGAGAGGAATAGAGCACTCAGCCATATATAAGAATTCATGTTTGATAAACTGTCCACCAATGTCACAGGACCTGCTCTGACACAATTTCTTTTCAGACGGAGTTCCTGTGGTGCCAACAACTTGGACTGGCTGGGAGGTCAAAGAAGCAAAGGATGCATTACAACAGAATGTTCAGCCCCACTGTCCCCCATGAAAGTCATAGGTTTTCCTCTGATTCTGACAATGACTGTGGGCTCCTGGAGGCCCAGTCTAATGTAGCCCAGTCTGTCCTATTCATTGTTATCAAAGAGAGGAACAAGAGGATCAGACTGGGGTGGTCCCAGACAATCAGGTTTCTTTGTGTCCCACAGATGGAAGGTACATTTATCTTTCCAGTGTCCAAATTGTCTGCAGTAAGCACATTGGTCAGCTGCCAAGACATAAAGTCTGCCACCAGTTTTAGGCTGTGAGGCTTGCGGGGCTCCCTTGTATCTGTTGCCATAGTGGGACTGGCCTTGGTGTGGTATTTCAGGGATAGGCTTTCCTAACATTGCAGCCAAAAGAACAGCTTTCTGTTGGGTTCTGTGATCTGCCTCACATCATTGTTCTTCTCTCTCTTGGTTCACAAAAACCTTTTGAGCAATCTGAAGCAACTAGGCAGTGCTCATGCCAGAAAAGCCATCAACCTTTTATATTTTTCTTCTTGTGTCAGAGGCTGACTGTGCAACAAAGGCAACATTGACCATCTGTTGATTTTCAGACACCTCTGTGTCAAAGGTTGTATAGACCTGGTAAGCTTCATGGAGTCTCTCATAAAACTTGGCTGGACTTTCATTGGGTGCTTGAGTGAGTTAAGTTACTTTGGACATGTTTATTGGCTTTTGGCCTCCTTCCTTGAGTCCTGTGAGGAGAGCTGGGTGGTATTGATCTAAGGCCTCATGGCCTTTTGTTATATTGCAGTCCCAGTTTGGATGCATTAAGGGGAAGGCTGTGTTCACCCAAGCATCAGGATCAACTATAGTGGCAGAGGCTTTTGATTTCAGCCAGGCTTGGGCCCCATCTAGAATGTGGTGGCCTTCTTCAGTATTAAACTGAGTCAAAAGGAGCTGCTGACAGTCATCATATGCTGGCAGATGGGTCTAGAAGATGGATATAAAGAGATCAGTCATTGCTTGGGGTTTCTTTGAGTAAGATGGGTTGTGGTGCTTAGAATTTAGGAGGTCAGTGGAACTAAATGGCTGATAATACATCAAGGGTGGTTGTTGGTGCACATCCCTGAGCTCTGAGGTAGACACGAAGTGGTAGCTGGAGATGAACTGGAGCCTTGATCTAACAGGCACAGTGGAGGTGATGGCTAATAGGGCTATCAATGTCGCTGTCCATGTCAACAGCAGCTGATAAGCAATCAATCTGGGTTCTCAGGAGGCACTGCAGTTGTTGACAGTGAAGGTATGGAGTCTGAGATGGCAAAAGGCTGCAGGAGATGTAGACGTCTGAACCAATAGAGGGCACAGCTGCAGCAGGTGAAAATGGGTGTGGGTTCTGAGATATGCTTGACAGCAGTAATGTCAGTGGCACTATGGAACCTGGGAGGATTAGGGACAGTAGTGGCAGTCCTGGCTATGATGGTGGTGGCTCTGGCCATGGTGGTAGTGGTGGCACTGGCTGTGGTGGTAGTACTGGCTGTGGCAGTAGCAATGGCTGCAGTGGTGGCTCTGGCTGTGATGGCAGCCCCAGGTGCAACACTATAGAATCTGGAAGTGTGGGGCACTGTGGCAACTGTGGCAGTGGTGCTTGGTTCAGCTGTGGGTGCACTGAGGCTGGCTAAGCAGCTTGTAGCCCATGAATGTAAGGAGGAGGCAGATCAGACTTGGGGTCTTCGGGTAAGACAGGATAAAGTTTTTCCAGTTTAGGGCAGGCCTGAGAGAGTTTTGGGTGGTCCTGGGAATTTGTTTTGACAACCAGGATGGTCCTTTTGTCATATGGGCACAGGCATGGAGCCAAGGTGTCAGGCAGGTTAAGCGAAGAATCAATATGAGGGAACTGGTGAGGGTGGCTGTTCTTGGGGGTCTGTTGCACCATTCCAGACTTGCCAGATGGTCTGGACATGGAGACTTCCCTCAGGCAGCCAAACCAGTCAGAGGTTTGGCCAGTCAGTCTCACAGAAGGTTCAGAGATCCTGAGGTTTCATTTTTACTCTGTAATCATTAGGGAATACTATTTTGAAGTTTTCAGCATACAATCAAAGACTGTAGATTTACTCTGGCTTGCATCCATTCTATCTCTCTACGGTGTGTGTGGTGTACCTTTGAGTGGCAGTGCAACAAAGGGTGGGTGTTCCTCAAATAAGAAGCCAAGCACTTTTCAGTTCTGGCCACTCCTTTCACAGGGATGAAAGTCCATCTGGGCAGGTGAGATGTCTAAATCCCGTACTAGGTCAGACCCCAATGACAGAGGTTCATTTGCCTTTTTGCCACTAAAATGTGACTACAGAATCACAGAAACCTGGACCAATCAAGCTTTGTAGCTCTGAGGCCCTGGAGTGGCCTTTGGCCATGGAGCACAGATGGAATGACCTACTGATTTTGCCACCTATTACAAGCATTACAATCATTCAGCAGGCACTCAGAGGTTAAACATTACTACCCTCTTCCCTTGTGGGTGACCTTAACTGACAAGTGGTGATCAGGCTCTCCTTCTCCTTTGACCTGAACAGGACTGACAGACTGACTAGGGAGGTCTTACCTTATCTGATGAATTGACCCAGCTGTGTCCTTCACCCTCCTTTTGGGTGCAAAGAGGGCCATTGGTGCTGAACAGGGGCTTCTGGTCTGGGCCTCTGAGGGGACTCCAAGAAGGGCTAGAGGGCATTCCTTCCAGTCAGGGAGCCAGGAGAGGTTTCTGTTTTGGCAGCCAGGCCTCAGCTGGTGACCTAAGCTGTCAGTATGGTCTTCCTGGTCAGGGAACCAAGAAATGTTACTGAAAACAGACCAAACACAGGAAGAAATGGCACCAAAAATATTTATGAAGCAGTTTATTATACCAGTGGACTTGAGTGGGATCACTCCCAAAGATTAAGAGCCTTGCCTGGTAGGATTCTGGGGCTTTTATGAGGAGAGCAAGTGGGGAGGTACAAAAGTAGATTTGAAGCAGTATGATTGGAGAGTTGGGTGACATCTTGGGTTGCTAAGGTAGTGTAAACATTTCAGATTATGTTGCAAGTCCATCGGTTATAAAAAGCATGGGTTATACAAAGGATTAAATGTCTTGTTACATTTTAAGTTCTAATTATCTTCTCTAGTTGTCTGTAAAGTGTGTATATCTCTATCAAAAATATTTTGAATTTGTGTCTCCATGTATATTTTACATGCACTAGCATCAATACACATATAGAAAATATCAGCAAATTTTCATTTTAGCTACTTTACATAAAATATTTTCAAAAATTGCCCAAGCTGACTTCCAAGTAGTGATTTTCCTGCCTCAGACCCTTAAGCAGTGGGATTACAAGAGCTCACCACTGTATCTGCCTCAGCTCCCTTTACCACTATGGTGGAAAGTGAACCTAAATATAGAGAAGTACTATTAACTAACATGATCTATAAAGATGTAATGTTCCGTAATTTCTCAAGATTCATTGAGTGTTTCCACAAACATTTCTACTCCAAGATATCTTTCAATTCTTTTTTTATTCTTAATTGAGAAATTGATCTTTGGGAAAATTTTGACAAGACACTTATGAAATATCAGCCTTTTCCATTTTTAATTAATAAATGGCATATAAAACTGACTACCAGAATTATCATAACATAATAATTGTTACCACATAAAATTGTGGTAGATACATTTAAAACGGAGGGAATTAGCTTATGTAGTTTGTCTAGTACTGTTGAAGATAAATGTCTGATTTGGGGGGTGAATGTTTTAGGCTATTTTTGTACTGGACCAAATGTTCAGTACACTGGAGAAACATCCCCTGTTGGTGTCTCCATCTTGGTAGATGGTTGATCTCATTTTATATTTCAGATTATCTCTGCATAGAATAATTTATATATCTATAAATAATTTGATATTCTTGTTCTACAGTGCTTGGTCTGAATTTTGCCACACATATTGTGTTTTTCCTGAGGATTGTAGGGTTTGAAATAAATTCACAAAAGTAAGATGGGTAGGCAAAACAGTGGTGAATAATTATCTACAAAACCATCGTGATATTTTTCCTTACTATCTGATTAAGGATGATTTGGAATGAACTCATAGAGGAAAGCAATCTAGAGTTGACTGGGCTTTACCTAATAAGAGATATATAAATTAATTTTTCATACCTTCCACCTTTTAGAGATTGTACAATGACTTCCCATGCTGCTTTCTCTCCTCGTATTGCCCAGCTCATCATATGTTGTCTGCTTATATCCTAATTTTCCTTAAGTGTCAAACTCTAATACATGCTTCTCCAGTTATTTTGTCATTGTCTTCCATTATTTACTTATTTATTATAGAATTATCAACAATGAATATGTTCTTTCCACATGAAAATCATTATAGGGACAGTATTCTATTGTAAATACTCTGTGTGTGTATTTTTATGTTTGTATATAAAATGTAGATATAGTAAATATATTTGTATATTTAGAGCTCATAACACTGTTCTTGTTTTACAATTGACAGACTTTGCATACTGTTTTTAAATATTAAATTAACTTTGAAAAATTAAATCTTGGGGCCAGTGAGATAGCTCAGTGGCATAAGCTCCTGCCTGGAAAGCGTGAGGTCTTGAGTTCGACTCACGGTACCCACGTACGAAAGAAGGGCCGGTGATATCACTCAGGGGCATGGGCACCTGCTGGTGCACGAGGTCCTGAGTTCGATCCCCAGTACCCACAAAATAAAACAAAGAATTAAATCTTATCTTAGTCTTTTATGTGAATAAGAAACCTGGCCATACCTTTTCTGTTTAATTCCTCCTTTCCTCATTGGGTTTGATTGCTTTATTTGTTTTATGTGTTTGTTAACCATGATGGCAAAGTACCATGTATATTCCTATACATCTTCCTTTTACATGCCTCAGTTCATGTTCTAAAATTTTATGTATCATTCTCCTCTTCTAATTCTAGGAAAGTTAATTTTAATTTCTTACTTTGTGATTTCTCAACCTGGCCATTTTGCACTACTACTCAGTTAATTGTCATGAATGATACAACTTCATTTTTATACTAAAAGGTATTTTGAAATCATCTATTAATTATATTGTGTGACTGAGACTAATAGGAGATCTTGTAATGTCCATTGTCCACTAGCTCTTCAGCCATACAATGAGAATATTTCAGCAGAAATAAAAGAATAATTTTTTCTGTCTTCATTACATTCAGAGCAGAGGAACCATATGACTAAACCTGGCTAAATAAAATAAACATGTGACAGTATCTGGGAACCTTGAGCTATAACAGCCTACTTTTATTTCATTTAAAAAAATCCCTTTTTCCTTGATGCTTGCAATATAAGCCATAGAACCCTACAGATGGTGAAACAAAGAACTGAAGGGTTTTTGTTGGTTAAGACTCCATATATAAGAGTTGCCTCTTCCCTCTGGATTGTTAAGAAATGAAATTCCAATGTGCTTTAACTAATGTTATTATTAGCTCTCTATTAGTCTCAGGTAATCCTAACACCCCAAATTATATATATTACTATATGTCTGAATTCTCACATAGGCTAAATGTTCCTAGATAAGACAATTACTCACTAGAATATATTCTTCCTGAAGTAATCTCAAGTATTAGTATCTTACTCAAATTTTGCAGTTGTTTATTCACTATAAAAATCTGAAATTTCTGGTCCATAGGAATCTGACTAGAATATTGCAGTTAGCTAGCTTGACAGATCAATTTAGAGTCATGGCATTTCAGTATTATTGTCCTCATGTCCTCTTTTTAAGTCAACAGTGTTTTCATTTGTTCTGGGCCCAAATTTTAATCTTTCAGTTACTGGAGTTGACTTGTATACATTTTAAGTGTACATGAGTTAAAACAGTAATTTGACAGAGATAACTTGGCAGTTTTATAAACTGGCATTTGGAAAACAATGTGCTCTAAACTTTAGACAGAAAACATAATGAGTAGGCCAGCCCATAGGGAAAAAACATTATGCATTAATACTATAAAGTTTAGAACTCTACTAATTACATAAAATCCTGTGAGGCATTCCAAGCACCACTTCTGAATTACAACAGTCCTTCAAGAAGCACAACATTGACAAGTGACAGTTGCATTACAATGAGTCATTTACCACTATGGTTAATATACAGAGCATATATTTAAGTATAATGTGGACTCAATACTGCCTTTCCCTTTAAATAAAACAAGCAAATATAATTAAGTGAAATAAAATTTCTGTTAAAACTGTAAGACAAATACACTGACCTTTCAAAATAATACATCCATTAAGATATTTCAAAAAAGTCATTTACATATGTATTTATATTTTAGGTCAAGGTTCATGTCTTCAAGAAAATTCTCTATTACTTATACTTCTATAGCTCTTTACATTTAGCTATGTTGTAGCACCTCACAAATTTTATTATAATTAGTTGTTTTTATTTCTCCCTCTTAAATAAGAATTGTATTATTTTTTCCCTTGAAGATAAAATTACCCATTTATTGTAAGGAATGGATAAATACCGAAGGGCATAAATGAAGTATATGCATCACTTAAAAGGTAGGTACTGTGAACATTTATTGAATTTCTTTGAGATTTCTTTAAGAATATATTTCTTCTATTGGTGAAATGAAAGCTTTACCTTCTTAAATACTATTATGATTATTAGCACACTTTAATACTGCAAATTAGTGGGTTACACTGTAACATTTCATACATGTACAAGTCATGTGATTTTGTCCACCTTCTCTACCACTATTTGCTACTCTTTCCTCTTCCCTCCCTCCCCACTGTTGCATTCTCTTCTCTAATAGCCCTTCTTTTAATTTTGGGTCACTCTTTTCTTTTCATAGTTCTCACATATGAAAGAGAACGTATGACTTTCTTGTTTTTCTGTGTCTGGCTTATTTTGCTTAAAATCATGACCTGAAAAATTACATGATTTTCATTTTTTATGGCTGAAAAATAAGGAGTTACAGTCTTTGAAAGCAAAGATTGCATTATTTTTGTTCTTTAAACAAAGAGAAATACTAGGCACATAGTGGATAATCAACTTGTTGAAAAGAGAGTAATAAATATATAAATGAGTGACTGAATGAATAAATGGGGAAATTATTGAATGAAGATGGAAAATACTCCTAGGTACCTTAAGTCTGCGACAGGCAGTGGGGCTTGGTGGATTTCTGTGTGTGTTGCTCACTGACAAATCCCATGGGTATGGAAAAGTACCATGGCTCACTGTAATGTGTGTGTGTGTGTGTGTGTGTGTGTGTGTGTGTGTGTGTGTAACAAATATTTAGCAAGGGAAAGTTATCTGGAAATTTAGTCTGACTCTTTTGGGCCTTCATTCATGTCTATAAAGTAGATGATACTGTTATCCCCCATCTTTAGTACAGAGGCCACTGCTGCCTCTCTAAGGAAGTGTCTGCTCAGCACCCCTGATCTCTCCCCAGGGATAGCAGTAAGATTCTCCTCTTCAGCCTGCTCAGGTCATTGGTGGTGGTGCCAAGACCACTGTCTTGAGGAAAATCTGAAGCCTCCTCTAGAAATGTCTTTATAAACTTTCTTATCTGGTGTGTGAATGGGAAAAGACAGGAGATGTACGATACATATACTTGGATAATATATTATTTGATCTATATTCAGATAATGAAAAATTTTATTTTCTTTACTTTTCTTTCCAATGCTGGCATTTAATTCTTGCATATTCATTGTTAACTCCTAAAATGAGTAAAATTAAACATCAAACTTGTCTCAACACTAATATTTATATATGAAGTGATCTCAAACAAGTTTTATATAAACTTAAAAACTGTTTTCTCTACTGAAATGAAGTTAATAACATTACCTATCTCATAAGATTTTTGCAATAATCAAATTAAAATGTACATAAAGTGCTTTTCACTTTATTTGATTAATAGTAAGCTTCAGTAAATATTAGCTATAATAATTTTATTCTCATGTCAATATTTTGACATTGTAAAGCCAATAAATCTTCACTCTCAAATAGATCCCTGGATTTTTTTTCCTCTGATGATGGTCATATATCCATAAGCAAGTAGTTTTATATACAGAATTGCTAAAAAAGGAAAGCTTAACCTTTTAAAAAATAAGTTGTAAACTATCTATGAAAGATGAGTCTTCATTATAAATCTTTAGAGAGGTATAAGAGAAGTTAAGAAAATCCAAAGTTTAGATATGGTAAATTAAAGGACCACAATGTGCTTTGTAATATTTTAAAAAGCAATGTCAGTGCCAAACAAGACTGTATCTGCATACTCAGGACAGGTAGGTAACATGTAGTTGGACACTGAGTCAGATCCTAGTTAATCTAAAGAATGCAAGCAAAGACATATATTTCGAACTTTGAGTGAGATAATGACATTCCAAATTGAAATAGATAAATGAACCTTCCTGAATACATATAGAATAAAGTCACCCATTGTGTATGTGCCTTAAAGTTTGGTAGCTTTATGTCCATTAGTACATGCCAAAGGTGAATGTTCTTAAAATAAAACATGTTTTAGATACCTGAGGATGTGTTCTATAAAGAATAGATCAGATAAACAAGTATTCCTTCTACAAGGCAATGATAGCAACCATGGTTAATTATATTTTGTCATTCATTTAGTGAAATATTATAAAGCCATGAAAATGATACTTACTCAGACTATGCAGCAACATAAAATCATTGAGATATAGAAGTGTTAAATTAGGCATGGCATGGTGGTGCACAATTGTAATCCCAGCACTTGGGAGGCTGAGGCAGGAGGATTAATGTGAGTTCAATGCCAGCATGGGCTACAAAGTGAGCTCAAGACCTGTCTGAACTGCATTGTGAAATCCAGTCTCAAAAAAGACAAAAATGTTAAATTCAGAAACAAAGCAAAGTAATGAATATGAAATTTGTATATAACTACATAAAATAACTGCATTTTTACTCAATCATTAAAAAATGTTGCAATATTAGTGAAGCTGTTACTCAATAATCTGTGTTTCACTTGAAAAGTTTAAAATAAAACTTTTTCTTTTTTTTTTTTTTTTTGGTACTGGCAATCAAACCCAGGTCTTTGCATTTGCTAAGCAGGTGCTGTGACCAGAGTTATATCCCTAGCCCAAATTAAAACTTTTTAAGTGAAATGTTGTATGACCTGAAAACTTTCAGTTACAAATATTTAATACTAAAAGAATGTTACTTAAATTCTTTTCTAGTATAAAAACTTATCTGAACTTCTGTCATGAAAAGTTAATATGCTTTATTTTGTACCTACTGTGTACCAGAAACTGAAATAAACATTGAGGATAACAAAATAAAATTGTATCACCTCTGATTTTAAAAATAACAGCTTATTTTTGTAAAAAGAATATACCTCCAATAGTAAGTGAAGGGCTCTTTGTTCATCTGGCCTTTGTAGCTTTGTCCTTAGTTGAGCTAACTGGCATTTCTTCATGTTCTTAGGTCCTGATGTATACTCTGAGGGAAAACTGTTTGGTCCACTATCAATTTCTATCCCAAATCAAATGGCAATATTGCTGGGCAGAGTATTGGAATATAATGAGTCCTATGATCAAATAGATTTTTCAAGAGACATTCTTAATAAGCATAACTTTTGGTACTATGATTGAGCATAAACTATTGTTACAAAAGAGCAAGAAACTGGAAAATATGTATTAAGAAATGTGAATATACGGCCAGTGAGATAGCTCAGTGGCATAAGCACCTGCCCAGCAAGTGCGAGGTTCTGAGTTCAACTCCTGGAACCCACATAAAGGAAGAAAAGGGCCAGTGATATCGCTCAGTGGCACAAGTGCTTGCTGGCAAGTGCGAGGTCCTCAGGTCAACTCCTAGTACCCACATAAAAAAAAGAAATGTGAATATAAACTAATAAAACTCTTACTGCCATTTACTGAATGTATTGGGACTCTCCAGTGAAACAGTAATACATATAGAACAAGATATTACTTAGGGAGTTCACTCATGAGATTATGAAGGTGGAGCAATTCCACATTATGTTGTATGAAAGCAGGAGAAGCCTGAAAGACTGGGGTGGAAAAAGCCTAAGCATTGACAACTAAGATCCCCAAAATCCAAGGATAGAAAATACTGCTTAAGAGGACTAGGAGGTGGGGAAGATGGAGAGAGAGAGGGAGTAGAGAGAGAGAGAAACAGGTAGAGAGAGGGGGGGAGAGAGAGAGAGAGAAACAGTGAGAGACAGAGAGAGACAGACAGATTCAGACAGACAGAAAAAGAGGGAGAGAGAGGGGGAATCTGGAGTTCCCCGTTCTCCTTTTATTGCACTTATCTTCTCATAGGATTTGATGATGTTTCCCTACATTAACAAAGACAAATTGCAGTCTACTTATTCAAAGACTAATTTTTTTCTGGATATACATCATAGAAACCCCTTGAAATAATGCTTTACTAGATGTCTAGATACTCTTCAGTCTATTCAAAGTGACACAAAAAGTAACCATTAGACTCAACACAACTAATAGAATTTTCTCTTGAAATTAAAAAATTTTGCCATTCCAATCAAATTGTTTATTTCAGCAAATTATTATTGTGACATGTTAGAACTTCAATGACTTGACCCTTGAGTTTGACTTGACTCTACTGTAAATGACTTTCTTTCATTTGTATTTAACCATAGAAAGGTATTTTGTTTTGCATTTCCTGCCTTTTTTCTTGTTTTCTTTCCCTTCTTCAATTATTTCCTTTAAACTATTATTTTTTATTGCAGTACAATAATAAGAAAATATATTTTGGATAGTAAAGTGTATGAAATTTAATTCAGATTTCATAGTGACAAAGGAGAGCTACTTATGAAAAGGGAAAAATGTAGCTAAGCCTAATAATTTTTCCAGAAATTTTCAAGAGTAAGATCATTTATCCTTTATTACATTATAGGGACTCATTTGTATGGAATTTATTGGTATATTCTGTCAACTCTCTTCTGTGATATACATGAAATATTTGTCCATAGATATACATACTATTATTTTCTATTTTCAAAATTTACTTTAAAATTTGGAAGCATATTGTACATCTTGCACTATTATTTTAAAATTTTATTTAAAATTTTAATTTGATGTAGAACTAATTTATTCAATTTTGTTGTTGTGCAGAATTTATCCATCTTCTTACTAATAGGTGTTTTAATATATAGTCTATATTTGCCATTTTATGAACATGATGAAGTTTCTCCAAGGTATATACCTGAAAATATAAGATATGTACATATTAAAATTTATTAGATATTGCTTTTCATAAAGCTTCCATCACTTCAAACTGAAGTAAAAAATTTTTCCACTGTATTTCCAAATTTAACTTAATTTATTATCACTCTAGTAATATTTCAAAGTAATTATATTGTTGTTTGAATTTGTATTATCTTCTTTATAGTTCAATTGGTCAAGTTTTGCATAGATTTATTGTAACTCATGTTTCTTTTTGTGAATAGCTTATTCACAATGGCTTTTGATCATTTTATAGAGTTGTTTGTACTTATCTTACAGAATTCTAGGGATTTATTTTTGCTTTATGATTTCTTATATATTCTACATATCAAACATTTTTAGTATATTTCAATATAGCTAGCTAAACTGCAAGCATCAAAAAACTTGACCTCTGGGCCGGTGATATCACTCAGCAGCAGGGGCACCTGCTGGCACACGAGGTCCTGAGGTCGACCCCGGTACTCACAAAACAAAAAAAAACTATACCTCTTAACATTTCAAATCACATACCACTAACTAGATTCAAGTATTTAATTATTTTTCCTCTATTTTTTAAAGTGTACATAAAATGAAATGTGAAACCCAAATATATTATTCAATGAGTGTTAACAAATGCACACATATGTGAACTACAAACCACTATGAAGATACACAACATTGCTGGGCATGGTGGTACACACCTGTAATCCTACCACTCAGGAGGCTGAGTCAGGAGGATTGTTGTGAGTTTGAGGCCAGCCTGGGCTACATAGCAAGACCTTGTCTCAAAAAAAGATATATAACATTACAATCATCCCTCAAATCTCCCATATTCCTCTACATTCACAGAAATAATAATTAGTTCTGAAGTTTTTTGCAACAGAGATTACTTGTTCATTTTAGAACTTCATAAAAATTGAACCACATAATTTATTCGTTTGTGTGAAAGGTTTCTTGGCATAGATTCGAGATTCATCTGCATTGTTGTGTATTGGGAGTTACATTTTCTTACCAAAGTTTTGTTATTTTGAGTAGTTATATTATCAGTTTTTCATTAATTTTCTATTGGGCTGTTTCCAAATTTTGATTATTATGATTAAAACTGTTAAAAACATGCTTTTGTGGTGTTTTTGTGAACATCTTTCATATTTCCTGGGTAAATGCTTATCAATGAATTTATTCGATCATAAGGGACCTATCTTTACTTATATAAAAATTGTTACATATTTTTTCAAAGTGGTTCTGTCAGGTTATATTCTGTGTACCATATATGAACATTTCAGGTATTTTACATCTTTAACACCTTTTGGTGTTGTAACTTTTCTAGTTTTAGTGGTGATCTCACATTATGAGACAGAAGAGGGCATGGGAGAGCTGGCTGGGGAAGTTGGTGTGACCTGTTAATTACCAAGTCCCAGGACACATGCACAGAACAGTTCCCAAAGGACTGCATGTGGATTTCTTATGAGAACTTGAGCAGATTTTCCATAGGATGACCTATACCTGATGTCAAACGGAAAACTGGGTGATACAAAAATGGCCTCCACATTGAGTCTTTGTGGATACTTTCTCCGCTATGATGGCCAGACTCTGCTGTAGTGTGCACTTCTTTTCCCACTTTTACTTGGTCTAAACTTGCTCTGCAGAGCCTGTATTTTTCCCCTAACTTTAATGAAATTTTGCTACCATTTGCACTTATCTTGTTTGATTCACTGCTCATGACAGAAAGAACCTAGAAATAACCTTCAGAGAGAGACTCCATTACCACAAAATCCAGTATCACATTTGGCTTCACCAGGCAGGAGAGGAGGTAAGACCCTTTTTTATGTTTCTATCTAAAATACCACAAAGGTCTTTTCTTTGTTTTTTCCCTTAGGCTGGGAAACTTATGAGTCTCTTTTCATGGCACTGGGAACTGTTTCTTGCTTTTCACACTTTGTGGAAGTGGGGGAGGGGAATTCATGGTCTCTGTTTTTCTTCCAGACAAAAGAGACCTATAAGCACACTTGAAGTTTATCTCCCCTTCTGTGCTCCTTCCCATTTTTGGTCACTCATTTCAGATACAATTTAATAAAGAACAGCCAGAGAGGCTGTTATTAACTCAATTCTAAAACAGATCATTCAGGTACATACCATGTGTGTCATCTAAAGTTTAGTATGCCTTTTCAATCTAATGTTTCTGTTCTCCGTGGTACAGTATACCCCTGCAAAGTTGTGGTTCAGAGTTCGTAGCCTCAGTCATTGATGTATTTTTCCTTAAAACTTAATAACTGTTCGCAGAAATCCCTGCAATTTTGAGAAAACTGCAAATATTCCCTGCAATTGCTTTGTTACTTTCTTTTTCTTTCTTTCTTTCTTCTTTCTTTCTTTCTTTTTCTTTCTTTCTGTCAGAAGGTTTGCAATAGCACCAATCTGACAGTCTTATTGAGTTCTCCTCGCTGCTGTTCAGCTGCTGCCATGTAGCTCATCTCCAGCAGATGCAGCAGCATTCCCATATCATAACAGGTTGCTGTACCACCTGCAGCTATCTCAAGTGTTCTTACTTTTGTTCTTAAAGCCCTAAGATCCCTAAGATGCTGCCAAAACACCCTGCACCTTCTACAGCTTCATTAATATAACATTAAATTGAATTATGTAAGTGCAGGAGACATAGCAGGGTTTAAACTATAAAATAAGTATTTACAGGCATTTTCCTGACCATCTCTGAAATGCAAGATTTTTCACAATTTGTGGGAGTCCACTGTACCTTATTCAGCTTTCTCACTCTTTGGGGAAAAAAATAACTGTTAGTAACATGGTCTCCTGCCTTCATAGCCACCTACCTGAGTTTATGCCTTTTGAGCTCAAAATCCCATCTACACTTTTCCCTTACATTGCCATATCTTTCTAATGGTGCTATCTTAGGATCATCAATCTTGTCTCATCACATGACTGGTTGCCATCTTGTCTTGTCATATGATGGGGCATAGTTTTGGGGCAGGCACCACTTTGTTTCTTCTAACAAAATACAGGTAACTTAGAAATATGTCTGACAGCATGAGCAAGACAAATGAACATCCAGTAAAACTTAACTCAAGTGATTGAGTCATTCTTGCAGATTTTTAAGATTTTTTTTCTTAAAAGAGATGTTTTTGTCTCTACTGGATTAACAAAGGTTTTTCTGTTGGGTTAAATGCAAGGGATATTGTTTTTCTAGTGGCTTCTCCTTGCTTAAGTAGAGCCATCAAGTGGCTCAATGTGGCAAAGGGAGTCCCAGTGGGGAGGGACTCCAACCTGATCTTATGGAAGGTTCAAGGTGTTAGAGCCATCAATTGATTCAACACCTCTCCCCCTAAGGAGTAAGTGGGCCCTAATGTGGAGACAAGAAGCTCTCAGTAAGCTTTCTTTTATGCTTCTATGAAATATGCTGACATCATCCTAGCTTCAGACAGAGACATCTGTCTAGCCAGTACTTGGCTAGAAAAGGGACACATTGTGAGCTCATTGTGGCTCCTCCTTCTACAAAGGAAGCCATGTTAAGGACTCAAGATCTGATTGTCTCTTTCTATATGGCCCAAGATGAACCATGGGAAACCTCATGAACCGTGCCCTGCAGATTCCACTGACTATGCCATTAGGCTGTATCTTTGATCAGTTGGAAGTTTTAACACTGCCGATTTAAAAAATGGACAGGTTATCTACTATCACAATAAGGTTTGTGTACATAAAGAAGAAAATGTTGAGAGATAGGTATGGGGTAGCAGTTTAAATTATGAGAATAGTTTTCAGTTAAATAATTTCTACTTAAAACATAGAAAATGGAGTGAAACCTCTTATGTTCAGGCTTTTGTGATCCTTTATCTCAGGAAAGGTCCAGAAGCTATGATACTTAGAGTGGCCCATGAGGAAGAGAGAGATATCTTTGGTGATCCTGTGCTCAGATCCCCATTTCTCGGTTGCATATGGGTCTCTCCAATCTGTTTAATAAGAGTCTTCTAATGGTATACCAGACACTTATGACCGAATTGCTGGACATGGTCTTTTCTGTGTTCAACAATCAGGATGTTGAGGAGGGTCAAAAGAGAAAAGCTGGAATTATAACTGTTGCAATTGACAATACTCTAAACTTACCCAAGTCATCTAAGGGGAAACCTGAGGGTGATCAAATGGAAGAAGTGGGGGCTTTAGGGATGTGACTGCAGCAAGACACTGCCTGGATCCTGCTTCATGTGTGAAGCAGCCAATGTGCCTGACTCATGGTACTGAGCATTTGACTGTCTATTCTCCCAGAGAGGGGCTAGGCCAGCAAAAACCCTTGTTTCCTGCTCTGAAGAGCTGCCAGGGAACTTACAATGCCCATGTCCATGGACATCATCATTTCCTGTGAGAAACACTCTATAACGCTGGATGTTATGGATGAGCCAATTCAACACATCCATCCACTGGATTTATAGTCATTGTTGGGGTAGAGGGGACTCCTAGTCAGAGATTCTTTTCTCCTATTCAGACATGTCACTTTAAATGCCGAATGTTTAAGCATGTGTTTCTAATTGTCCCACAGTGTCCTTCTTTGCTAGGAAGAGATTTACAAGTAAAATTGGGGGCAATTCTCAAATTCTGGCAAAGGCCAAAACAGATTTTTCCTCTTGGGACTACACCAGCTCTCCCTGACTTAATTAGTCAGCAGTTGGATCCTGCTGCATGGTGTAATACAATACCTGATGTAAGGAAGCCCTTCCTCCTCTAAATGAGAAGAATTGTTTTTTGGATCTTGACCCAAAGGCTAGGACAAGAACCCTTCCCCATGGCATACTTTTCATAAAGTTAGGTGGAGTGGCTTTGGGAAGGCAGTAGCAACTACAGCTATGTTAATAAAGGATGATTTTAGGGCAGAAACTAGAAGTCCTGACTCCCCATTAGGTCAGAATGATTCTTGAGAAAAAAAGGTTACTTGTTTTTAACAGGGGAACAGCTTGCCAAGTATCAGACCATGGTCTTAGACAACCCTGAGGTTATTATAAAACCTGCACTACTCCTAATTCTGTCTCTCTGATGCATACAGGGCCAGAAGTTAGCTACTCTTGTGAAAAAGTGATCTCCCAGACCTATGCAAGAAGACAGGATATCATTGACATGTCCTTCCATGACGTGGAAAAAGTGTGTTTCACTGATGAAAGTAACTTTGCCCAAGAAGGATATTGAAGGGTAGGTTATACAGTTATCAGTTCACAGCAGGTCATTGATTCCAACCTTATTCAGAGACCTCTGCACAACAGACAGAGCTAATAGCTCTTACTAGGACACTGATATTAAAAAAAGGCAAGAAGCTGTATATCTATACAGAATCCAAATATGCCTTTCCGGTGCTATATGCTCCTGCAGCACTCTGGAAAGAAGTAGGTTGCTGACTGATAAGCAATCATCTATAAAACACAAACAGGGAATTCTACAACTCCTAGAGACAGTACATCTTCCCAAGCAGGTCACAGTTATGCTTTGTAAGGTATCTAAAAGGGACACATCCTTGAGAAATAAAAGCTCTGACAAGGAGGCAAAAAGGGAAGCACTACAGCCCCTCCTGATCCTAGCCTTATTCCCATTTCCTAAGGAAAGATTCTGGTCCTTCTTTAAGGGATGCAGTGACAGGCTATAAAAATCTTACATGGAAAATCATCACTAGAATTTTCACAGGAATAAAATGTTATTTCCGAGAACCTCTGGAAGACCTGAGGCTTCTCTTCTCCAGAATCCAAGACTCCAGTATTGGCATGGGTGCAGATAAGCAGAGTCACTAATGCCCCTAATTCACTACAACTTATATGATCATCCTTATTGGGACTCCTGTTTTTAATTAGATCCATTATGTGGGTAATCTTGCTAATGCTATGGCTCTTAGGCACTCAATAATTTATGTAACCTCTCTCTTTGCCATACTTTGTCCTCCACAGGAAGCATGTAAATCTGGCATGATCCTCATATTTGGGTTCTAAATCACCAACATAGTGGTAAAATTATTGCTACTCCCATTGAACAGAGCACAATAGTCACTAACTCTTTTCTTGTTGTCTTCTGAGATATTTTTTTCTTCAGCCCACCCAGTGAGCCACCACATCCCAAGATAGTTGAAGAATACAACTGTCCAAATCTCCCTCCACTCAAATGATTTTGGTACGTCCAGCCAGAAGAAGCTACAGAAGATAGAGACCTCCATTACTTCAGCATCCCATAAAAAAATTATGGAGATATGTGTCTCTCAGGGGGAAATGAGATAGGAGATTAGGAGGTGGCAAAGCAGCCTGGGGAAGTAGATGTGACCTGTTAATTACAAGATCCCACAACATGTGTGCAGAACAGTACACAAGCCCTGCACGTGGACTTCTCATGAGAACTTGAGCAGGTTTTCCATAGGATGCCTAGATCTGCCATCAAACTGAGGCCTGGGTGACACTAAAAGGAATTTTGGTCATTGTGTTCTCTCTCGAATGATGATCACCCTCATGCTGTAGGATGTACATCTTTCCCCAATTTTACTTGGCCCAAATTTTGCTGTACAGAATGTTTCTTTTCTTACATTTAATAAAATTATGCTATTATTTGCATTTACCTTGACCAAGTCTTAGCTCAGCATAGATTGAGCCAGAAATCACCTCCAAAATAAGGAGACTCCTGTAGCCCAAAACCCAGTAACAATTGTAGTATAGAGTTTGATTCATCATTGTTTAATTGTGTGCATATTGGCTAATCACAAATCTTTTCCTGACCTTCCAAATAGTTCTTTTATTTATTGACTTCTTAGTCTTTTTGTTAATAAATAACAGGAATTATTTGCTCTGGATACCAATACTTTGTCAGATATATTTTGAACATTCTTTCCCTGTCTCTGTGTTATTTATTTTATTACTGATACCTTTAATGAGTAGATCTTCTCAGTTTTGATGAAGGATAATTTACCTTTTATTATGCTACTACTTTTTCTTTTTAAGAAATATATTTAATATCAAAATTTAAGGGTATGTTCTCATGCTTCTGAAAGCTTTATGTCTGTAACATCCAGGTTAAAACTTATAAAACATTTTGGTTTAATTAGGTGGCAAAGTATAATGTACTGCTCAAGATTATTTTTTTCATAAGGATAGTTGTCTGTACGCTATTTACTCGAAAGCCATTCATTGCTCTGTGTTAGCACACATCTGTAACCTCAGCTATTTGGAACATTGATGAATGTGGATTACAAATTTGAGGCTAGTGTGGGTAATTTAGGGAGCTCCTTGACCCACTAAAAAAATTAGAAAATGGTGAACGATTTAGGTCTGTGTTAGACTGTCACTGGATTCAATCTTAAGTAACACACACATACACAAAAGACAGTCAATTGCTTTTGCAGTTGTTTTGGCAACTTTATAATATGTTAAATAAGAACAAATATGGTCTTACTTTTTCCATTAATTTGTTTTTCTTCATGTCATCATCACATTATCTTGATTAATTCTAAGTCCTGACTAAAGAAATAAAAATCTGTTAGCTTTTCTTTTTGTTTCAAAATTACTGTGGATATTATAAGTCCTTCCCATTTATGTATAAATCTTAAAGTAAACTGATGAAGTCTTTTGAGAAAATCTGTAGTATTGTCATGTTTGAGATTGTGCTGAATATCTAGCTCAAGGTGGAAGTATGTGCAGTTAAAACAATGGAGCTGAGGAAATTACTCCCCCACACCCAAATGAGTTTGGACAGCACCCTAGAGCCATTCCTCCTTCAGTTGTCAGAAGAGGTAGAGAATAAAATAACAAAAATCCAGGAAATTGTTGAAGCTCTATGGGAGTGCACATGTAAGTTGGATCTCCTAACCTAAACTTCATTCACATTTACCCTACTCAAAGCTTATTAAAGATTTATAAATAGGCACTATGTCTCACACATGTAATTCAGATTAGAGTGAATTCTGGGAAAGGCATGACCATTTTAAGCAACAGAGATAGCTCAGCATCCTTTAAATCATTCATATCACACATATGGGCAGGCACAGGGGCTGGACTACATATCCTTTAAATTTTAAAAGCCTGATTTATCTGTGTACCATGCAATGCAGAGCTTTTTGCTTTCCTGTCGTCCTGGGACCACTTTTCTTTTTCTGCCATATTTTTGTCATCATGAACTTCTCCTGACCAAATATTCCCATGACCTTCAAAATGTAGCATAATTCACCATGAGGTGTATGATTTCCAATTTTTTGCTTGGCATACACAAGAGCTTGGAATCTATCTGTCAGATCTTCCACACAGTAACAATCCCAAGTCATCTAATTACAGAACACAATATATTTGTTCACTTGTTGTTTTAAAAATTCTCTCAGCAGTTTTGTGTAATTTTCAGAGTGGAGTATATATCTTTGATTGAATTTATTTCTATGTATTTTGTGATATATTTGGAAGTGATTTTTTACTTATTTTCCAACTGTTTTTCCTAGCACAAAAATCTAACAGATTTTTGTAAGTGATTTTGAATTCTGAAATGATATTAAACACACCAATGTGTGAATAGTTTTGTAGATTATTTAGGATTTCCTATATGAGAACCTGTCATCTGCATATGACAATAGTTTTACTTTTGTTCCCCAATATGTATGTTATTCATTATTTTTCCCCAGGCTTAACATATTAATATTTACAGTAAATGTTCAAAAAGAAGAATAAGAGTAGGCAACCTTACATTTAGAGAGAAAATACCATTCATCACTTCACCATTAATTATGATGTTAACTGTATGTACCTTTTATCAGACTGAAGAAAATTTCTTCTACTCCTAGTATTTTAGGAGTTTTATTGCAGTTGTGTTGGTTTTCATGAAGTATTTTTTTTTTGTGGGTACTGGGGGGTCGACCTCAGGACCTCACGCACCAACAGGCACCCGTGCCGCTGAACGATATCACCGACCCCTTTTTCGTATGTGGGTTCTGGGAGTCGAACTCGGGCCCTCACACTTGCAAGGCAGGCGCTTACGCCGCTGAGCCATCTCACCGGCCCTTTCATGAAGTATTAAATGTTGTAATTCTCATAGCTTTTTAAATTAGTTCTATTAATATGCTAAATTTCAGATCTTTTTTTAGAATATTTATCTTTATTCTACAAATGTAGCCTAGTAAGTTATGATGTATTTAATTGCTTACATATTGCTACTCTTGGTTCCTTAATATTTCACTGAGTACTTTGTCTTTATGTTCATGAGGAATCTCCATTCCTTCCTTCCTCCCTCCCTTCCCTCATTTTTTTCTTTTTTTTCTTCCTTCTTTCCTTCCATCCTTGCTTCCTTTCCTTCTTTTTGAACTTTCTTACTTGCTTGCTTCTGCTTTTGCATTGCTTCTGCCTGTAAAAACAAGGTATTTGAAATAGTGTATTTTCAATTCTACTTGCAATTTCAAGAACGATGAAACATTTCTACACATTCTTGTTTGTTTGTTTTTTTCTTTATGTGTGTACTGTGAACAGAACTCAGGACCTAGCGCTGGCCAGGCAGGTGCTTATGCTGCTGAGCTATATCACTGGCCCATATTCTTGCCTCTTTAATTAACTTTTTATCCTTACATTTCATCTCCAAGAATCTACAATTTTAATGAGAATTGATTTCATCACAAGGATTTCCTAAGTAGAAAAAAAAATACCTAATTTTAAAGGTAATTTTAGAAATACCTTTAAATCTATGAAAGAAAATTATTTATTTATTTATTTATTTATTTATTTTGAAAGGCCAAAAATATAACACCAAAATGTCACATTTGGTATTAGGTTAACCAGTGCTATCTTAGGCAAACTTGAAATATGGTCACCCTAAAAATATTCATAATTATGATTCAGAACTGTAAACAGAAATATGTCCCAGAAACCGAATGGGTTTTATGTTAAAATCCTTTGTGGATAGATGTGTTTTATCAGTTTCACATTAAACATATTTTAAAAATCTTGTTGAATAAGCAAACTTTCAGACAGTGCTAGGATATTTCTAGTAGAACAGGATAACAGCTCTTTAAATAAATATCTTTAGGTATGCATCTCTTATCACTCTGGCAACAATATGACATTTTTTGAAACCATCATGGGACAAAGAAAAATACCAGATAAAAGACTATATTATTCCAGCATTTCTGTCTCAGTATACTGTCAAAGATTGGTATCTTCAGAGACAATTTGTGTGTGGAAATTGAGGCTTCATTATATAGTTGTATGAATTTGGGCTATAAATTTAAGATTCTGTGTATCTGTGTTTGCAACATTTATGTTGGCATAGCCACAGCACTTAATTCATATGACACTGCAAAAGGTAAGTTGCTTGATATGGAAAGCAAGTACAAAACATGGCAGAGGAAAAAAAACAGCAGATTAAGTAGTGATTTAGCAGTTATTCTTATAATACTCTGCATTTCGAATCATAGTACCACAAATATTTTACCAGAGCAAGAACTTAGGTATCATTATCAAATACTTCATTTCCTTATAATCACTAAAGGTCTAAACAGTCCCCAATTATTAAAGAGTACCACACTCTCAATGAGCTGTGACTGTGTGTGGTAACTACAGAGCATGCAGAATAATTTTTATAATGCATGCTGTGTTTCAGATGTGGTTTGACTCCTAAACACTCATACTTATGAAATTCAGTTTCCAGTGTTAGGAGATGGTTTGGGACCTTTCACAGGTGTGGCCCAGTGCATGGTAATGAGGTCATTGGGACACTGCTGCAAGGAAGGTTTGATGTAGCTTCTGTGAGACTCGTAAGTTTTCATCAGAATGTTGGTATAGAATAGCAGTCACTGTCCCTTCCTCATTTTTCTCTGGCCTCCTGTCTTGCAATGTGCCCCTTCCTTCTTTGCAGTCCTGTAATAAGCCATCTGTCATGAAGTGATACAGCTAAGAATATTTTCTCCGCCTCTCTCCAGAGCCAACATCATACTGTTCATACTTTCAGTTCCCAAAACTGTGAGCTAAGTGCACCTCTTTCCTTTATAAAGTATTCAACCTCAGGTATTTTGTCATAGCAAAGGAATATGGACTAATGCAATGTATAGTATGGTAAAACAGTTTCTCCTACATAAAATCCTCTAATAGCTCCTCATTCTTGGAATGGCTTCAAAATATTTTTCTGCTTAATTCCCTAGTCTTTGTTATTTCTTGCCACATAATTTCTTAGGGGTCCAAAATAGAGACTGCTTCATTTGAGTTTGCTCTTTCAAACAACATTGCTTGTTTTTCTTTTCTTCCCTTACTTTTTCTTGAAATTTCTACTTATTTCAAGGCTCAGCTTAGCTATTATAGAGAGGATTGGCTCACTTACTGATGATTGGGTATCTTCTCAATGCTTCTCCAGGAGACTAAGAGGTATCTATTAGAGTCACTTGCAGACTTTTGAGTATTGACAGTACACAGTTCTGCCTCTTCTGATAAAGTGTAGATTTTCTCAAAAATAATTTTGTTGTATTTCTGTTCTTTGAATACCAGATGGCATTTATTACCCAATGTCAGTTGAGTAATGAGTGAATGAGTACATATGCACAAAATTGTTGCTGTGTTTAATAAATTAAATGAGACATTTTGTGTTAGGGTTTATGTTTTATAAATAAATAAATAAATAAAATAGGATAGTATTTTCTTTCACAGCTATAAAGTCTTTTCTAAAATTACTTTTAAAATAGGTATATTTTCTACTTAGAAAATCCTTGTGCTGAAATCAGTTCTCATTAAACTCGTAGTTTCTTGGAGATAAGAAGAGAAGGAAGCATAGAAATTTAATTACAGAAACAACAATGTTTAGAAATGTTTTGTCATCTCTGAAATTACAAGTGCAATTGAAAATACACTATTTCCAATAGCTTGTTTTTATATGTTCTTTTCACTGCATATCTTATTCCATTAAACTGTCATCCTTCATCTGAGGCCCATATTTCCACAGTGAGAGTTGGGACATCTTTATGTGGAAAATCCAGTCAGATGGATGCCTCTCACATCTTTTATAGTAGCAACGAGAATTCAAAATCATAGGTTATAGTAACACATTGATACTGGGTAACTTAAAATTTCAAGGGAAGATTATTTGGTGGTAGTAATAATCATAAAATTAATGTCATATTCTTTTAAGAATATATTCTCAATATAGAAATAAATTTTCTCCATAGGAAATCAGTAGAAATTACATTTTCCTCTTAGGTTGTACCAAGCCACATTTGGGTATTGTAGGTAATTGAAATGTGTGCCTATTTCGAATTGAGAAGAAATATTTCAGAGACTTGGTTAAAAAAATACACATTATGAATAATTTTATATTATTTGTTCAAATAATATTTTGGATATACTGGGCAAAATAAAAATTAAAAATGTGATACTAGATTTATGTATGTGACTCACCTTATATTTCTATTGAACAACTTTGCTCTAAATACTCTCATTTTGTCACTTTTCTGTGCATAGATTCTGAGAAAATTAGTGATAAAAGAGCTTCAGACCAAGCACCATTAACAAAGATAGTGCTATCTGTTTATATTGGTGTACATAATAATACATTTATAAAATAGGAAATGCACATGAAAACATTGCTTTTTTTCTATAAGATATCCAAATATACTATAATCATATGGCCTAATTTTGTGAATAATTATAACCTATCATATGTGTTTGCTTTATGAGGATGCTAAAAACATTGAATGAGACTTCAAATGAGAAGTATTTAAACAGTTTCTCCCACATAGTAAGTACTCAAATGTGTCAGTTGTTGTTATTACTGAGCAGAAAGAATATCTCATTCTACTGCCATGTCTTTTTTGGGCATCTCTTTAGGTAGAAGAGCTGCAGAGAAGGTTGAATATTGCACAAACTATTGACAGGAGGCTGTAGATGGACAAAAGTAACTTGAGATATTTTTAGAGGAATCCTATGTCTAGCATACTTTTAGACCAGATAACAAGATCTTAATGAACATCAGCCAATTTTGTGTGAGAAGAAACACCATGGAACTCAATTATTTTAATGAAATTCCTGCCCTCTGAAAGCATAGATCACTAACAGGCTTAAAAATTAAGACTGCAAGAAGACTGTCAGAATACTATTCTATACTGACTTAGTTTTATCACTTCTATTTATTATATTTTCTTTCTTTTAAGTAAATGATGGTAAGAGTCAAAATGCCATGAATTGTGCACTTCATAATTCTATCAAAACTTTTCATATAAAACACAGAAACAAATTCTTTATTGGAGACTTCTATTGTGTTGATGCCATTTCCACTTATCAAATGATAGATTACCAAAGCAATCAATTCGGTGGATAGAATGACTTGGTGTCTCATTGCATAGTGGAAAAATGAAATCTGAGGAAGTACAAATTAAGCGGTGACAGAATAACAAAGGAAGAAAGCAAAAGGCACCGTTTGTTAAGTAAATTTTCAAGAAAAAGTGCTAACATATTTTGTGATATTAAGACTATAGCTATTCCAAAGCGAAGGTTGCATGAAAATTACATATCTGCTAAAATTTTATATTAAAATTAAGGATTATTAAGCTAATTAGATCCAGGGATTTGCAACTTTAGTTCAATATTTGAGGAATAAAGATGTTTCTTATTCACTTTCCTCATTACTGAGCAACAATGATCAATAGCAACAACTTCAAGTTTGGGAGGTTTATTTTGGCTCATGGCTATGGTACCTGGTCAGTTGGCTCCAGCACACAAATAGCATGGTGAAAAGGCCTGCAGTGGAGGAAAGTAGCTCACATCATGGCAGCCAGGAAGGGGAAAGAGAAGAGAGGAGTCAGGGAGGGAGATTTATCTTTTAAGGTCACACTACCATGATTGGTGTCTTCCTTCTGGGCCCTGCCTCCTAAAGATCCAGTCAGCTACAAACACACAAGTTAATTAAGTCACTGATCAGGATAGTGCCTCATGATCCAGTCACCCTCCAAAAGCCCCAGCTCTATCCATGAGATTTTAGGAAACAGTTCAGATCCAAGTTATAAGAGAGTAAAGAGTTTTCCTCTGTTCCTCATTTTTAGACATAGAGGCCCCAGACCTGATAGAAATAGGATATGCAGTTTGGAGAGAGTAATGGACTGGATGGTATAGAAAATGAAAACAATGACTTGTAAAGCAGAATATTGGGGCTGGAAGACAATGTGTATCCTTGAAAAAGTTTATTAATGCTGGGTCTTCACATTTTTCATCCATAAAATGGAATAGATAACAGAATCTACCTTAGGAAGGTTTGTGAGATTTTAACAATTCATGTAAAGTTTGTAGAAAAATTTGCCACACAGTAAGCATTCTACCAACTAATATAACTTTACTGTTATTATCATTATTGTGGTTATTTCTGTTTAATTTAAAGTTATTTTCTAGATGCACATGGCCTGGACCACCTGAGGCAGCAGACCTCCAGGGACCCACCAAGGCACCAGCAGAAGTGGTGGCAGCAGGGGCACATGTGTATGTCTCAGACTGCCTGAGGTGTGGACCCCCAGGGATCCACCAAGCCCGGAGCATGGGCACAAACACCAGCAGTTGGTCAGTCGGATAAATCAGCCTCGTGCTTTGGCACACAGATAGGCTGAATAGAAGCAGGCAGGTGGGGCTGCCATTCTTTTTTTTTTTTAAATAAATCAAAAGGCTAAGGAGAACTCCAGCAACAGAATACCAGCACCAGCCATGACACCCACAGTCCAAGTGCAGCCATATACCCAGCACAAATCCCACTGCAAACTTGTCTGGAGTACACAACACATAACTGGATCAGGCTTCGACCTCCCATAGAACGGTGAACTCCAGAGGAATTTTACTTTACTTCTTTTTCTATGTTTGATGGGTTTTCCTTTTCTGTCTGGTTGATGTGTTCCTTTGTTTAGTTTAATTTGTTCCTGTTTTATTTTCAGGGTAATTCTTGCTTTTAGATTTATAGACTTCCTTTTTGTTTCATCTACTTGTCTTCTAACTCTCTTTTGCCAACTGTCCTGTCGACTTCATGATACATTCATGTGAATAAACATTCTGTCTTCTCTTTCTGGTTCACCGCAATACTCATCTGCTTTCTCTTGCATTTTTTCCCTCATCTGTCCTCCACTTTCCCATAACTTGGGTGATCATTCTTTGCCCTCCAACCTTGCTCATACTATATTGGACCCTATTCATCTCTCTATGTTGCCCTCTATCCCTCTTAATCCCCCCAACAACAGGTTAAGTCACTTCACTAAAGGGGAAATTGTTGCATACAAGTTCCTTGCACATGCTGGATTCTGTTATATAACTTTGGAATTTGCTCCTATGGATAAAAGTTTCAGGCTAAGAGTTGCCACAGTTTGTCAGTAGCCAGGCTGCACTCAAGACTATTGTTGTTGTTAACTGTACTATTTTAGCTAGTATATCATACCTATAATAATCAGTTGTTCTCTATCATATGATGACACTGTGATTGTAGGGGGTCATTACCATCAAAATAATCCAGTAGTGAAGGACTGGGTTCTGAGCCAAATAGATAACCACTTTCCATCCTCAGCACATTGGGAAGGAGTGTTCTTCAGATAGACATAAAGACCAAGAACCACCTTCATCTAGAAGACGTCCCAGAGGAATAGCCATTTTCTAGGGAAGCATGGATACTAGGGATAAAGCTATCTACCATAAGAAATCAATAAACATCAACACAGAAAACAAAATAATACAAAAATTAGAAAAGAGAAAATGACAAGACACAGAAGCAAAATACAACTGAAGACCCCTAGCCCACCCAGGACAAGTCCAGATTGCAATAAGATAGAGGATATCAGAAGCCAACCCCTGAAACTTTCTGAAATGGTAGCAACAGAAGTGAAAAAACAAATGGAAGAGGATATAGAAAAAATAATCTCTATGACACAAAAAGAAATGATGATCAAAATGAATGACATTAAAGCAGGCACAGATAATAAATAGAAGAGCTCAAGAAAACATTGGAGGGGGCCGGTGAGATAGCTCAGTGGCATAAGCGCCTGCCTAGCAAGTGCGACGTCCTGAGTTTGACTCCTGGAACCCATATATGAGAAAAGGGCCAGTGATATTGCTCAGCAGCACAGGTGCCTGCTGGCACATGAGATCCTGAGATCAACCTTCAGTACCCATAAAAAAAGAAAAAGAAAACAATGGAAACCATGAATGACTAATATAGGAAATAAATGGAACCCATGAAGCAGATACAAACAGTGATCCAGGATATTAAACACCCTATTGAAAGTATATGCTTTTGACTCCTGGTACCCATATTAAGAAAAAAAGAAAAGAAAGAAATTATATGCAACAGATTGAATGAAGGCATGGATAGAATATCAGATCTAGAAGACATGATTGTGGCTAGTGACCATGAAAAGAAAGATAACTTAAAAATAGCAAGAGACCATGATCTATCAATCCAACAGCTACAAGATGAAGCAAGGAAGAACAACCTAAGATTTACTGTAGTCAGTGAGAAAGCTGGAGACAATGCAAAAGCTATTAAAATATCTTCACAGAAATAATGGCAGAAAAGTTCTGAAACATGGATAAAAAATTTGACATACAAATAAATGAAGTACATATTACTCCAAATAGCCATGACCAAAATATGTGTACACAAAGACACATAATAATCAAAATTTCAGGAATTTAGCACAACAGAATATTAAAAGCAGTTAGAGACAATAAGCAAATCACCTATAAAGAAAAAACCATCAGAATCACAGCAGACTTCTCAACACAAATCCTCAAATCAAGGAGAGCATGGAGTGAGGTATTTTAAACTCAGAAAGAAAAAACATTCCACTGAGACTGATGTACCCTGCAGAACTATCTTTCACAATCAATGTACAAATAAGATAATTCAGTGACAAAGAACAACTGAAGAAATTCATGACCACCAAACTAGCTCTTCAAAATGTGCTAAAGGATATATTGGAGAAAATGAAGACTACAATCACAAGAACACCAACAGAAAGAAGCCACCAGGCACATTAAACAATGGGGGAAGTCATTAAACAATGGGGAAAGATAGGGAACAAACAGCAGGAACATAATATGAAGAAAATAAGCCAATACATGTCAGCTGTAACCCTGAATGTAAACAGTCTCAACTCACCAATCAAAAGAAACAGACTGGCAGAATGAATCAAGAAAAAAGATCCAACAATATATTGCATTCAAGAAACACAGTTAACTCAAAAAGTAATTCATAGACTGAAAGTCAAGGGATGGAAAACAATACTCCATGCCATAGTAACTGAGAAAAAAGCAGGGGTAGCTATTCTATTTGCAGACAATATGAACTTTAAGCAAAGACTGATCAAAGGCAACAAAGAAGGCCACTAGAAACTTGTTAAAGGAAAAACTCCAAGAAGAGGTAACAATCATTAATATATATACACAAAAATACTGGTTCACCCAACTACAAATAACAAATATTAACAGACATGAAAAATCAAATAAGCAGTAACACAATTGTAAGGGGAACCTTAATACCCCACTCTCACAAATAAACATATCAACTAGACAAAAAAAATATCAGAATTAAAACTAACCTGTAAAAAAATGAACTTAGTAGATATCTACAGAGTGTTTCAGCCCACATCAGAATGCACATTCTTCTCAGCTGCACATGGGACATTCTCCATTTATGACAAACCAACAGCTAACATCATACTAAATGGTCAAAAGCTAAAAGATTTCACTCTAAAGTCAGACACAAGACAAGTATGATACCTATTAACACTCCTATTCAATAAAGTTCTGGAAACATTAGCCAGAACAATTAGACAAGAGAAAGAAATAAAAGGAATAAGTATATAAATGAAAGAAGTTAAATTATCACTATTCTTAGATGACATGATACTCTACATAGCAGACCCCAAAAATGCCACCAAAAGACTTATACATTTAATAATCAAATTTGTGGGCCGGTGAGATGGCTCAACGGCTTAAGCGCCTGCCCGGCAGGCGCAAGGTCCCGAGTTCGACTCCCGGAACCCACATACGAAAAAGGGGCCGGTGATATCGCTCAGCGGCACGGGTGCCTGTTGGCGCGCGAGGTCCTGAGGTCGACCCCCTGGTACCCACAAAAAAAAAAAAAAAAAAAAAAAAAAATCAAATTTGTTTGTGTAGCTTGAGGCAATGTTAATGCTCAAAAATCAATAACATTCTGGTACAAAAGCAACAAATTCATAGAAAGAGAAATTAGGGAAACCACACACTTTACACTAGCATCCAAAAAAAAAAAAAAAAAAAGGAATACTTAAGAATCAATGTAACAAAAAAGTAAAATATCTATGCATTGAAAATTACAATACTCTGAAAAAGGAGATAGAAGATGATATTAGAAAATGGAAAGATGACCCTGGCTCATGGATAGGAAGAACCAATGCCGTGAATGTGGCACTACTCCAAAAATTTTTATACAGATTTAAGCAATCCCAATCAACATACCATTAGCAGCACTGAGGATATAGGTCAGTGTCATGGTGCCTTTCTGGCAAGTGTGGGGTCCTGAGTTCAATTACCAGTTCCACACACATACACAAATAAACTACCATTAGCATACCACACAGAATTAGAGAAAATATTCCTAAAATTCTCTTGGAACCAGAAGAGACCTAGAATAGCAAAAGCCATTCTGGGCAACAAAGGCAAGGCTGGATGCATCACTTTCTCTGACTTGAAATTATACTACAAAGCTATTGTGTTAAAATCAGCCAGGTATTGGCAAAAAAAAAAAATAATAATAATAGTAAACAGACCTGAGGATCAGTGGAACAGATTAGAAGATGCAGGTGAAAATCCAAACACACTCAGCCATCTTATCTTTGACAAAGGAGCCAAACATGTTCATAGGGAAAAAGCCAGCCTCTTTAATAAATGGTGCTGGAAAGGCTGGCTTTCCACATGCCAAAGACTAAAACTAGACCCATGTCTATCAACATGCCCTAAACTAAAGTCAAAATGGATCAAAGATTAAAATAGTGTTAACAAAACACTAAATTTACTGAAGAGAAAATAGGTAGCAATCTTTAAGGAATAGGTGTTGGCACAGACTTAATGAACAAAACCCAGACCGCATGGGAAATACTACAAAGAATCAAAAAATAGGATCACAGCTTATTAAAAAGCTTTGTACAACAAAAGAAATAACAAACAGAGTGAAACTACAATCTGCAGAGTGGGAAAAATTTATAGCCAGTTGTCCCTCTGACAGAGGACTTCTATCTAAAATAATAGAGAATTGAAAATAATCAGGCCCCACAATTTCAAAGATCCAATCCAAAAATGGGCATCAGAGATAAATACACATTTCTCAGATGAAGAAATACAAATGGCAAATAAATATATGAAAAAATGTTCAACATTACTCGTCATTCGAGAGATGCAAATTAAAACAACACTGAGATTCCATCTCACTCCAGAAAGAATGGCTGTCATCAAGAAAGCTTTGGAGAAAAAGTAAGTTTCACCACTTTTGGCAGGAGTGCAGACTAGTGCAACCACTAGGGAAATCACTATGTAGATTCCTCAAAAATGAGGAAAAGATGCCCCACTTACTAGTATCTTCCCAGAAGAAATAAAATCATCGTACCTCAGTGATACACATGCAGCCATGTTTATAGCAGCACAATTTGTGATAGTTAAGTCTTGGAAACAACCCAAATGCCCATCAACCAAGGAATGGATAAAAAAGATGTGGTTCTTTTATATAATCAAAAACTACTCAGCCATAAAGAAGGATAAACTTCAGACTTTCAGTGATAAATGGATGGAACTTGAGACCATACTCCTAAGTGAAATAAATCGAACTTACATGTGTAAACATTGCTTTTTCTCACTAGTGTGAGAAGATGAAACACTAAATAAGATCCAAAACATTCAAGAGATTTTGTGAATTTGGAAGAAACTTTTCAAAAGCAAAGAGCAACTGTGATGGGGAAAGGAGAAAGGAAGGAAGGGAAAAGGAAAAAAATATATACATATACACAAGATAGTTATATAGTTAAACAGCTAGTTTGTCTTAGTTCATTGAAAGGAAAGATTTTTACCAATATTTTGGACAACATTTCATGCCTATATCTTGTACTCTGTGTAACTACTATGAAGATAAACATACACAATATATTAATTATTGTTACTCTCCTACTAGGCTGTTTTGAAACTTTTATTTTTATATTTATTTTTTCTCTTTAAATTAAAAAAAAATAGGGGCCGGTGAGATGGCTCAGCGGCTTAAGCGCCTGCCTGGCAAGCGCGAGGGCCCGAGTTCAACTCCCGGAACCCACATATGAAAAAGGGCCTGTGATATCGCTCAGCGGCACGGGCACCTGCTGGCGCTTGAGGTCCTGAGGTCGACCCCTGGTACTCACAAAAAAAATAAATAAATTAAAAAAATATATAAAGTTATTTTCTGGACAAATTTAGGCAATATTTCTTTTTATATTTAAGACTTAGTTTAGGATTAATTTCTGTATTTATTTTAAAATAACGGTGCAAAATATGAGATAAGGATATGATTGAGCAGAGGTTTCTCTTGACAACCTGTGCAAATCCATACTAAATATCAATAAATACTAACTTCAGAAAAATATTCATCACTCTTATCATTTAAAAAAGTGATTTATTGTTAGATATGTCTTGGGCCTACTATGAGAGAAATTGTGGATATATTGCTTAATTTCATTTCCTCTAATATACATATATTTTTGTCAATTTATATTTTGGATTTTGTAATAAAAGTACTAGACTGTCAGTCATGAGAGAAGACCCAAATATGTCAGTTTGAATTCTTATTGACTTGCCTTCCAACAACTCTCTGAACCTCAGTTTTTTATTTTAGTATTGATGAGACCCCCCTTCATTTCCCAAATTCTGTAGTTCTAGATGTAATGATGGAATAGGAGTAAGGAATACAATTCATAGTAACAATTAATATTTTATAATTTAGTCTAAGCCAAACTAAGAAAAAAGTTTGATCCTTCATACAAAAACAAATACGATGTGAATTATAGACCATTTCATTCATGATAAATGTGCAAAACATGTTTTTTAAAAAATCTTTTATTAAGGTATTTAAATTCTATCTCTATATGTAATACATAGGAAAAGGAAGTTCTTTGATATTTTTTAAAATATCTAACTTCTCAGTATACATTGTATTTCTCCAGTTTGATTTTCATACCTTAAGTTCAGGAAACTGAAAGAATATAATATACATTTTTAGATTGAATAGTTTAATAATATTTGGTAAGTAGCTAATCCTTGAACTATTGTATATTCTTAAATATATATTATGCAACTTAGATACTTTTTGTGAAGCTTGATAGTAGAGATATGTGTGACTTGCACAGGAATATTCTGTAGATTAGCTTAGATGGGACAGAGGGTTTGGGAGAATGGACATAGATATTCAGTGGGACACAGAACATATTGCCAAGTATCTTGAATAACAAGTGAACATATATAACATAATGCAGGAAAATATAATGTTCATAAATGTTTGAGAAAGAATATAGCATATGCACATTAATTTTTGCTGAAACTAATCTGGCAACAATATTTAGGATAAATTAGATGTGAAAGAGAATGGAGTCAACAAATTTAGTTAAGACTAGCTTAGTAGCTCTAGAAGTATGTAAGAAGGAAGAATGGAAGCAGTTTGAGTTCCTAAAATGCAAGTGAAATCTTATTTATTGTTTTACTCTAAGTTTACAACATATCATGGATGCCCAATAATTTATTAATATATAAATCAATTATCAGTGAAATATTAAGAGTGTAAGAGGGGTAAATCAAAAGCAATTCAAAAATTTTAAGGCTGGATTATTAAAATTAATAATGACATGTAGATTTGAGTAAAAATAAATTCAGTTTTATACACTTTGAGGTGTAGCTGAAATATCAGTGACTATACTAAATCAAATAGAATATACATCAACATACTTCCTTTAACAATGGAGAAATATTTTTCAAAACATGTTTGTAACACTAGATTTTCTATTTTTGACCTGAAGTGAAAATTTCAGCTAGGAAAACATGTTACTTACCTCAAGTTGCAATATTTGATGAGCATGCATCAATATTATTTACTTAGTTTCTTGTTATAATGATCCTTGACAAGATTTGAGGATTTAAAGTTATATAGCAGACTGGGCTACTTTAATAAACATAAATCAACAGAGAGGTGACACAACTGCCATTTCAGAAAATAAAATGATCAGAGAGACAGAAGACAGATGCTTAGAAGTTAAAATGCTGTGGGCAATATGTAGGACTGAGCCAGATGTGAGACAATTGGCATGAAGGAACTTAGAGGGCAAACAAGCTTTATTTATGTTTGTGGGATGGGGGGCACTCAGGTCCAAATCACCAGCACCATCTTGAGGTTAAACAGTCACTTACATAGGTTGTTAGCAGTAAATACAAAAGGTTGACCTCAGGATACTCTATAGTCAGCTACATATTGTCTCGTAATACATTGCTAGGTATGTTTGGTTGAGGCAAGTTAATTGGGGGATTTCTATCCTATTAATGGGGAAGCCAAGGCTAGGGGGAGCAGGAAGAATCAATCATTGAGCTGTCTTGGAGTGATAAATCCAAGTGATAAAATATGGAATGGGATAACACAACAAGATGCACTTTGAGCTATGTTTATCTTATATGCTGCAGCTGGTGTTGGAATGCCAAGGCCAGCTGAGATTTTCCACTTTCTAATGGGAGCAGGCTGTGTCTGTCTTTTCCATCCTTGAATACAGTGGCAGACTTGTAAGTTTTAAAGGTTTTAAGATTTCCTTTACATTTACAATATCTTTTATGAAAACATGACCAGACATACACATGGCTACATAAATAAATGTAATCAGAATAAACACCTCTGACAAACAAAGAAAGGGGACTTAGAATCTATTTGCTGTCCTTTGGAGAGAAACAGAGAGAGAGTGATTAGGTCTCATTGCTTACCTGAAAGAAGCATTATATTTTTTAAAAATTACTTTTCATTTGTTCATTGTAGATGTAAATAATAATCACATTCACCATAGGGAATTTGCATCTGTACATGTTATATATTGCTTCTTCTTTTATTCCCATTCCCCTCCCTTCAAAAGTGCTCTTAAGGAGAGATGCAGAGAAAGAGTGAATCAATTTCTTTCCTTATTAAATAATTTATAATACCAAGAAATTTTCACGAAATAATATACTCTGCAAAATATTGATATCAACATCATTTTTAGAATCTCAAGGGTACAGTACTGACTTATAACAAAAAGAAAGAAATTTAAAATATCTTTGCATCTGGTTTTAAGAATATACTGAGTTAGCTTCAAACATTGACTTAGGGGCCGGTGAGACGGCTCAGCGGCTTAAGCGCCTGCCTTGCAAGCGCGAAGGCCCGAGTTCGACTCCCGGAACCCACATACGAAAAAGGGGCCGGTGATATCGCTCAGCGGCACGGGTGCCTACTGGCGCGCGAGGTCCTGAGGTCGTCCCCCCGGTACCCACAAAAAAAACAAAAAAAAAACAAAAAAAAAACATTGACTTAGCTGACTGATAATCAGATAAATTTATTTTGAGGATATTGTATCATGTTATCATCATATTTTTCTTTTGCTTTTCTCAAGAAAATAATTATATAAGCCAAGAAAAACATAAAAACTGCTTCATTGAAATGCTTATAAAATTGCAATTATGTTCCATAATGATGAATCTGCTAAATTAGTGGACAATGTGGCTTCAGATATGTACTTTTTGTGGACAAAAAACTTACAGTATCTCTGTCTCTGATGCTCTCTGCCTTGAGCTCATGTACTTAACAATCTAAGATATATCTCTGTTTGAGTAACTAATGACAATATCAACATATATTTATAAGAGAAATCTATTTCCCACCTTTCCCATAGTTGCTAACTTTGTAAATGCCTCTGATATACATCCTGCTTTTGAGTCTAGGTCTTTGGAGGCAAACTTGTTTTACACATTTCCTGCAAACACTTTGTACAGTCAGCAAATTCTGTGGGTCCTCTACAACCATAATTTGAACCTGAACAGGTTTTTTTTCCATTTTACAGCTATCTTAATAACATAAAATCATTTGAAATGTAGCAAAAACCTCTTATTTCCACTATTTCATCAACAATCTAGTTTCCAACAACAATTTAAATACTAAATAAGACATAAAAGCCCCTGCTTAAAAATATTTAATGACTACATTTGGTTGGGGTTCTTATTTTCTAAAAAGTAGAAGCCAGCCTTCTAAATCTACCAGCCAGTTTTCAGGATAATCTTCACATCCCCAAATTCTTAGCAATGATGCCTTTGTGCAGTCCATGTCTATATTGTACGTAGATGACCTGTGTATCAAATAAAGTATTGTTGAATTGACAGAATATATATTCCCAATGGTAGGTCACAGAAAATACCAGAGTATCAATCTTGTTCTTCAGGAATCACTTTCTCTATAGGAAACCAACTGCCCTGTCATGAAGCAACTCTAAAGCAACTCCAAAGAAAGTCTCCATGGCCAGTTGGAGACTTAGGCTTCATGTTAGCTAAGTCAATGAGACAACTTGGAGGCAGATAAATGTGTGAGGAAATAAATATGTTTAAGCTGATTTAAACATTGCATAATGTATATATATCTCAAAACATTACATATTATACCACTAATATGTATAATTTTCTTGTTTTATGTATCAGTTAAAATAAATAAATATTAAAAACAGAACTAATTTCTGAGGGAGATTATACAAATGAAATGAATTTTTCCTACATAAAATTTTTGACAAACAGACAGCAATCTCATATATGTCAAAAAAGTATAATTTATTATTTCTGAAAGTCAATTATTTAGTCTTCTAGTACATTTTAGTCATGTCCTAGTGTTCTCCTAGATAGATGGGCTGCATGGAGTTGGCACCCACTGACAAAGTACCTAGGTGTGTTCTGACTCCCTGGAAGGTCAGGGTTCTCTTTTCAGCTGTTCTCCCCTCTGCTGAGAATTTTTTATTTACTTTTTATTCTCTGAAAAGATGATAAAATTACTGGATCCTAGAAGCAGTTATTAATTTAGAGTGATTATACTACTGAAAATATCTCAAACCCATACTTAAAATAAATAATAAGCTAATTATTATTGGCACCAAGTGATAAAAAAATTCATAGCAGAAGACAACATGAATCTTGTAGAAATTTTCAGTTTAGTATAACTTATCATTAGTTTAAGAAAATATCTTAAATCTCTGTTTTGAACCATCCATCTGATTAAGTATTTTGGAATTTTTATAGTTGCTTTTTCTGTCTTTACAGTTTAAAAATTGATATATGCATTTCTAAACAATTTTTAAAATATTCAGTTAAAACAGACTTCATCCCTCACTTCACAAATCTTCAAAATCACAAGTTTCTTCTGCATCCCCACTGAATAGTACATCCTTTTTGATGTTTGTTCAAATGTGTAAATATAGTTAGATAAATTTAATAGAGGGATTTTTGTGTCAAGGAGTGTCTAAGACAGAGAAAATTAAGATCTGTTGCAATAACCAACAATTTGAGAGTCCAAGACACTTAAAGTAACCAAAGTTTAACATTGTCTTATGCTACTTGTTCATCCATGTTGAGGTCAGTTTTCTGCATTGGCCAGATGAATAAAGCAGCCAGTAATTGAAACATTGCTGGTCAAAATTAAAGTATGGAGTTTATCCTCAGACTTTGAAGATAACGTGTGTTGTGAATTCATCTAAACATTACCATTGTTTGTTAACTCCTAAATTAATATTCACAGTGCTTTCACAATCATTCTCAGACATGATGAAAATTTGAATTGCCCTAACCTACACATTTCTACCTGAGGTCAAACAACATGGTGTTCAGACTTATTTCAACTTTCCTAGTATCATTTTACATAGTTTATGTATTTTTTTGTTGGAGGTTTTGCCATTTATGGCCCAAATTGTATTGCAAAAATGCTGTCTGATTTTGCTAAGTACAAGAAGGCTGTGATGTGCCTTACAGAGAAAATAGAGTATTTTATATGGTGTTTTCATGTATGAACTATGGTGCGTTTAACCATGAGTTCAAAGTTTTCCAATATATCCAGGAAAAAAAATTGGCAATCTATATGTGAAGCTGCTTCAAAATGAGCTAAAGTAATATCTATTGTATTCAGATTCAGGCTACAAGGTAAAATCTGTCAATGAAAAAATTAGCTATGTGGATTCACTAGGTGATGACCAATAAAAGGAACAGTACAATAGACAATATTGTTGTGAGACTGAAACCCAAAGTGTATACATATGTTGCCCAAAGTCAGAAACATGCTAAATACTTCTTGGCTACTGTTTCATTATGAAGAAATACCAATAATAATTAATTACTTGTATGTTGATTTGTGTGTATGTGTGAAACCAATAAAGTATCTCTAAACAGAAACACATGCAAAACAAGTGTTATTAGTTACACTGACTGATTGATGAAAATATTCTCACTATATGCTCATAGGAGCCTAACACTGTATTTCAGAATAAGTGTTATTAGTTATACTGACTGGTTGATGAAAATGTTTTCACTAGAGGAAACTAATACTGTGTTTGGGCTAAGAGCAATGGCTTAGTATTTCCTAGAGTTCATTATTAATGCAGTCTTTATATAAAATAACAATTTTCAAAAGTGACAATTGATGATAGTTAGCATTTGCCCTAACATCCAGAAGTAACGTATAAACTTCTTCCTTGTTTCATTGTCCAAAGCAAGTCATATGGCTGCAAGGGATAAGAAAAAATAATTTTTCTACAGAAATGAGAGTCATATATTGGTAATTGTTATACATGTAGCAAAAGGGGATTGGGATAGCCATAGTTCTTCTAAGATTATATTCCTCACACTGCTTGAGCATTCTTGTTTCCCCACACTCTCACTCACTGGTACTGGCAAGCTGTCAAAAGGAGATCATATACAGCCTCTCTTTTTCTATAATCTGTGCAACTTCCTATAAATGCATTAGTGACTAAGGAGAAATATTAATGTTTCTTTGAGAGTTTCCTCAGAGGAAATACTTTCTCCATTATCATTATTTTTGCCTTGTTCAATTGCTTGTCTGTCTTCTGTACAGTGGGAAATATAGGAAAAAGATGATTTCTGTTTAGCAAAATAAGATAAATTTTACATATATTTATACTATTTTATCTAGATGAGTATACTTTTCAAAAATTTTGAAATGTTTAACATCTGAGATTCATTTTGAGATGTGGCTGTATACGTGAGGCTCTGCAAGGTTGGCAAAGAAACAGATTCTAATTTTGGTCTGTTCAATAAATTAAGATCATATGAATAGTCATTTTAAAGGAATTCTTGCCCAGAGGTACAAGTACTTTCAATATCAACCTTTATTTATTTAGGTGAGGACCCCAAAGCATTTCTGTTTGTTTGTTCAATCAAATGCTGGCTAAAATTAAAAAAAAAAAAAAACACTCTTTTTACTTTTTGAAATTAGTTTGTCTTAGTTTTTCAATTTTTTTGCTTACATATTTTGTGGGCATATTATTCAGTAAGCAGAATGTCGATTGTCACTGTAATGAGTTATTTTTAATTAAAAAAATTTATTCCCCTAAGGTAACTTATATGAAATGAATAATGTTGATGAGTACTTGCATGGCAGGGATTACATTATTTTGGTTTTTATTAAAATATTAATTCAGAAAAATTTGATTTTTCTGAAACTTCATTTTAAATGTATGAAAAAACATTTCAAAAGTTCAACAGCCTGTATTTTACTGAAATTTTAATTGCATTTACATTTAATAAAATCACTGATACACTAAATACTTCTTTGACCATCACTGTCTGCAAACTTGTTCACCCTGCTAGAACAGTCTATCAGTTCTAAACCAGTTTTTGGTGTCAACTAGGTTACAGAGGGAACATAAAGAGACCTCAAAAGTCCCTTGTATTTGAATTATTATAGCAAGTATCATTCTTTCCCTGCCCCTACAACCCTTTCTAAGAAAATCCTGTGACTATTCAGTCTTCATCATTCTAATATTTAGGTGAAGTGGCAGACCTCATATAATCTAAGAAATATATTTGTGCTTTTGCACAGATGAACTAACATTTCATTTCAAGATACAGGGCCACTTGGCACCTATTCTTTAGTTCACAGATTTTGGAGCATGAGCCAACATTGAGGTAGAATAATCATCTGAAATTCCCATTATACTAGTTCCATGACAATGGCATCCTTGTATTTTTTCAAATAGGACATTACTTTTATACTCGAGAACTTGCACAGAGTTCTTTACTTCATTTAACACAATTTGTGGAGAATGAATTGCAGTACTTTTTTGCTCAGATTAAAACATATTTTATAAAGTGTGTCCAAACAGAATAAATCTGATTTTATAAAAATTGCAATCCAATATTTCAAGACTATCTTTTTTTTTCCTGTGGGTAGTGGGGGTCAAACTCAGGACCTCACACTTGCCAGGCAGGTGCTTATGCTGCTGAGCCATCTCACCAGCCCTCAAGACTATCTTAAAGATTATGCTAATAGATTGAAATTTAGACTTGTTGAACTTCAGCTAAAAATTCATACCTACAGTTTGAAAGACACTGCTAGCATTGAGATGCCTTCCTAAAACTCATAATAGAAAATATTATTTTTCTTACAAATTATTCCTTGCAAAAGGCATATAAGTATGTCTAATGAGAATTTTGAACTTGTAATTACTGTCCCATAACTTTTGTACTGTAATAAGAATACATTTTCATGTAGCATTTATGCCATTAGGCTGCAGACTATATTTTCAATGGGTTTGTGCTTCTCTTTCTCTTTTGCTGTTTCTGACATAAATATATATATTTGAAATAGAAGAAAAACTGCTGGGATGGTTAGAGAGCTATTTGCCTTGCTTCTTTAGGATTCTTTTGACTGGTTTTTACAAACTTGTGGTTATTCCTAACCACATTACTATTTAAATTCATAGAAGTAAATTCAGTGGTTAGTAGAGATAAAAGGAAAAACATTCTCTTGATTTGGTAATGATACCAAATTATTATGCAATTTTATTTGAGGACAATGTTTGTGAACAATAATAAAAAGGTAAATTTGAATTTGTTTCTTGTTACTTAGGTCTACAAAATCCTGTGCACTTTGCTGACACTCAGTAAATATTAGCTGAATTGAAAGTAGTCAGGAAAATAGTGGTTCTGACATTATTATTGAAATATCTGTACAAGCACTGCTGGTTGACTTTCTTTCAGCTTTTGCTTTCCACAGAAGATGAGCCTTGAAAACAGATTTTTTAATATTTGTAAGCTGAAATAATTTTGCTTTGTCTTCCAAATTTACATTGATACTCACAGTACTTCTATTTCTAGAAAACTTTATCAATTTTAATGGTTTCTCATATTCCTGGGAAATATGGGCACAAAACCTTCTAAAATCTGAAAACAAATATCAAGGCATATCAAACACAAATTATGAGCAGGGTATTGGGACTTATGAATTTCTTTCCAGTATATAACAATATGGTTGCAGAGACAAAAAGGAAGTTTCCAAATTCATCCCTACTCATTCAAAATGTGTGGCAGGAAGATTAAGGCAGAGTCTCTGACACAAAAGTTGCAGTAACATTTAATATTTTTTCTCTCCTACATTGATGAATTTTGCTTTAAAGCTTTTATTTGAAGTCACATGGAAAAGATTATTACTCTTTTCATTAGTTCCCTAACTTCATTGTTATATGACATTGGGTCATATAGCTGCAGAATTTGCTTTAGAGAATGTCACTTAACATTCCTTATCAACATACATTTCCAAGAAGTATTTTAGAGTATAATTAGTGTTCTGAAAGAAACTTTTTTTATTATTTATGAAGGATTTGAAAGATCACTAAAAATCTTATTTTGTTATTAAATTGATAAGGAAGTTGCTACTCCAAAATTGTTAGATGATTTGTTCAAGGTCATAAAACAAATGAGCAAAGTGTTCTGATTTTTAGTATCTTTGTCTTTAAAACAAATTATACCTATTACTTTTTGTGTGTGTGTGGCTTCTGGGTATAAAACTCAGGACTTCATGCTTGCAAGCAAGTGCTTGTGCCACTGAGCAATATCACGGCCCTTTTTTGGTTGAATGTGGGTACCAGGTGTCAAAGTCAGGACCTTGTGCCTGCCAGGCAGGCTTATGCCACTGAGCTATCTCACCGGCCCTATACCTATTACTTTTAAGTTTGGATATCTTTCTTTTTTTTTTTTTTTTTTTTTTTTTTTTTTTGTGGGTACCGGGGGGTCGACCTCAGGACCTCACGCGCCAGCAGGCGCCCGTGCCACTGAGCGATATCACCGGCCCCATTGGATATCTTTCTTAATCAACATTGTGTTAATTGTTAGCTTTGAAAATATGTGTCTTGCAACACAATGGAAAGTTTATGGTCTTTGCCTAAACTAGTTTTCTGCTTGATTTTCACTTCCTATGTTTAATATCTGTGGCCCTTCAAAATTCTTATGAATCTTAGACTCAGGTTTTCAATTTGTAAAATGGGAGTAAGACCAAAGTTGTATGGTTATTATATTAGAAAAAATGTATATGTGTTTGTTCTATAATACTTGGTAAACAGTATATATTTTCATCAATATCAATTTATATTCTTGGATTTTGTGTTATACCTTAAGATATTTTACCAATGACATTAGTGAAAGAGAATGTACAAGGCAGAAAATAACAATGGAAATAACTATTTTAGGGAGGTTTTCTCAGAAGAGATTTTTAATGAACTACAATGTATCAGTAAGTCATTGTATATTCAAAGGAAGTAGGTATGAGTGTAGAATATGTAGGTTTAAAAGTATGTTATCCCAAACAAACAGTAAATTGATGATCATAATAAGGGAAAATAATGTAAAGACTATCCCTAATCTACCAAGAAAAATAAAAATTATATTTAAAATTTTGGTGGCAGTGGTGAAAGATACTGAAAACAAATGGGACTATACAGTTTGTAACTTACAGTTTAGGATTTCATGTCAGATATTTTGTACTTATTAAAGTGATATCTGCACTTATTAAATATTTGTTATTAAATATATACCCCTCAGCAAATTGGGCAGTATTCAATTTTTCTAAGTAGGATTTTAAGAAAAGACAAACACAATTACCCCCTGAGATTGAACACCTTTTGCCTGCTTGTCTCATCCTGTGGGAAATAGTTTTCGTGAAAAGCTTTATTTCTGTGTAAACTGATTCTGTTTTCTCCACAGAAAGAAAAAATAATGATAAAAGGAAAGGGGGCAAAGAAAGAAGTTAGGAATATTTGAGAAAATAAAACAATATATTTAATACTAAGGTCCAAGTGCTCAGGCTTGTTTCCTGGCCACTGACTGAATCAAAGGAGGGCATTTACTGGGGTTAAAAAGGAAAAAGAATGTGTTCAAAGGTGGCTCAAAGGAGACTGAAAGGCCTCATCACTCAAATCAACATCTCACTCTGTACAATTGTGTTAGGGATTATTTTTAGCAAGAAATATTCAGAGAAGGGAAGACAATGAGAAAATAGACATATTCAGGCTTGTTTTAGCCCTCGCTTGACCAAGAACTCACCCAGTTTCTGAGAGAAATGAAAATGGACATTGACCTCCTGGCATCAGCACCTGCATAGCGTGTCCACTTATTGGGGTTGGGAAGTGGGTATGAAAGTTCTGCCCCAGGCCTGAGGAAATCTGGACAAACCACTGTTTCCAAAAGGAGGTGAGGGGGCCCTAAATGAAATTCAAATTTGCTGTGTCAGGTGCAATAACAATATAGAAAATAGAAGCAACATGATTTAATACTGAATATTATCAGATTTATAATCATCTATGGTAGCACAAATGTGACTACAACATTGGACAGATTTTCACACAAATACATATGGTAAAGTGGAAGAGAACTGAAACTCATCTCCTTGAGAGACAGGAGATACCTCTTTGGGGTTGTTCCTTATATTTCTTTAGAAAGACTTGTATTAATCTCAGAATTGCAAAGGCCAGCAGGTCCTGAACCTTATAATAAAAATGAGGGGGCCATTTAATGTGTCTCTCAATTTTTTAAAAGAAGAGACCAAGGACAGAAGGGTTGAGAAAGAACAAATGCCTTTTTCATTTTCATCAAACAACAAAAGTGTGGTCTTTGTTTACTGACAAGTGAATGCAGGATCATTAAATCTTTACAGAAGGAAAAAAGCGAGGCATTCAGGGAAAGGAAAGAGGAGGGTAGGACAGAAGGAGGGAGACTGAATGGACAAAAGTTCCTTCCAGGATATAAGACCACATTATGCCCCACAGAAAATTGCACAGCATTCTATTATTCTATGTAGGATTTCCAGATAAGACACTCAATTACTACCAGGGATTGAAGATAGATTGCCTGCTTATCTCATCCTGTGGGAAATAGTTTTTGTGAAACTGTTGATTTTCTTTGGAGACTGATTCTGTTTTCTCCATGGAAAGCAGGGCCGACTGTAAACTCCAAAGTTTTAGCAAATCTATATCAGCAGAGGGAAATAGTTTTCTTTTGTATAGGTCTCCTGTCCCTCATCCTAATCTCCTGTTCCCCATACTCTTCATGTAAGATGGCCTCAATCCTAACCTCATACACAGGATGGATAAAGGAATATATGTCAGGAATCTCCAAGTGGAACATTGAAATGATGCTTGATATACATATTGTTTATGACATACCTCTACATTGGGGAGATTGGGCTGTGCCAGTAATGCACTGTGTTTGTAATCTCCTGTCAAAACAATAAATATTTGTCATTAATTATATACCACTCTTTCTTCCAGATAACCTGCTTTTGTGTTACATTTGCTCAAGAGGAATGGATTTTATTTTAAATACCATATAAAATTCAGGAGATTAATTTAATTAGTTTATTATTCATAACTACAATTTCCTTTACCATTAACTCAACTTCTGTGGGAGTGAAATATCATTTATGAAATATAAGTACTTTGCTCCCAGAAACCCTATTTGTTTTGCTACAGAATGTTAGAAATTCTGTTTTATGAAATCTGATGTAATCACCTGGTCTTTTCTCAGTTTGGTAGACTGCCAATGTCATTCATCAAGGTAACTATACTACAGATATTTTTAATTTAATATTTCCCCAAACATCTTTTAAACTAAGCCAGTTTTTAAGGCAAAATATACCCACAAACTCAAGCAAAAATAGATATTTTTTAATTAACCCCTTCTGGACAGTGATCTGCAATTGTCCAATTAGTCAGCTGATAAAAATTTCTGTACTATACAGTATTTCTTCAAATAGACATTTTTTGGTACCAGGAATCAAACCTAGGTCCTTGTGCTTGCCAGGCAGGCTCTGTGCTTCTGAGCTATCTCTCCAGCCCTTCAAATGGACTTCTGATATTTATGTATGATAGTCAAATTGGGCTCAATCAATGCCCATTAAATTCCCTGCTTTTGTTTTCTTTGCATGTAAGGGTACTCTTATCCATATTTCCAACAGAAGTTTTAGAAAGCTGTTTTGATATATCACAGAGAAAACTCTCAAGTTAGTGTAATGGGCAATAAGAAATTTATTTATTGCTGAATGGGAAGGAAATAATAGATTCTGGGTCTATTTATATTTGCATTCTGCCTATGTGAAAAACCAGAATATGCTGCACAAAATGAGAAAGAATAAAGAAAATTAAGAAGTAGATTAAAGAAATACTTCTCCCCTTCACCTATTTGCTAAAAAGCAGGAATTAGATTTATAAAAACAAACAGTATACTAAACTTCTACTAAAGAGAGCTAAAGTAAGATTCCATTTGACCTAGAGATGGTGTCAGAGAAATCTACATAAACATGTTTAATTAAACTTATATTTGCTTGATTTCCACAAGATTGTCCCCTAGAGACTCAAATGTTCTCTTCTTTGCTGAGGATGCTGTATAATATAATTCAAATCTATCTTTCTGAAAACTACTCATTTTTAGGGTACTTTCACAGTTATATGAAATACTTGTGATAAACTTCTGTTGGTATTTCTCTTCTAATCTGTCTTTTGTTGTCAAAACTCCTCCCAACTAGGAACCTCCAGGGATAGAAGCAAAACTTGCAAACCTGTTATTAGAATTGGAGAAAAAAAATCACATCTGTGTAATGCTTTTAAGAATTTGTTTCAAGACAAAGATGCCTTTCTCTCAGAGATAAGAAACAGTAGTGGTGAACTATGGTACATGTGTTATTGGAACTTTGTGATAAATAACTGGGGTTTTGTATGTAGCTTGGTACTTGGTCTCTAAAATGCTCACCTTCACTGAATAATTTCCTTTCCTCTGGTTGCTCTGCCTTTTCTTCAGGTAAACATTTCAGTTTGGTTTTCCTAAGAGAGTCCACTGGCTAAGTCTAAAAGGCTTCCCCTTGCACTGGTATTTTATTTATTCTTGTAAGCAAAGAAAGTACAACAAAAATTCACACTTATAATCTGTGAATACCAGAATCCCTGAAATTAAAAAGGTTTTAAATAAAAAATGAAATACATAATATAGAAAACAATAATCAATCTTGTCATCCCAATTCAATTTTATAATTTATTTAGTAACTTTTGCTGTAGAAAAAATAAAAATAAACAATTAAAATGTCTTTTTAGTCTCCTTATGTTTAATATCCTTTCAGCTCTATTTGGAATCAAATTAATTTGGCAAACAACTATTTTTGCTTATACAAGGATACATATACAAACATATTCACTCCTATATTTTCTTATAGTAAATTACTAAATCATAATATACAAACACATGAAAACAAGTTCTTACTATTTTTTCTGTAGATATCTTCACTTTACCCTACTTCTGTAGGTAATTGTTCTGAGGAATAGAGGCCATGGATACCTAGGAGGGACTTGCAATTACATGTATTAAACAAACATGGGCAGAATAATAACCAATTATGTTTTTCCTTTCCCTCAAAATAAAATCAAAAAGAATTTTCTTAAAGGGTGAAAGCAAATGACTTGAAGGAAATCCTTGTTACCTGAGAACAATTATTACCTGGTTTGTTTCACCAATTGAATCAATTAATAATGGATATAAAATTTTCACTGAGACTTATTAAAATATTTAATTTGGGTTGGATTTTGGAAAATGAAATCATATTTATTATATACAATATATACAAAATTTTTGTTTTAGTTCCTATGATGAACATCGGTGTAATTTTGCTTATCATTTTTTAGATAACATACTACCAATTCCTGTAATAGGTATTTAACTTTTGATATTGATCTGTAGAATAAAGAGAAAAATTCAAGATTTTTGTAAATTCTCATAAAAGCCATGTCTGATACATGGATATTCAAATCATTCTCTTTGGAAACATATTTCATCATTTTTATTGGTTTTGGTTTTCAATCAACTTGTCTAACTTGGTTATATCTTTATTTGTGGAGCTTTGATTTAATTCATGTTATTCTGCATTACTAATTTTATGCAATCTTTGATAAGCTTTGCATTATATATTGGAATCACTACATTTTACTTCAACTTCTTTTTCTGATGCTTAGAATACTCAATTGTCAATATGAGAATTTCTAAAAAAGGACTTTGTGAGACCAGATAATACTCACTACATGAGACAAACCATAAAGGGGTGTTTGAGTGGACATTAAGTATTTATGCATATTGAATTGATGAGTGCATGTTTTCTAGTTCTGTTACTGTAGAGTCTTGTTTCAAGAACACCCAGTGTAACTGGTAACTTCAGAACTTTAAAGAATTCACCTACTCTCTATAGTGCTGCTAATTAAATGACTGTAATAAAATATCAATTCTACCTGCAGCTATGATGTGAGATTTATTTGGTCTGCTTTTATTGCTTTTCATATGTAATTATTAGTTTAATAAGTTTATAAAGGATAATAGCTCTCATTACTACTGTAAGTTCTTTCAAGTTCTTCCTTTAAGTTTCAGTTGTAATTAACAAATAAAAATATTCATTTTAGCAGGCAAAAAAATTATTGATGATTAATTTTCTGAGACTTTTCAATACAATATACAGAAGTAGATCATTTCCCTTCATTCATAAAGTTATCATTAGCTTTTAAAAATATTTTATATTAGAGCATAATTTAGGCGATAAAATAATGATTGCAAAAGATATATAAAGATGAGTAATCACAGAAAAACTAGTCAGCAACACTGGAAAAAAAGGAAAACATTCAGAAACAAATAACTTAAATATTAACTATCTTTTAAAAGTTGCCGATGCGACCTATTGGCTTGAGAACACATATACTATCTATCCTGAAACTACCTTCATACTAATATGAGTTTTGAAAAATAACAATTATTTGCATATTCCTTTTTCTAAATAATTTGCTATAGTTTCTTAAAAACTAAAAGTTTTTTTTTTCCCTTTGGTACTGGGAATCATACTCAGGAACTTGTGCTTGCCAGGCAGGCACTTGTGTTGCTGAGCTGTATCCTTGGCCCATAAAAGTTAATTATAATAGATTAAAATTTTACAATGAGAAATCACAGCTTCTAGGTAACTCAAACAAAATGAACTTAATCAAGCAATATGAATTATGAAGACTAGATCTATGTTAGTATTTGGAACAACTGCACTTAGAGAGATATCCTTTTGCCCTTGCCTACTAAAATGTTGACCTCATTCATCTGCACAGTGTTTTTTGAAGTTTACAATTTTGTTTTTATATATTTGTTGCTTTGATAAATAAAGGCTTTTATTCAGATCAGGCCTGCACTAATAATAAAAATAGTAAACTAGAGATACAATTAGATGTTGATTTTGATGGTGTAGCCTCAGCCACTGTTACGGTTTAAATATAAGGTGCTAGCCAAAGACTCGTGTATTGAGAGCTTGATCTTCAGTGCAGCAGGGTTTAGAGCCTGGACCTAAAGAGGTTATTGGACCATGAAGGCACTAATCTCATCAGTGATATAGTCCACAGGTAATGATTCTATAGCTGAGCATGTTGATAGGAGGTAGGTTACACTTGGAGAAAGTGTCTTTGAAGAGTGTATCTTGTCCCTGGCTCCTTTTCCTCTATCTGGCTCGACTGCAGTCTGTCTACTTTCTGGTTACCATGAGATGAACAGATTTCCTCCATCATGCCCTTCCACTATGAAGCTTCTGTGTGATTATAGGCCTAAAATTAATGGAGCCAACTGACCATGAAATGAAACCTTTGTAACTGTAAGCCAGAACAAATCTTTTCTCTTGTAAATAGGTAACCTTAGGTATTTTGTATCAGAGATAAAAAGCTGCCTGGCTAGATGGGCATGGTGGCACAGGTTTATAATCCCAGCACTTGGGAGTCTGAGGCAGGAGAATCACAGTTTCAGACCAGCCTGGAGATACAAAGCAAGCTCAAGTCCAGACTGGGCTATACAGCAAGACCCTTTCTCAAAAAAACAAAACAAACAAACCCAAATAAATAAATAAATGCTAACAGTCATCAATTAAAAACCAGTAGCCATTGGATTTCTTTATTATTGGTTTTTAAAATTTTGTAAGTATGAGAGACCTATTTGAATTGCCTTAACTTAGTTTATCTTTATAACTATCAAATATGCTGTAGAAGAGGGACTAAAACATGAATGACTAGTTTAGCAAATAATTAGAGTTCATTAATAGGTATGAAAATAAATTCAGGACATAAAAGTTTCTTTTAAAGTTATGGGCTGCAAGAGTAACCAGTATGAAGAGAGAGAGAGTAAAAAATAGAATATAGGGCTGTTGCAAGTGACCGTATTCACAGATGCCTTGAAAACCAACAGAAATCATTAAATTTGGATCCAAGAGCTACCAGATGATGAAAGAAACACTAATCTAAGACTAATCGGTATTAATGAAAAATCGGAAGACAGCATGGAATGTAAAACAAAACAAAACAAAGAAAAATACTTGTTTATGGAAGTCATAGAAGAAAACTTTCCAATATGGGGAAATAATTTAACATACAGATAAATGAGGAATAAAGAATCATAAGTAGCAATGTCAGAAAAGAACTTCTCCATAAGAGATCACAGTAAAAATTCCAGAAGTTGAACAAGAAGACAGAGTCTTATAATCTGTTAAAGAAATGTAACAAGTCATTTATAAAGGCAAAATCCGGGCTGGTGAGGTAGCTCAGTGGCATAAGCACCTGCCCGGCAAGAGTGAGGTCCTGAATTTGACTCCTGGAACCCACATTAAGGAAAAAAAAAAAAAAGGGCTGGTGATATCGCTCAGCAGCACAAGCACTTGCTGGCAAGCACAAAGTCCTGAGTTCGACCCCCGGTACCCACATTAAAAAAAAAAAGACAAAAACCATTAGAATAACAGGATAAATATCCACATGAGCCTTAAAGGCCAGGAGAGTTGGAGAAATGTGTCTCAGGCACTAAAAGAAAACTTTCAAACTAAATTAATATATTCTGCAAACTCACCTTCCAAAATCGGTAGGGAAAAACTCACCTTCCAAAATTCTTAGGGATATTCCATGATAAAGTCAATCTTTTTTTTTTTTTTTTTTTTTTTTTTTTTTGTGGGTACCGGGGGGTCGACCTCAGGACCTCGCGCACCAGCAGGCGCCCGTGCCTCTGAGCGATATCACCGGCCCCTTTTTCGTATGTGGGATCCGGGAGTCGAACTCGGGCCCTCGCGCTTGCAAGGCAGGCGCTTATGCCGCTGAGCCATCTCACCGGCCCGATAAAGTCAATCTTAAGAAATGCATGGCCACCAAACCAGCAGTCCAAAAAATTCTCAATGATACCCTATAAAAAGAAAATGAACCAATGATGCCAAAAAATCTAGAGGAATAAATACATCACGTAGAGTGAGGAGTTAGCAAAAGGGAACATAAAAAATAATCAGCAACAGGAAATTAATGCAATCAGAAGAATAACTTAATAACATACAGTAATATCTAAATTTGAATGTTCTCATCTTGGAAACCAAAAGATGTGGTTTGGCAGATTGAATAAAAAAACATAATGGTATGTTGTGTAAAAAAGACATATCTAAGGCCAGGATATATCTCAGTGGCACAGCGCCTGCCTGGCAAGTTCAATGTCCTCAGTTTGATTCCCAGTGCCAAAAATTAATTAATTAATTAATTAATTAAATGAAAAGAGACATATCTAACCCAAAAAGAAATGCCTAGACTAAAATTAAAGAATGGGTGATGATATTTTATCCAACAAAAGCATGAAGACAAGAAGCAGTGGCTATCCTACTTAAGTAAACTTCATACCAAAACTGATCCGAATAGAGAAAGAAATTCTCTACATATTAGTTAAGTGAACAATTCAACAGGAGGAGATAAAAATTGTAAATGTATATGCACAGAATAGAGGAGTACCCAAATTTATCAAACAAACACTACTGGAAAAAATTAGATAAATAAACACTAGTAGACAAAAAAATTAGGTAAATATTAGCACATTTATAGTGGGGGACCTCAATATACCACTAACACAAATAGGTCAATTAGACAAAATAAAGAAATAACAAAATTGAACCACACCTTCAAACAAATGGGCTTAATAGACATCTACATAGTGTTGCACCCTGTGGAGGACACCTGGAAGACTGTCCTTGAAAGAAGAGCATCTATCTCTGTCTTGGCTAAACCTGGCCCTATTACCATGTACTGATATGTACAGAGCTAGCTAGGACTTTTCCTTATCCTTTCAATTGGCTTTAAGCAATGCAAATCAGTCCAGCTGAGGTGCTGGTGTGTAGTCTTTGAAGCAAGGTGACAGGTCAGTGTTGCCCTACCCTGCAGCTCCCAAGAAGCATGTGTGAGCTTGGCAGGAAGAAGAGCAATGCTCCACACAATCAGCTGGGATAGAGCCATGTAGTAAGAGGCTAAGACTTCCTAGGGCATAAAAGATTACACAGTAGAACTGAAGCACTGACCCCAAAACATTAGATACTACCTCAAATTGTGTTATGCAGATTACTCTTTCTGCGTATCCCTTTGTCTGCATATTTCATAGGTGATTTCAGGCCACCTACTTAGCTCAGTTGAAGGTATTCTTGCACTTCCTGTCACTCTCACAGTCACTCATTCCTGAGCCACTCCTCTCTTCATGAATTAATAAAACCTGGGTTGAGCCCTAGGTTGAGGCCTTTGTTCTGGTTAACCATCACCCTAGCTGGACTTAGAACCCCCTTGGCTCCTCACAAATACAAATATGCTTTAGTGTCTTTATTCTAACCATGGATTTCACTGGAAATGGTAAGTTGGAATTAACTTGCTAGAATTCCAATAACTTTTCCATGGGATTACAAATATAAACTTCCTGGACTGCAGCAAGGTTTGGGAAGGGCTTTCTATAGCACCCAATAAGATAGTGCTCATTCCTCTCAGCAGCACATGGAACTTTCTCTAATGTAGGCAACATGTTAATAGTCTTAAGAGGGAAATATATAACTGTGTCTTCCCACATCAAAAATGCAACAAGCCCATATGAATGACCTAATGATGGACCTCAAGCCCTAGGAAAAGAAAAAATGATCCAAATCCAAAACAATACAAGGAAAGAAATTAAAAAGATCAAAGTAAAAATCAATAAATTTGAGACTAAATACTCAATACAAAAGCCAATGAATCTGGTTTTAAAAGCACAATGGTACTAGAATAAGAACAGTTTTCATGGGACATAACAGAAGATGCAGAAAAAATCCCAAGCACATTTAGCAGTTTGATCTTTGACAAATGGTCAAAAACGTATGGTGGAGGAAAGATAACGACTGCTTCTATGACCCTCAAATGTATATCTCTGACCTTCATCATTGTTTCATATTTTCCTTTCTTTCATTTTTTTTTTTTTAGTACTCAGGATTGAACCTGGGACCTTGCACTGAGGTACATCCCCAGCCTCCCTCACCCTTCACTTAAAAATTTTTACACAGTGTCTCATTTAGTCATTAAGTTGTAGAAGCTACGCTCAAAGTCAGTGTCTCAGAGTGCAGTTTCATATTTTCAGTTGTCTTTCTCAACTATTCTGTGGATGTATTTTGCCATTAATTTTACAGTCCAAATATCACTAAGTCTTACTATATTCTGGACCCAAATTAGGTCATGTTAATAGTAATAACTCAAATTTCAATCTCTCTGACCTCCATGTGCATAATTCAGGACACTAAATTTTTCTCAGGGCCAGTGAGATAGCTCAGCGGCATAAACACCTGCCTGGCAAGCACAAGGTCCTGAGTTCGACTCCTGGTACCCACATACAAATGAAAAAATGGCCGGTGATATCACTCAGCGGTACAAGCACCTGCTTGCAAGTGCAAAGTCCTGAGGTTGGCCCCTGGTACCCACCAAAAAAAAATTCCCAGTTGTTTCAGGATTTTCTTGGATATTTTCAATGTACTCATAAAACATTCTGTCCAGTTCTCCTGCTGTGGTAATCGTGCAGATAGATAGTCAATGTTCAGAAAGCACTTGAAGGAAGTTGTCATTGTTGCAGAGGCTCTTAACAATAACACAAATTTTTTCTCAATGTTGTCTCCATTGCTCTCCCAACTCTCTCATGCTTTATTCTCTTACCCTGTTTTAGTTGTTTTCATAGCTTGTACTGATAACAGAAATTACATTTAAAAATATTTTATTTTGTTGTATAACTTTTATTAGACAGGGCTTCATCTTTATCAGTAGGAGTATTTCATGCCTATGACAGCACCTGACATACTAAAGAGGGAATAAATATTTGTTAAATGAAGAAATAAATAATTCAGTGCCACTTTTACTACCATTCCCACTGTACTGAGTGCCTTCTCAATTAGACTTGTAATTTGGGATAATTTTCCTTTCAAAACTCTTTTTCACACTTACATCCTAAACATATACTCTGTCTTTTTGTGCCCCATGCTCTGATAGATTCATATACAAGCCAAAGGCCAATGTTGCAGGCATGCTTTCCTAGGAGTAGCAGTCTTAGGTCCCAAATGTGATCAGAAAAACAAAACAAAACAAAGAAAAGCAACAAAGAAAGCTATCAGGCTGGACCTGAGAAACCCTATACTTCCCTTTATAAACAATGGGAAACAGTAAGTTACACTTGGCAAACAAGAACTAAGGGCAATAAAGAAATTTAGGACTGGACATGCAATTGCACTGATGCCAACTGTCTGTACACACCTGTGCTGATTGTCCTTGAAGCTTTGACCTCAAACGTACTATCCAGATTCTTGAGATTCTGACTCTAACCCAAAAATCCTATATATACTCAGACTCACCTTCAGATATTCACTGATATATCTCTGATGTCAGCCTGCTTGTATGTAGGTGGAATAAATTTTAATCTTTCCCACAGTCTCAGTCTCCAGGTGTTTACTCATGCCAGCATTATCTGACAAAAACCTTAAAAGAATCATTTAAATGGAATGATATATTCCACATATGTCCAAATCAAAATGGTTAAATTTGTTATTCATACTTGAGTACATATTGATACCTATTTTCAAAGGTTTCTGACTTCCCATACTGCAGATATTTTCTAGAAAATATTCATGCTCCACTCTTCAGTCTTGGTGGTCCCTGACCATGTTAATAAGACATGGACCAATGATCTGTTATTCCCAGTGGTCATTGCTCATTCCACTACTGGTCACTTGCTGCCATCTTTGGTGGCATCTTTCAAACTGCTATTTCTCTCTCCTGCAAATAGCATTCTTAGTCCCAAGGATTAGAAGTTATTTTCCCTCATTTAATCACAGAGAAAGAAGAGATAAACTGGCAATGTTCACCAGAATACAGAAATCCTTGGCACCCTAGGGGAGAAATCTGGTGTAAATATACTATCTAGCTCCTGAATTTACTATATTCAGGCATCACCAATTATAACCCAATCTGACAACATTTCCTAGGATGCTATTTGGTGCTGGTTTACAACTTCAAAAAACAACATTACAAATACCATAATTATTCAAAATTGTTCTCAGATGCCTTAGAAGTGAATCTGTTTCTTTGACCCTTCCAAAAGAAGGCCTTAAATCATCATTTTCATTTTCATTTTCATAATCAAGTAATAACAGAATATCTTACTTAAAATCTTACTCCTACCTCTAGGGATGTGGCCAGGTTTTATGCTGCCAATACAATAATCAAATGTCAGAACACCCACTGAGTTATAATTCCTTAAGTACAACCACAAGCGAGGTATCATCAGTGCAAAACATCACAAAAGTTAGATTAGGACCAGGTTAGGAGACCTTATTTATGATCACTTTGTCTCTGTTCCTGATCTCTTGGAGTAACTTTTTAATCAAGAACATATGCACAGCTATCTGAAAGCAAGAAAATATTTTTGTATATGTTGAAGAAAAAGTGAATAAGAAATTTTTCTGAAAGTGTAATATGGCCTAGATTTTTGCAAATCTGCTCCCACTCCATCCCAGACAAATTATTTTATTTTATTTTATTTATTTATTTAATTTTTTTTTGTGGGTACCGGGGGTTGACCTCAGGACCTCACACACCAGCAGGGACCCGAGCCACTGAGCAATATCACTGGCCCTTTTTTCGTATGTGGGTTCTGGGAGTCAAACTCGGGCCCTCATGCTTGCCAGGCAGGCGCTTATGCCGCTGAGCTATCTCACCAGCCCAAATTATTTTATTGCTGAGTGTATTTTTCCCAAATGATAGCTTAAGTCTTCTCTTACCACTTGTCGAGAAAATAGTGATGCTTAAAGCTTTAAAATTTCATGGCTTTGTTCTTTTTAAAGCTGTGGTGTTTATCTTCCCTTTTGGAACAATCAAACTAATATTCCTTTGCTATATATCATTATGGTTTAACAGAGGATTCAATATTAATTGCCATAACATAACTGTAGTATTACTTTGTACTGTTGATTTAAAAATAGTAAGTAAAGACTTTGTCTTCAGAGAACTTTTGGAGACACTATGAATGGACATTTTCAAGTTTAATTTAATTTTATCTAAGAGAATTAAGCCAACTAAGATATTGTTAAAAAAATACTTATTGTTGGTGGGAATATAAACTAATACACCCACTATGAAAATCATTTTGGAGATTCCTCAACGAACTAAAACTAAAACTTCCATTTGATTCAGCTATTCCACTCTGAGTATCCACTTGAAAGAGATAAAGTCATCATATTATACTGATAGATGCATAACCATGTTTATAGCAGCACAATTCAAAATAGCTAAACCTTAGAATCAGCCTGTATCTCCAACAACAGATGACTGAATAAAGATACCTTGATATTTTCACACAATGCAGTACTACCCTGCCATTAAGAAAGACAAGCTTGAATCATTTGTGAAAAGTAAACAAGTATTGCTGATGTCCACATTTCACTATGGTGGAAATATTGATAGGGAAATCTTGACAAATTAAAGCCTGAGATGGAAACTTTCAACAATAAAACAAAACATAGAGTAGATGTTGATGAGTTATGCCACAACTATTATGTCACTTGAAACCCAGAGCATTGGCCAATAGTAGTGTTTTACTTGATCTCAAACTTGTGTGGCATAAATAGTTTGATAGTTTACAAAGAAAATATCAAGTGGAAAATAACGCATAGAAATTTTCTTAGAGGATTGGTACTGGAACTCATAAGAGATCATTTACAGCAGAGGAACAACAAAATATTTCCGCACAAGAAAATATACAAAAATATTGTGGACCACAATTGTTACTAGAAAGATGAACAGGCAGGTCCAGTATCACAAAGACCTACTATGACAACAAAAATGATGTCAACTTTGCCCTCTATGAAAGTACAGGTAAACAAAACATATGCGTTGTCTGTGTAAGTGAAACTTGTATAAGGAACATGCAGTTATCATGTGCGAAGACTGCCTTGGGTGTGACAGTTGAAGCAAAGATTATTTCTGTGGTAGACTTTTGTTTGTGTGTACACTGTAGTACACATAGTTTTTTATTTTTTATGTTATCTTTTAGGTTTTTAAGCAAGTAAACACCTGATGTGAAAATGTTTATGTCTATTCTAAGTACTCGTTACATATTTGATATTTTGTTTTATTGATATCTTCTTTCCCTGCTATGTTGTACATGTATGTTGTACAGTATGGAAGGAAGCTCCTTTATTTAATACTTTAATTGTTTATTTCTCTTCCAGTGACTCTGGTAGACTAGTATATGTTTAAGGTCAAGAAAGGAACCAGGACCTTTTCTATACAGCCGTAATTTGTTACAATGAGTGGCACTTTCTATTTTCCCACTGTGTCTAAGTGAAAAGTGTTTCTTTTACTTTATAACATATAATTTCTAATCTTCTGTCATGAATTTTCTTAGGTAATGACTATGGTGTCAGAGATAGTTAATTGGAAATTTGTGTTAATAAAAATTTCAACACCAAAGCACATTTTAGTATCATAATATTTAAGGCATTATACTGCAGAATGCTTTCTCTGGTAATACATTTCATTATCAATACATATTGAGAAGAAATAAGTATGAACAAAAATTAAAATTTTAATTAGTACATGTTTGCAGTACATAATCTTACATTCTTGGTGTGGAGTTGGTACATGTATATGACACATCTTATCTCCCTTTTTATCCATTTTTCTTCACCTCTTTCTTCCCTCCCTTGACATCTTGATCCCTTCCTATTTAAGGAAAGATCTATCTCCCTACTTCCTATTATCTATCTTTTATTTTGCTCTTTATTAACAATTGGGGTTTTTCATATAAGAGAAACCATATGATATTTAAGCTGTGTGTCTGATTTATGTCACTTGACATTATGGTCTCAAAATGCATCCATTTTCCTACAAATGAGTCAAGTTTATCTTTCTTTATTACATAATAGTACTGCATCATGTAACTAAAATCAAACTGGATCAAAGAACTAAACATTAAAACAGAAAAACTTATCCTGACAGAAGATAAAAAAGGTAAAACTTTTGAAGTCATAGATATAGAAAAGGACTTTCTGATAATTATATTTTAAAACATGATTTATTAACCAGAATTACTTAATTATTGAGAATTATTATAAATAGCTTTTCCCATACAATGTGAATGATGTTTTCTACATTTATTGAAGAGATATACATTTCTTGAAATTAAGAACCTCTTATGTTGTTGCCATTTTAAAAGTAGAATTTAAAAGTAAAAAACAATATTTTAGGCTTTAGTTACGTTGATTTTTTTCCAGAGGGCATAATTCATGAACATATAGTTACATTGTTATATTCATTTATTGCCTATTAGTTGTACACTTTTTGCTTTTAGAGAGGAAGTGAGCTAAATATAAAATTCTTGAAATATAAAATGCAGAACTGAAAGCTAAATGACAATTTTATATAGGGATGAGGGAAAAAGTTATATCATGGTTCTTCTGTATTTTTAGGCATTCACATATACCCAGGATTACAATGCAAATATGGGAACATTCTGGAGCTAATGCAGCAAAAGAGCCCATGAAAAAGGCTGAGGCCATTTGCATTGGGGGTGAAGCATCATCAAGCTGGTGTATACTAAAATATGTTCAATTGTGTTGCTCAATCCAGCTATAGAAACCATAAAACTAATTATTTTTTAAAATATTTTATCCAGTTCAGTATAGCATATGGTTAAAGAAGGATACAACCTGCCCTTTTCATTTTGATTCCTTGGCATAAATATATCCCTACTTTTTAATATCTAGAAGTGTTTTCTTTACCCACAGTAAATTTATAATTGATCCCTGTGGTAAAAGACCTGTAGAGACAAATACTTAGTTCCATGACTGGATAGGAATTTGGGACTAAGTATGATGAAAGGGTAGAACTTTTTCAATCCAATGGTATTATTTCTGTAAATACTAAGCAATATAAAAAGAACCCACGAAGCACTCAACTATGATAAGACCCAGTCAGAATATCTACAGGTTTTATTTTTCTGCAATGTCTAATGATTTTTCTAAGTGAGACATACAGAGGTGCTACCATCAGGAAACAAGAAGTTTCACACAGAGTAGTAAGAAATTACTACAGCACTTCTCGTCCATTATGGATGCTGAGGCAGGAGTCACTCAGAATGACAGAGTGCACCAAGGGCAGGAGGGAACTCTAGGACCCTGGAAGTTCTAGATCCTGCAGTTAGGGTACATTTCCTTAGTAGAGACTTACCTGAAAGGTGCCTTTGAGAAATTAATTACAAGTATAGTGGGCCATTTTTATAGCTCCTTGCTCTATACAGTGTTTTTCATATCTTTATTGATTTAAGCATAGTAAGCATACTTAAACCTATTTTTTGTGTGATTCTTTTAAAAATGTGCAATCATTTTTCTTAGCTGTTTATCAATGAGAAATCTTTGATGCTTGATATTTGAAAGTGGATCCCTTTAAAGCAGATTAATGTTTGCTTCTGCCATGCATTTGCAATACTTTCCACCTTACACTAAATTCTCAACTTGAGTTTTTCACATCTCTCTGGTTATGTAAATTAAAGGGCATAATTCCTTCAGGTCCAACCTAATGTTTTAAAGATTCAGAAGGGATTTTTCTTTGTTTTAGTGAGGAACAATTTCCAGACCAATCATTTTCCTTGTAGCATACTACATATGTTTCTGATAAGACTCCCTTACTTTTACGTTATCAATGTTATGTTATGTTTTGAATTTGTGGTTTTTCTAATAGATTATGCTATGCAATATGGTTGGAATCTGGAATTTTCTTCTCACCCCTAGGCCCTGCGAGGCACTGGAGAATCAAGTCATGGGTATTGAATTGGGCAACTGTCCCTAAAGAGGAATGCCAAGCTAAGGATTTCACTTATTTTCTGTAATTTAGGGAGGCAAGAGTTGCCAATCTTTTATATCTAGAGGGCCAAGTATAAAATATTTTACCTTTTTTAGAAGACTTTCCTATAGGGTTTTTATTGTACAATTTTGCCTTTTAAAAATGTGTTTTATAATCCTCTAAAACTGTAAAAATCAGCCTTAGATTAGAGAAATAAAATACATGCATGATTTTGATTGTGACTGTTTTTGCTACTGAAGAATTAAGAGTCCACTTTCACAAATTTTTCAGCTTCTGAGAATCATCAGAGCTCAATGATGTATTTTTAAAGTCTGCAAATATATATATTCCTGGCATTTTTCTGTTGTAATGTCAGTTAGGATATCCAGAAAAATTGAGAATAAAAATTTATTTTAATTTTATGCAGGCTATATTTATTTAATTTAATGCTGAAATTTTCCATTTCTATTCTTATTATGTTTTACTTCTCAAATCTTTCCAGGAAAACCTACCTTCTCTTTCATACATATCTTTCAGCTCTTGTTCTGTTATTGGTCAGACCCATGCAAAACGCATTCTTTATTTTTTAAACAGTGTTTCACTGTGTGTGCAATGATATGTTGAGTTTTTCTTTTTTTCTTTTTCTGCAGGTACCAGGGGTCGAACTCAGAACCTCGTGTGCCAGCAGGTGCCAATGCCACTCAGTGATATCATCAGCTCTTTTTTCATATGTGGGTTCCAGGAGTCAAACTCAGGACCTCACACTTGCCAGGCAGGCACTGACACCACTGAGCCATCTCACCAGCACCGAGTTTTAATTTCTTGAAAATACTTGTTCAAAGATGCAAATCTTTGAAGATACTGTGGGTTTTATGTTATTAATTTTGAATGAGATTTATTGTGTTTTCTGATGTAGATATTTATATTATTTCTCAATTCTGAGAAAATTTCAATCTTTATCTGCTAGAATTTCTTATCCCTCTTCCTACTCTTCAGTCCTTCTGAAATACCAATTAGATATATATATTAAACTTGTCAGTGACCTATGTGTCTTAGGCTTTTTCCACATTTTTTCTTTTATTTTGTTCTCCATGCTCCCCCCTGCTTTGGGTTTCTGGTATTTTTCTTCAAGCTATTTTTTTTTTAACCTAACTTGTGTTTTCATTGGTTATCATTCTGTTGTTAAATTCATCCATTTTATGTGTTTTTGTTTCTATAAGCTTTATATTTTAGGCCAGGGATATAGCTCAGTGGCATAAACACCTGCCAGGGAAGCAGGGTGGTGACATTTTCTTGCCACAGGCCTCCTTTTAATTTTCATGACCCTATAAACACCTTATAGCCTTTGTTAGAGTAACCAGTCTGTTCTCTCATGCCAGAGCAGTCCCTCTCAGGTTTGTTCTAAAATAAACGTGCCCTGCGAACTCATACCTCAGTTTCTTTTTCTTTTGCCTAACAACTTTACAAACAAGTTTAAATAAAAAATCAAATCAAATAAACAGTTCTATGATTGATATTAACTTTGGTAATGTTCTGAAGAAAGCAAGTATCTTATTTCTGTCAGTATTATGCACAAATGTAAATTTCTCAATAGAACATGCTTCTTAACAAGCAAAACAAACTCTTAATTAGCTTAATACACAACATTTACAATTATTATCTGTATATTGTGGTGTGAAATATGTTTTATTGGTACAAATTGTGAGACTTTGAATAATATTTTAATTAGGTAGTCTATCTTTTATATTTATGAGATATTTAAATGTTATTTTTTAAAGTGATTATTTACAGTATTTACAGAGATGTATTGTGTTTCTGTGCTATATTATTTATTTGCCTGAAAAAGAATTTACTACTTCACGGTCTAGCAAATGTAGTACACAGGAAGACAGACTTTCTTCTGAAAAAACATAAATTGTTGAAACTTTGGCCACAAATGATGTTTTGTTTTATACTTACATAGTCATATTTGGGGCTTTTCTGAGAAACACTATTGAAATACATTTTTATATATCAATGTCAGAGGAAAATCAATTTTGATTGCATAAGATTAGTAATTTATCAGAGGGATTAGAACTTGCTTCCAAAGAGCAAGGACAAAGCATTAAATCATTCTGAAAAAAAATTAATCTGAAGTGCATTGAAAATTTTCTATTTATCTATTTTTAGGAAGATATTTTTAAATGTTTTCCAGTTAATTAAAATAGCTAATACTGTCTGCCAATGACATCTGTAAGCATTTCTTATGTTGATTTATTTAAACATGTGAATAAACCTGCTTCCTAAATATGAAAGAACAAAGAACATATATTAAATAATTTGCTAAGTCATTTAGTTAATAGAAGGTGAAGTCAAAATTTAAACGAAGTACTTGATTTTTCTCTTAACCACTCCTATATTGCCTCCAAGCAAGTTTTTTGAACACTGGATATTTTGTTCATATTGATGAATTAGTTGTAACTTTAATGGTTTTTGAATAATAATTCTTAAAATTATTTATATTTAAAAAGATTGGTAGCTTAAGTAGAATTTTATTGCTATATCTTTAGATAATGATGCAAAAATAATAACTGGAGACAATGTTCCTGCCAATAAGTATATCCTAAATTTCACAGCTATTCTCCAGCAACACAGTTCTGAATCTGATATTTATCTAAATGCATTAACAAAAATAACCTTCATATTTCCTACCACTCAACTAAATTTGAGACAGTTTTCTTGAATATAAATCTTGAACTTCCCTTTTCATAGAGGAACTACTTAACAAATTATTTCACTGCATTTTTGAGATGTAAATCTTCCCCCAGGTTCTGGCCAGGTTTACAATCCTGAAATGCATTTCTGTAGGACTTGTGAGCCTTAGCAAAATAAAACATGATAAAAAGCCTGTGCTTTTTATTCTCTGTGGGAAGTTAGGAACCAATTAGCAAATACAGATGGCTTCATCACATTGAGGAAAACCCCCCATGTAGCTCACTACAGCAATGAAAAATCTTCCTGCATTTTATTTTAGCAGATTGAGTTCCAACACTTTATTTCAGCAGTCTTCATTCTAATTGTAATTTGTCTTGAATAGTTTTCCCTGTTGTTTTTAACATGTGTCCAGTACATTTCTTCCTTCTATAATAGCAAGTTGTTCTTTCCACAACTCTGGAGAGTAAACTTCAAAGTTAGCTTATCTTTATTTAAAGAAAGATTTATATGGTTTTGACTGTCTAGACTTTATTTTGTATCATTTTCAGGCTTTATGTTAATAAGTACTGTTTGATAATTGGTCTTTGATGAAATTCAGCCTATAAAGACTAAGGGATAAAATGTAATTTTATTGAAAACCAGCAAATTACTATACCTAATCAGGGAATATTTACTTTTATTGAACTAAAAATTATTTATATAAGCATTCATTCCACTAACATTAGTTGACCAAACAGAAGTGCTTTTATAAGTGTTGGGTTTATATTAAAGAACATGTCAGACACATTCCCTGATCTTAGAGGGCTTGCAGTCTTTTCAGATATTAATGAGTAAAGTAAAATCTCCACTTCATTTTGCTTAAGTATAAGTAAAATCTTAAACTAAAAAGAACAAGAATTATATCTTCAAGCATTTAAGATTTATTGGTAAACATACAAATACAATCCAGTTTATGATCTCAATATAGCCCCAAAATTTGTGCTTTTGGTGTTATTTTCTTCTTTAATATTTTCCTTCTATTTTCTACTGAAGGTGATAAACCTCTGGTGCATACTTTGTCAATTATGAATTCAGCTCTGTCTTGACATGGTTTCCCCTGTGGAAATCCTAAGGGCTATCAAGTGAGGCAGAATCTTGAGCTAGTTAGGGCTGAGGATGTAGCTTAGTATTACAGCACTTAGTATTTAGCATGCATAATATTCAGGATTCCATGGCCTCCAAAAAGAAAGCTGTGGTAATTGATTGAAAGATCATTTTTCCATCTTTGAGGTCAAATGCTAAACACCTGTAACTTTAAAAAGACAGGTTTGTATTGACTCACAATTTCTGTGGGTTCACCCCATCATTGGCCAGCTCTAAGAAAGAAAAGACATGGTGGATGGGCATAATGAAGAGAATATACTCAACCCATAGCTTCCAGGAAGCAGAGAGAGAGAAAGGAGAAGCTAGAGACAAAAATACACCTTAGTAGGTCATGCCTCCCATGAACCACCTATTTTAACAAGTCACTATCTCCTAATAGCACATTTGACTCTTTCAGTTGAAAGTACCCCCATGATCCGATCACATTTTGAAGTTCCACCTCTGAACACATGGGTTATTTGGCAGGCCCTTCATAAACCATAACAAGAATTTTACATTTCAATAAAGTTTTCCAGAAATTTTGTGAGAAAGAAAAGGAGAAAAATAATTATTTATGGGGCCCAAAATTTAAGAATGGTTATAAATTTACATGAAAATGAAAGTGCTCACAATCCACAATATTCACCTTTTAATATCCTAATTAGCATATAATATGATAAGCCCTAGAGATTACTTTCATATATGTTAACAGATTGTATATCAACATTGTATTTCTCTGGATTAGTATAGAACACTTAATTCTTCCAAATGGTGTTATATTTTTTAATTGCATAAGATCAATTTTTCAAGCCAAGAATGGTATTTATTTTCATGTCCTTTCTGAAGCTAATACTTGCTTCCTACTAAATATATAACAAATGAAAAAGAATTTAATATGTTTACATATCTTGCATGTATGCCACATAATTTCTGGATAATATTCCTGAGAATTTCTGTGATGTTTTTAATGTTCTTTAAAAATTACTTTGCCAGCCATGGTGGCACACACCTGTAATCCCAGCACTTGGGAGGCTGAGGCAGGAGGATCACTAGGAGTTAAAGGCCAGCCTGGGCTACAAAATGAGTTCAAGGCCACCCTGAATTTCATAGTGAAATCCTATCTCAAAAATAAACAAACAAACAAAAAAGTATATTACTTAGTAATTACAGGAAAGATAGCCTCTTTAATAAATAATGTTGAGAAAACTGGCTATCAACATGCAGATTTAGTTGAGATCCATATTTCTCACCATGTGCTAAAATAAAATCAAAATGGATCAAAGTACTAAAAGTTAAATCAAAAGCACTTGAGCAGATGGAAGATGAAACAGGTAATTCTCTTGGATATAGGAGTGCACATGGACTTTCTTTAAAGAAACCTGTTGCACAGGAAATATTACTGAGAATGAGCAAATTGGATCATATCAAATTAAAACATCTTCACAGCAAAAGACACAAGCAACACAGTGAAAAAAATCATACAGATTGGGAAAAATTTTTGACAGGTATTTCTCAGGCAGAGGACTAATATCTATAACATGAAAAGAACTAAAAGAAAAATTCCCCAATAAAAGACCCAATCAAAAATGAGCAAGTATAATGAATAGATACTTCACAGAAGAAGATTACAAATGGCCAATAAATAGATTTAGAAATGTTCAACATCACTGGCCATTAGGTAAATCTAAATTAAACTGATATTCCACCAAATGATAACAATTGCTGGTGATGCTATGGGGAAAAGTGAAATCATTTTTATTTTTGGTGGAAATATAAACTATTACAATCACTATGAAAAGAGGTTTGTAGAGTTCTCAAAAACATTTTGGAGATTCCTCAAAAAATTGAAACTAGAAATTACATTTGACTTAGCTATTCCCCTTCTAAGTATCTTTCTTAAAGAGATAAATATATCACATTTTAGTGAAACAACAATTCCCATATTTATAGCTGCACTAATCATTATGGTTAATTCTCAGAAGCAGCCTATATTTACATCAGCAGATGAATGGACAAAGAAAATGTGGCATTTAAATACAGTTGAATAATACTCCTCCATAAGGAAAGATGAACTTGAGTCATTTGTTGGAAAATGGATGCACCTTGAGACTATAATAATGAAATAAATCTGACACACAAGCCTACATATCACATGGTTTCTGTTATATGAGAAAACTAATGTATAAATAAAAAACAAAATAAAAGATAAATAATGTTATTCTCCAACCTGGCATAATTCTCCCATCCTGCTTGTGAGCAGATTCACTACTCCCCACAGTGAACTCCACTCGGCACTGAGGCTGTCTTTGGCAAACACAGGAGAGAAGATAAGATAGGACAAGAAAATTTGCAGGAACTGGACACATCTGGAGACACCCAGGAATTTAACTTCAAACTCCCTAATTAAGAAAAAAAAAAAAAAAAACAGATATCAAAAATAGACACGGCCCCTGTCCCCAGAAGACTGCCTCTCTTCATGATTTCTCTCAGAACATCTGCATGTTGGCCACTATTCTCAGAGATGACATCTTTCTACACCCAAACCTGGCCTGCTCACTCCCTTAAAAATAGTTAAAATTACCTTGCCATCAGCTGTGACTATCCAACATCTATGGCTATCAGAGCGACAATGAATAGACTGCATATCTGGATATCCCAATCAGATAATCCTTCAGCCCAGGGCCCATCTTAATAATCGTCTTTGCTTTCACAGGTGTAAAGAGATTTTTTCCTTCTGATTCTTGTTACAAAAGATCTCTGTTGGGCCGGTGAGATGGCTCAGCGGCGTAAGCACCTGCCTTGCAAGCGCGAGGGCCCGAGTTCGACTCCCGGATCCCACATACGAAAAAGGGGCCGGTGATATCGCTCAGTGGCACGGGTGCCTGTTGGCGCGCGAGGTCCTGAGGTCGACCCCCTGGTACCCACAAAAAAAAAAAAAAAAAAAAAAGATCTCTGTTAATTGAACTACAAAAGTTCTGACTTGTCTATTTATAATAAATTTAAAAAATGATAAAAGTTATTATAATTCAATTTAACTAAATATATTTGAATGCACCCTGATTCTTATGTTCATTTGTTTGTCTGTACAACCATAAAGAGATGTTTTATTTGATCTCAACACATTTTTTTTCCATTTTTGGAAACATGCTTCCACCTAAGTTATCAAAATTATGTTAAAACTGATTTTATAAACTTAGTGCATACTTTTGCCAGTATATAATGTCTCAAAAATCTCTCACTGATCAAAATTGTGTTAAGTGTTATGATCTGGTTTCACAGGTCATCAAAAACTTGCTAAGGTAATTAAATTGGGAGCCTTCAGGCTTGAGGAAACCATTAGACAGGACTCCCTTTGATGAATAAAGGAGGAGCCGCTTGGAAAAATCATAACCCAGCATTTGTTCATTAATGGAGGTCTCAATGATCTCCATAGCCTAATGGGAGACACTCCAATAATTGTTATTAAAAATATATTATTGTGATATGTTTACATTGGTCATCATCAAAAGGTTAAGTTTTCTAAAAACAAGACATTATTGTTTTCCATTGAAAGATGCTCTTGGTACAAAACTAAGTTAAAAACAGAAGTGTTCATATGGCTATGACAATACATTATTGCTAATCTTATAGTTTATTAAATGTATTCATGCCTTCCAGATGTACAGGTCTTTTAAAATGTAAAACTGTGATTGTTTACAGTAATAAGCCTTTTCTTTCAGATTCAGATATCTGCCTTTCTCTTGTGCTCCAGCTACTTGTGATAGGAGATTCAGGCCAAACCATTATGAGACTACCTATGAAAAATGAATTTAAAAAGGTGGGGAAACTGCTATGATATTTATGTTATACATGTGTTATACTCAGAGGTGCTTAGACACTAAAAAATCTAGACAATGTTACAAATTTCTTCAATGACATCCCATTAAAGGACAACAAATTAGATAAAAGCTTCCTATATACTCAGAAATTTTCCTTATATATTATAACTGTCTGTTAACACACTACAGAGATTCAACAAGAACAACAATGGTTGTTAAGAAATAATAGTCTTCTGGTAAGAAATAATAATCTTCTGGCTATAGTTTACATTTCTGAATGCTTAATATCCAGATAAAGGTATAATAATTAAGAGCTAATTAAACTCCCCTCCCTTTACCTATAACCTTTGGCCCAATTCCTATGACTGGCAGCTTTACTCAATTAGTCCAAATCACCTTTAGAAATCATTGATGCTAATTTATTTTTTACTAAAGTGCTCTATTCCTACCCTAACCAAAGATTGTCATCTCTGCATTTCCATGTCAGCTGCAACCTATATGGCCATTCCAGTCCTTCCACAGGTCTGGATTTCCATGCCTTCTCAGACTTTTCTCTGTTTTTTTACAGAATTATATGCAAGTGATTACAAACAAACAGATGCTCATGCTGACTTCACTTAATACAGCCCTGTTCCCCAAGATTTCTCTCCCACTACGTTGCCCACTCAGGCCATGTGTCATGCAAGAAAAAGCCAGGAGAACTGATGCCCATTTCCCTTTTCCTTTTTCTTTTATAACAACTAAAAGATGGAAATGTAAGTCTCCAGCCTGGCCTGACTCTCCCAGCCCCAGCCTGCTTGCCAGCAGAAGCACTACTCCCTGCAGGGAACTCCACTCAGCCCTGAGGTTGTCTTTGGCAAACACAGGAAAGGAGATAAGATAGGACAAGAAAGTTTGCAGGTCCAGGAGACATCTGGAGACACCTCAGAATTTGCAATGGACACTTCAAAGGACTCTGCCCAATGAGCTGCAAGATTGCCAGAAAATTTTAACCACAGATGTTCATTGGGATCTTCCCACCTAGTGACCCCTACCTTCTCTCCATCCCTACAAAAGGGACACACTTCTTTTTATTGAGGGAAGAATGTCTTATCATGCTGTCTGCCTGGACCCAGGCACAATAAATTTCATGCTTTGCCAAACCTGGTAGTCTCTGCTGCTTATTTAGGTTATAAATAATAGGTAGTAGGGAGAAAGATCTTTCTCAAGTGTGAAAGGGGTCAATAGATGGAGGGGGGAAGGAGGAAGGGAGGGGAAAGGAGGGGGAGGAAATGGGATGAAGAAAAAAATTAACTTGTTTTACACACATGTACCAACTTCAAACAAGGAATGCACATATTATATACTGCTAACAGTTACTAATAAAAATCTATAGTAACTAAAACTGACAGTACATTACTTTATGAGTAATGAAATAATAAGAAAGGAAAGTCTGAAATGAATTTTTTTTAGGAATACTAATTTTTGAGACAACTTTCATGCAAAAAACTTTGTTCTTTTCTGAGCTTTAATTCAATCTCATTTCCAAAGGGAAAGTTATAACCTATTGATTTTCTGACTCATTAGTTTCCTCAAGGCATTATCTCAGTTGATATAGCATTTAGCTGTTTTAATTTACTTATCAAAGCTCAGGAAAATCAGCTTCCTTTACCCTTTCACTAGTCAAATCTACAGAGTAATTTTCTCTAGTCAGACATTATTGCATTGCAAAGAAGCACTTTTCCTAGTACTCTGGCCTAAAATAAAACAAACAAATAAATTTTAAGAATGTAAAATCACAGTTTCATTTTTAAAGGTTATTTAAAAATGAAACTAATAAATTTGCAATACAACAGCATTGCCTATGTAATAAATTTTCTTTGATTTGTGTCTGTGTGTAGCATAGTAATGATAGTTGAAATGTTGAAGTATATTAGGTTGTTTATCACCTACAAATATTGAATGTGAAAACTCAACTTTTACCTTGGTATATAAAACTAAATCACCAGTTGAAATTTCAGCGTTTATTTTTTCTTGAACTTTGTCTTGACGATAGACCTCTTCTTCTTTTTTTTTTTTTTTGTGGGTACTGGGGGTTCGACCTCAGGACCTCACGCGCCAGCAGGCGCCCGTGCTGCTGAGTGATATCACCGGCCCCTTTTTCGTATGTGGGTTCCGGGAGTCGAACTCGGGCCCTCGCGCTTGCCAGGCAGGCGTTTATGCCGCTGAGCCATCTCACCGGCCCCCAGACCTCTTCTTCTTTATGTAGCCATATTACCAAGGCAACTCAGACATGCTTCCAAATGTAACTTCTAAGGAGATACTCACTAGAGTGTCAGAGTTGCAATATTGTTGTTACTAGTGGAAATGACAATGAACAAATTTATATATAAACAGTAACTTGGAAAATACAATCATGTATATTTCCTTGTTTTACCTCTGAAATACATTGAGATTCCTGGGAATGGTACTGTTTCCTAACATGTCATGTAATTAATTACCCAAAAATTACCTTCATACCAACATTGACAAAATTAATTTCACTTCTCTTTCTACTCATTTATTCCTATCAGATAAACCCAATCTAGATACATCTAATACTATCTCTTCCTTTCACTTGTTCTGTTGCAATGTTCTATTGTTTGTTTGAAATGCTTTTGAACCAGCACCTTCTCTATTTTTACATCTTTTCCCTATTTTTAGATCTTATCATTGTTATTAGCTCATTGTAACAAGCTTCGTTGTATTTCTTTGGATCTAGAATTTTCTGTTTTTGCACTGAATATATAAACTAAGCCATTCACCTAGTTGGAAAATTTTCAGCAGTAAATAGAAAAATCAAAGAAAATCATTGTTATTTATTTTGCATGTATTCAAGCTCTCCCTGGGCATCTAAGAAACTTTATACTGTGGCTTGATCTTGCAGTTCTCACTTTTTTATACTTTCACAAACTTTTAGTACCTATCTCAAATATACTTTTCATTTTGACACCTGGATTTTGATTTATGATGCCTGAGTCACCTGACAAGATGTCATCTTTCATTATTTCCTAACCATTCTTACCCACATCCTAAGGCTTGAGTCTAATCCCCCTTTCCAAAATCCTTCTGGACTCTTATGATGTAATGCCCTCCAAAATTTACATGTTAAAACTTATTTGCCAGTGGAACAGTATCAAAAATTAGGGGTATATATATTTTAAACATAAGTTTCAGGAAAATGTCTTTTTATGTAACTTGGTAAATTGCTTAGTCTATTCTTCATAGCTTACATTTAGTGTATATTTGCTAGTAAATTTTGCTCTTCAAATAACATAAAGTAATAAAGTATAAAACATGTTTTCATGAAAACTACTCATTAACATAAATAAGGTTCAAGTGAATTGCCATTTTCCCCATTTTTTCAATAGCTTTTCACTAACCTCAGTAAAATGATAGGTAGTTATGTTTGGGAGTTTTGTGTCAGTTAATCTTAATTGTCAATTTGACTGGATTAAAAGACTTCTGAGATGTAATTAGATCATGGGATGCCAAACTGTCCACAGATTAATCCACTGATGTTTGTAGCTGAATGTACTGTTAGGAGGTGGGCCCAGCTGGAGGAAGTTGGTCACCGGCCATGTGCCATTGCAAGGTTTGTCTCTTGCTAACACTCTTTCTCTATGCCCTGCTTCTAAGCCACCATGAGTGAGCATCTTTGCCCATCACATCTTTCCACCATAATGTTCCTGACCTAGATTCAGCTGTCAACTGCACCATCTCTAGTATGAGTCAAATAAATCCTCCTGTAAGTTGTGGGTGTTGGATATTTTGTCTCAACAACAGGAAAGCTGACTAAACACAGATTCTAAGAAAGCAATTTTAGAACTTAGGGATAACACAATTTTATCTTTAGATCCTTCACCCTTATTTTTGTCTCCCCTCAGTTGCAATCATATCTCTATAATTTTAGCCAACAGCAAATCTACCACACATGGACATTGCCATCCTGTCCAGAAAGGTGAGACAAATTGTGGTGCTTTTTCCCCTATGACTTTAATTATACTCTTTAGAAGTTCTCTCTTTCATCCAACCGTCAACAAATTAGACAGAGTCTGAGAGAATTGCCTGTGATTAGATGGCTAGTAGTGGAAGCCTTATGCTGTCAGATTACTTATGAGTCCTAAATTTGATGGGCTATGGTGGAGTGGGAAATCCCAACTTTCAGAATGGCCTTTGACATGCATATGTTGAAGGAGGGGAGGCTGCTGGAGGAAGTGGTAGGACAATTTCTCAACAACAACTAATCATATCCTACAGGATTCTCTAGAGATGGATGAGGAAAAGCTCAATTCTAGATTTGCTGTTTGCTCCAGCCTATTCAATTTTTCACTTGCATTTTATATTGTTTCTTAAAAGTGTACACCACTTTTAGAAGAAAAAATGATGAATTTGATTATTGCCATAAAGAAAAGTTCAAGAAAATTGTTCTCAATACAATACTTATCTTGTTTTTATACCCTAGAAGACACTAATAATAGAGTGACATTTCCATATATCATATTGTATGTTTACTAAATATACTTTCACATCTTAAAATATAAAGTAAATTTCATTTTCAATATCTGAAACTTTCTAATTGTACAGAAAAATCTTGTAGGTAATTACTAGTTAATTAACTATGAATGTAATAGTCTACTTTGGAGAGTAGCCACTTCCTTTTCATCTGAGAGCAGAAGAACCAAATAAATACAAATTAGTTTGCTGTCACTTTTATTATTCAAGGTTATTTGTAGAGTGTCTATGTTGAACATTTACAATGATTGTTCATCAACAGAGACAAATTAATGATGCTTCTTTTGAATCTTTACTAAAATACTATATTTGGTTTCCTCAGATTTATTCAAAATTTTGGGAAAATCACAATCATGGTAGAAAAACCTTTGATATTACTTCTATGATATTAAAATATTGAAAAATTATAGTGTTTATCAGTGCTCTATATTAAAAATATTGAAAAATTGTAATGTTATAAACATAAATTTATCAAATTTAACTTTCTAGGTATTCTGTGGAAAAAATTGTGGAAAGAATGAGTGTATGTGTGAACATATTCTTTTAAAATATATGCATATATATGTATATATCTTTTGAAACATATACACATAAAAGCATTTGTGAGTAGAAGATAATTAGTTTTGGAAAAGAAGTTGATAAACCTACCAATATATTGGCCACTATTCCAAGTTCAAAAATTCTGTTTACATAGCTATGAAAAATTCATTAAGAAAGAAATCCTTGGGAATTAGTTCTTACAGTCATACACTTGAGTTATTTTTTACTATGTTTATGCTTAGAAAGTTGCTTTTTAAATTATTTTCCAAATTGTGATTCACAAATGGAAAAGTGTAACATATAGCAGAGTTCATTAAGGAAATTAAATAACAATATTTCTAAGATTTTTGAGCATATAATACCCTTCAGATGATTTCCAAACAAAAGAATTGTGTGCAATGTGATAAAAGAGTATTGAAATGATCAATTCACAAATTTCATAGACACCTGCTTTATAATTCTGTCATTGGGACAAATTAGTGAAAGTTCTATGTAAACTACAGCAAAGTTTCCCGAGGGTGTTTCTGAGAGTGGGTGAGTGGAAGATCAGATTCTTCACTGAAAGAACAAGAAAAATAAGAACAGTGACGAGCTAAAATGATTTTGCTTGAAGATTTAAAGTGTGTTCCTCGCAGTGATGAGGACTTGCAGCTTTATTTATTACTACTTTTTAGTGGAGCATATTATGCCACATAAAATAATGCTGTTAGAAAGGAGATATTAAAAGGGGGCTTGCTAATGTTGTTGTTTACTCCTTCATTTACTTGGTATTGTTCAACATTGTCATGAGTGCAGGAATGTTGTTAGACTTTAGTAAATCATGATATTTCTTCAAGTTCATAATCAAATAAAATTATGGAATAACACATATTCATTAGTATTTCAACATCTAATAAATATGTACATAGAGGGACTCTATAGTAAGGAAAGACCACTTTTTGGCAGGAACAGGAATGACTTTATAGAACAGTGACAAGAATATACTTATTCTTTAACTCAACAACTATTTATAGACTGCTCCCACCTTTAAGGCTGTAGTTTTAGCAGAAATGAGACAATAGACTCTGTTCAAAATGTGCTCAAAGCACCTGTAAATATTGATATTTATCTCATGCAGAGAAGAAGTATAAAAGCATTTTCAAGATGGAAGTATAAATTCTCAGGAAAGTAATGTTCAGCTCTTTCTGTGTGGAGGAAGATATGTGTGCTAATATGCTGAACTGATGAAGACGTTCTCATTCTGAGTTCCACTACTCATGAGTTATTCTTCCAGCCGATCTGTAAGTTACCCATGCCTTTAGCACAGTCATTCTATTTTTGGCACTGGATGTCTTGAGTGGGCTTCTGTTGTTTGCATCCAAAACTAATATGGGCTGTTTGGAGATCTGTAGGCAGTTTTGCATGGCTGGAAAATAGTGCAAGAAGAAAAAACTCAGTAACATATGAGTCTGGATCAAAAGCCAGGGCCATAGCATGAACATGAATAAATATGTGTGCTATGGTTGGGAGTTTTTTTTTATAATATAAACCATGGAAATGAATGCTTGCCTCTTACCAAGGAAGTATCATGACCAAATTTCATTTTATAAAGATGTTTTGGGTGTTTGGAGTGGTCATAAATGGAGGCAAAACAATGCCTCTTAGAAACTACCAAAATAAAATTAGTAAGGAAAGGTAAGAGTTAATAGAAAGGTAGTAGGTACCAAAGTAGAAACAAGGTACAGTACTTGCTCTAAGATATTACATTGTTTGCAATTTACATGACTTGAACAGTGATTTCAGAAAAACATAGTGAAAATTAATAAGCAATATGCATTATTTGCAATAAAGGGAATATTTGAAAGTAGGATATTTTTCAAAGAAAACCAACCACTGCAGTTATGATAATGTTCAGCTTGGGGTATAGTTTCAGTTAGGATTCAGTCATGAAAAATGTACAGGAAGTATCTCAAACAAGAAGAAATTAATGTAAGATATTAAAGATTTCTATAACAAATTCATAAAAAACAAAGGTACCTGCAGAACACAGGGAACAAAGTATTCAGGTATTACATAAAACAATCCTGAATATCCTCGGAAGGCTACACCATCAAAGTGGATAATTCATACACGTATGTTCAGAAGCTTCTTTCTTATGTTCGCATCTGCCAGAGCTGCTGATGTACCTGCCTGTCGTGGCCAGTCATTCACATTCATCACACACAGCATATCACAAGCAATGAGTACAAAATGGGGAGATTATTTTTATTCCACAAGCACTGTCCATTCACAAACATTTTTGTTTAGAAGTGGTTTATGACTTGCGTAATGGAATCTTGATATATTTGACTCATTTTCCCTCTCCTTCCCATTAAGGGAAACTACTTCTTTCTGCTTCTATCTATGTGATTATTTTAGATTCCACATATAAGTGAGATTGTGCAATATTTGTCTGTATCTGGCTCACTTAGTTCACTTAGTATTATATGTATATATATATATATATATATATATACATATATAAAAATATATCACACAATCACAATGTTATCTATTAGTTCATCCATTAATAGATGTTTAGTTTGTTTCTATATCTCAGCTGTTGAAAATAATGCAGTAAACATTAGAGGGGTACAGTTTATAACTTTGAAAATCCAGATTTCTTTTCTTTTGGATATATACCCAGAAAAGAGATCGCTGGGCCAGTGAGACAGCTCAGCGGCATAATCGCCTGCCTGGCAAGCAAGAGGTCCTGAGTTCGACTCCCAGAACCCACATACGAAAAAAGGGCCGCTGATATCGCTCAGCGGCACGGGTGCCTGCTGGCGCAGGAGGTCCTGAGTTCAACTCCTGGTATGCGCAAAAGAAAAAAAAAAAGAAAAGAGATTGCTGAACTATTTGGTATTTCTGTTTTAGGGAGGGAGGAGGATTTTCACTGTTTTCCTTAATAGCTGTGTCAATTTACATTCTCATCAACAGTGTTCCAACATTACTCTTTATACACATCTTTTCCAGTACTTGTTATCATTTGTAGTTTTTAAAATATTTCTATAGTTATGTAAGATGAATGAGATCTGGAGATCTAATATAAAATATGGTAACTACAGTTAACAATATTGCATTTATAAGTATTTGATGAGACAAATCTTAAGTATTTTCACCACACACATAAAAAACAATGATAAGAAAAGTGTAAGTACCCAAGATTTTGCATGTGTTAATTACCTTCATTATAGTGATCATTTTCACTATAATGTAAACATCATACATAAAAGCATCAAATTATATACTTGAAATATGTGTAGTTTCAATTTATTAAAAAATACAGTGATTAGATATCACACATAAAGTTCCCCAAGCCTTACACCTTCTTTATATACCTCACAAAAATATATTAAGTACAACATAAGTCTCTATGCTAAGTGTAAAATAATGCAAATATTTGACAAAATGACTTTAGAAGGGTAATATCTATTTTTCAATAATAAATGACTGACATATGAAGTTTCCCTCAAAATGGCTTATAAATTTAATGAAGAGCCAAATTCAACACGGGGAATAAAACAGGGAAACACCACTAGATAATGAACACTTTCTAAGATTATTGTTATTACATTACACCTACACTTACTAATTTTGTCCTTTTCAAAATTTTAAAAGCTGTCAATTGGAAAGTATTCCAGCAACATTGCAAAAGGTTCATATCTGTTATTTAAATTGTCTTAATAGTCTTTCTCTGAGGGATCTTCTAAAATCTTCATTTTACAGATGAGAGAACTTAGACATACAGAGTTTAAGAAGCTAACAAGGTCACAGTAAATAAGCTGAGATCCAAGATCACTTCTGTCTGCCTCCATAGCCTGTGAGGTAAACATTGATGTTCTGCCTTGCCTTCCAAATAGGACATGCAATGTGGATGCAGGATGTAGAGTGGTCCATGAGATTCACTGTGTTCTTATGCTATTTGGGTTCTTCAATTTCTTCTCACTCCAGGTAGGTGAAGAGGAGACCAGGTGCAACTGGCTGCAACTCAGTGTAATGCAAGGTAGTTCAAGAGAGAGTGACTCAGCATAAAGCCACCAAAAGTTGTTCATTTTAAAGAAAATGAGAAAATGCAACAGACACAAGGCCTGCTTTTTTATTCATATAGAAAGTAATAAAAATTTTTGCCCATTGCAAATAGGAGAAAAGTCATATTTGATAAAATATTGCACAGACCCAATATTAAATAATGTTAATAATATCTGGAGCAAACTTTGTGAATGCTATCTCACAACTTGTTCTCTAAATGTAAAGGATAGAAACAGTTCCATAAATCATGTTACATGTTTTGTATAGATCCTCTTTTTATTTAAGTTGCAGTAGGTTTATATAGAACTCATTATTTTTTTTAAGGAGTAATGTTAAGGGAAGAAATAAAAGATTAAAGAAACAAATCTAAACCTGGAGAGGAGGCAAATTCCAGATTATGAATCAAATATCCTTGAAATAAAATTTTCTTGCATTCATTTATTTATTTATTTATTTAATAATTAAAATATAACTTTTTTTATGACTTTTTCTTCTCTTTGCTAAGACAAAACCCTTGAAAAATGGAACAATTAAAAATATCCATCTCTTCATCTGTACTTCCATCCAGTATTTCCACCTATTGATTCATCCATTTGCCTGTGATCTATATTCTTAAGTGTGCAAAACACTAAGAAATCATGATAATGAACCATATTCTACATACTGTTTAAGTATTTTGAATTGAAATTTGGCACCTGTTATATCATAGATTCATCAAATAATTAATAAAAATTTGTTCATTATATATGTTTGAATATGACATGTATATTTAAATATGAAAGAAGAAGACAATGTCATGTGAATATTTGATGTTTTAAAAAATTTAAAGTTTGGAGTTATATTATAATCAACAATTATTTATTCTTAGATCAACTCAAAGGATTCAGGATCTTGTAGGGGAAAATACTGCCATATAATTCTCTGCTCTTGTATCTGTATTTTTATCACAGACCCTCTTTGTTTTTTTACATTATTTTATATTTTTATAATTAAAATTAAATAACAATAAGAAATTTGCAGATTTTGGTCATATATTTGTGAATCTATTTCTGCAAAGTGCTTGGAATTTCAACTGTATAAATTTCATATTAACCATATAGAGTATTAAAATATTTTCAAATACCTAAGGATAAAATTCTTTCACTAAAATTCATTTAGATCTGTCTTGCAGAGGAGAGACTAGAAATCAGACTGTTTGAACTAGAACTAGAAAAATTTACCCTTGCATTAATGATCACATCATGTGAATTTAATGCTTGGTTCAATTATTTTTAGCTAAGTTTCACCTCTCCAGGCCTTTCTTCCTAAATATACTGATGAATAAGCATAAACAAGCTGATTAGTTTTCTCTTGTTTCTTCACAACTGAACCAATGTTGTTCCACCAAATCAATTAATTCAATAATTCTGAGTACATATTTTGTGGTAAGCATTATGCTTGGCACTGGGGTATAGATAGAATGAAAGAAAACCCACAACTTTAAGTAAAGATAGACATGTAGACTGATACTTGAATAAATGTAGGAGCTGTTATTAAGATTTGGCAAAGTCTTAACACTACAAAGGAGAGAAATGTAACCTACACTGAACCTTCATGTATGGCTTCCTGGAGGAAGTATTAGTGCATACATGAGTAGATTTTGCTAGGAGGAATAAAAAGCGCCATTTTGTAAATTCTACACTCTATGCCAAAGGTTAAATCACAGAAGAGAGCATTTGTGGAACTGAAAGCAGTGTTGTGTATTTAGAAGTTTGTAGCTTAAAGTGAAACGATTCAGATCAAGACATTAAGATATCCCTGCATGCCAGAAGCCCTTTCCATTCACAACCTAGCTCCTGTCCCCAAAGGTAATTTCTTTTTGTATTTGAACATAATAAATATATTTACAAAAACTTTATATATGTTGAATCATTCAGTATTTACCTTTGTGCACAAAGATTTGAAACTTTTCTTTTTTGTGAGATTCACACATTTTTTGTGGTCATTTTTATGTATGACTTCAAACTTTATATTCGGTCACATTGTGATATTCAGTAGTATGCAGCCATTCATTGAACCTTTCAAATACTGGTAGACATGAGCATTTTTTCTACTTTGGAGCTGTTATAAATAATACTGCTATAAAGAATATTGTACCTATCTTTTCGGTCATTTAAATCTATTTCTATTTATTACTAATTCAGGTGTAGAATTGTCAGTATATCAAGTCAAACAGTTTTCAATAATGATTGTACAAATTTACATTAATAATTTCACAAATGGTGTATGATGTTCCAATTATTCAACATCAATTCCACCATATAACATTGTCAGGGTGCTTTTGCATTTTGATTATATGCTGCGGGGATTTATAGTGGTATTGTGTTGCAGTTTTATTTATATGTTTCCTTGGCTACTCATCATTTGGAGCTTCTCCTTTATAAAATATGTGTTCCCATTTCTGTCATTTGAAATATTATTTTGTCTTTTCTTCTTTCTCAATCCATAAAGGTCTTTGTTATTCCTTAATATGACAACCTTTGTCAGTTATACACATTGTGTATATAGCTTCCTATTTTGCACTTGCTTTACCTAACTTTTCCTTGTGCAGAATATTTTTCCTACTTGGTAAATCATTCCATACAACAAAGTAATAAAGATATTTATTTTATATTCTATAATTTTAATCCTTTTTATCTTTTGCATATATAGCAACACTTTTGGGTTGGTGTTTATATATGTTAAGAGGATTCATTATTTATTACTTTATTTTTATCATATGGACAACCAATTTATAAAACCATTTATAAAAAAGATGATTTTTTTCACCACTGATCTCTAATGGTAATTTTGTCAAAATCAATTATCTATATCTGTGTGGTTCTAGCTATGGATTGCCTATTCACTTTAAATGCATGTTTGTTTTTCCTTAAAATGAAACTAAATTTCCTTATTATCTGTAGTTTTTTAAAAGGTATTTTTATGTTAAATTTTTGCTTTTGACTCTTTTAGGCTCTTTATATATTAACTAATTTTAAAATTAAATTGGTGGATTTCCCAAGAATTACTTATTAAGATTCAATTGGGATTACTTTGAAGGATACATAATTTTGGATACTTTTTCAATCCATGAGAGTGGTGCATTTCTTCATTCAAGCAGTCTGCAATTTCTCCCAGTAAAGGATTATATTTTCTTGGTTGTAAGGGTTTTTCACTTTTGTTAGATTTGTTCTTTAGTGTCTTATGTTGTCTGCTTGTATAATAATGTATAATAATGGTTCTTATTAAAGTTTTATTTTCTAAAATTTGCTGCCAATATAAAGAAATACAGCTAGAATTTATATTAATTTTTATATCAGTATAAATCAATACTGAATTTTGAAATCTCTATTACTTATAATTTGGGTGTAGATTTTTTATTTTCTATTTGTCTTTTTAAATAATGGTAATTTCTTCTTTAAATTCACGTACAGGTTTTGTTTTTGTTTATGCCTTATGAAGAACTCTTGTACAATGCTACAAAAGATGGCAATGGGGTATTCCAATTTTATGAACAGAATCTCAGGAGAAGCTTTCAATATTTCACTATTAAATAAAATGCTCACCTTATGCTTTTATCAGATTAATCATATCAGATTAATATTTTCTCATTTATTTCTAATGTGTTACAATTCTATAATCACAGATTATTGAATTATCTCAAAGGTTTTTTCATCACCTATTTGATGATCATAATTTTCTGTTTATATGGTGATTTCTACTAACTAATTTTAAATTCTTAAACCATCCTTTCATTTCTATAATAAACCCAAGAAGGGAGTATAAAACTTTTTATTAAACACTGGATTTGGATTTCCAGTAACATGTAAGACTTTGTATTCCAGGTTAAAATTGACCTTCAATTTTCTTTTATTCTAATAGCTTAAATTTTGGTGTGTAGGGTATTCTGACCTCAATCAATGTCTTTAAAAATATTCTTTTTATTTGTCTTCTGGCAGAGATTTTTATAACTAAAATTTGTAAGAATTTACCAATGAAGTCTTTTGAGATTTCATTATTTTACATGCATATATGTATGAGCACATTTAATTATAGATTTGATTTCTTTAAATAAATTTTTATTCAGATTTTATTATTTTCATTTTGGAGAACTTTTCTGATTTTCTGGGAATTTTTCACTTTCATCCAATTCAAATTTTTTGTCATAAAGTTGTTCATGATATACTCTTTTCACTCTTTTATTCTGTAGAATCTTTGTTCATGATAACTTTTATTGTCCTGATTTTTATACCTATTTCTGTTTCTGCCTCTCTATCCCACAACCCACATCAGTCTCTTAATCAGCTAAAGTTTTGTCAACTGCATGAGACATTTTACAAAAAACAACTTTTTCCCATCAAAATTATTTTTATTCTATATTTCTGATCTTAGCTTTATTATTTTCCTCCTACTTTCTACTTTATTTGCTGATTATTTTCTTCCAAATTGTAGGATCAAATACTCAAATACTGATTAAAATTAAAATTTTTAACATAGGAATAAAACATTACATATTTCCCGTAAGCCTGGCTTTGGCCATGGCCTATGAATTTTGATATGCCTTGTTTTTAGTATTCATTTCAAAATATTTTTAAATTTTGATTATATTTTCTCTCATAAATGGGTTATTAGGAGATTAATTAATAGTTATCTTAAATATCATACATGTGGAATCTTTACTATTTACTTCTCCAAATTTAGAGTTGAAGTCCAGTGTGGTAAAAGAACATGCTTTATAATTTTCATATATATGAAATTTGTTGAGATTTATTTTGTGACTTACAATTCTAGACATATGATCCTCTCTGATTTTCTCATCTATCTTTCTTTGGTAGTCTCTCCAATCACTTTAAGCTGCCTAATTACTCATTTCTAAACTAGTAAGGACTAGCTTTACTTATTTCATGATACATATTTCATGTTATAAATTTCTGTATGCATGTATTTCTATGTGTATTTATTTTATGATTTCAGGACCATGACTGTTTCTTTAAATAATGCTTCCTACACCTATCTTGAGTCTTTGACTATAGATACACATTGAATCAACTATTTCTTTTTTGTGGGTACCGGGGCTCAAACTCAGGACCTTGTGTGCCAGCAGGAGCCCGTTCCGCTGAGCGATATCACTGGCCCTTTTTTCGTATGTGAGTTCCGGGAGTCAAACTCAGGACCTCACGCTTGCCAGGCAGGTGCTTATGCCGCTGAGCCATCTCACTGGCCCTGAATCAACTACTGAATGTATTTAATAGTAGAATTTTAATTTCTGGCTATTTGTACAATGTCCAAGTGACAGTATGTAGTATGATGAAAGATAATCAGAGGTAGAATCTCAAAGAATAGGCAGTCAGAACAGGGAAATACACTGTGAAGTACTGAGGAAGGGTGATTTCAGGAATAAAAAGAAAGTAAGGATCATAACATGCCATTTGTATTAATGAAGAAAATGTCAGAGGTCTGCAATCAACAAACAATCCTAAATTGTAAAGTGTTTAAGCATTTTAAGAGCTTAATCTTCTCTGTTTGGTTTTTGAAAAAGGATACTGATAAAGGTGAAAGTAGATTAAGGAATGTGGAAGCCACATTTCAGTGAGTTTTTAAAGTGTGTGTTATTTTTTTTAGATATTTCTAAAAATTTTATTATCAATAATAAATTATTCTAATATTAATCTATATAGTATACAGAGGTACTATTTTTATTTGACAGCTAAAACTGTTTAGTTTCAATTTTTGACAGAAATAAAAAATATATGAAATTGTGGGACCAAAACAGAACCCACATATTTTACTCTCATTCATCTTTTCACCTTATGATACTAGTCAATTGTAATTTATTTGCTTTCAGCAGGGAAGTCAAAGTGAAAGTAGTGTAAGAAGATAGCAGTTTGCTGGATGATACCGTTTATTCTGCTGTTTAATGTACTGTTGGATTTTCTTAGAGCATTTTTGATCTTTAAATTTTTGATGGTAGGTGAATTGGTGGGGGTGAATATGAAGAGATCATAATCTAATAAGTTTTAGCTTGTCTAAAAACCACTTGCTAATAAAGTAGACAACTTAGTAAATAGCACGTAATTTAAATGAGGAAGTAAAAATACATGAAGACCTAATCTCACATATAAGTAAAATGTGAACAAATATGGTTAACAGGTGACACTCAATGTTTCTGTATTATGCAGAAGACTAAAGCAATTCAATAATTCAATGATAGATGATAGAATTGTTTAACAAGCACATGTTCTTTTAAGCACTTTAAAATGATTAAGCTATTTTATCATTTCAACATATATGGAAGCAGATACTACAATAATTATCTTTATTTCCAAGATACTAAAGGGTTATATTAACTTACCTAAGGCTTCAGAGTAAATAAGCAGTAGCAAGGAGTCTAAAAATTCTTATGGCACTTTCCGAAGACTGTCTCTTTTTTGTTTTTGTTTTTACTATGAAATTCACCTTTGATTTTGTGTTTGTCTTAGTTCATGTTCATAGTACATAATGATTACAGTCATCATGGGGAGCTGGTTCACGAACACAGCAGATCTAAATTTTTTGTGTCTTTTTCCACTGCTTCCCCTCTCTCTTCCCTCCATCTCTTGGCTGAGACAACTTTTATCCACTGCAGCACATGGCAGATGAGGAAACCAAAGTGCAGAAAGATTTGCACATCCCGACATGCAGAGAAATTTGTTTCTGTGCTCATTTGTGTTGGTCTCTAGCCATTTGCAAGGCACTTAATAGTCAAGGAAGAACTGTACTTGTGCATTCATTCTTCGGGCTTCATAACTCAAATTAAGATACTGAAAGCTTTGAGAAGTCTTATAAGGAAAACTATTCAGCTTTAGTTAACTCAGATTTCCTAGTGTGTCTTTGATTTTTTTTAACTATTTCATGTTTACTTTTCTTGTAGAATCTATTATTTAAAAATGATTTCAAACATTATGGAGTACAGTGAGGAATGGTGCCTAACATTAGAGGGTGTTACATTTGACCAAAGGATGTTTAATCAAAAAGCAAAAGCACATTTCATTAAGCTTTTCTACACAGGCTTTACTGATGGTAATTTAATATGCATTGCTTATGTTGTACTTGTAGAGTGAATAAAATTATTCCTGATATATCTCCTACTTACTTTATTGAAGTCATCTCCCCTGATGGCAAACATAAGTAATAGTTACAATTTTATAATATTAAGAGTCTATTTTAAAAGACTATAAAGAAGAAACTGTGGAACTAATTTACATGTTTACTTCCTGAAACAGAACCGTGGGGGCTAGAGTTAAGATTAACATTTGGTTTCTAATCCTGGCTTGAGTGCTAAGTGGAATAATGAGGCACTGTACACAGTCTTTCACAGCAAACCAGACTTTGCTAAAAATTTCACACTGGCAATAGAAGATATATACCTTTAAAAATAAATGAATAGGGCCAGTGAGATGGCTCAACTGCATAAGCGCCTGCCTGGCAAGCGTGAGGTCCTGAGTTCAACTCCCAGTACCCACATAAAAAGGAAAAAAGGGCCAATGATATCTCTCAGTAGCACAAGTGCCTGCTGGCAAGTACGAGGTCCTGAGTTTGACCCCTGGCACCCACATAAAAATAAATAAATAAATAAAAGACCTGATTTCTCATTGAAGGGATATGCTGTAATTCCCAAAAATCTGCAAATAATCCATTCCTTGAATTACCTAAAAACAATCTAAATGCAATCAGATATTGTGAGATGTTTGGTGAGCCATGGCTATGTCCTACTTTCATCCAACTGAGCTTTGAATGCGATCTCTGTAAAGGACTGTGTGGCTATCTAATATGTTCTTGACAAGGAAATGTACCGTGTTTTTACATAGTTTTGCACCTACTATAATTGAATTATATTTATGGTGACATTTTTCTGCTTCCTGTATATTTTCAATACACTATTATTCTTATTTCTCAAGAAAAATAAACACAATTTGAAGAATATGCATAATTTCAAGAAAGAAGGAAAGAATAAAAGGGAGAAAGGATTAAAATTCTGTTTAAGAATGAGTAACAATTAAGAGTAGGTTTTGTAGGTTCACAAAAACAATAAACACAGTTTATAGTAAATGGTTCAAGTATGATAGTATGGATAATTACAAAGGTATATGATGCATATGCAATTATTAAATCCTAATTGAGTACTAAGAGCATGGATTTTATCCAGGCACAATATTTGCATAAAAATATTTAGCTTAAATACCATTAAGCATATTATTCTTTCATTTGGTCCATATGTTTTCATTTTTCAATACATAAATGTTAAAATTTATTACATAAATTATTTTAGAAGAAGTCAAATTTTTATTTATGTTTTAGATGGGAAAAAATATTTTACATAGTGATTCTTTAAGAAAATATTCCTAAAGATAAGATGGACCACAACAGAACAAGATAAAAAGGAAAGGTTTGGTTGTATTTATAATTAATAAAATTTAACATACTTTCTATAACTATCAAAATACAGTTTTACTTTTCTTTTTTCTTTTTTTTTTTGGGGGGGGGTACCGGGGGGTCGACCTCAGGACCTCGCGCGCCAGCAGGCGCCTGTGCCGCTGAGCGATATCACCAGCCCCTTTTTTGTATGTGGGTTCCGGGAGTCGAACTCGGGCCCTCGCACTTGCCGGGCAGGCGCTTAAGCCGCTGAGCCATCTCACCGGCCCCAGTTTTACTTTTCAAGTTATAAAACAAAGCACTCTGGTATGCAAACCCAGGCTCCTAGGAAAGGCCACCTGTATCTGCAAACAGAAGCTAACCCTTAGGGAGAAATAACAGACAGATCCAGTGGCACTAGCAATGGAAAATCCACAGTTATTGTGAAATACAAAAGCAGAGTGGGGGGGCCGGTGAGATGGCTCAGCGGCGTAAGCGCCTGCCTTGCAAGCGCGAGGGCCCGAGTTCGACTCCCGGAACCCACATACGAAAAAGGGGCCGGTGATATCGCTCAGTGGCACGGGTGCCTGTTGGCGCACGAGGTCCTGAGGTCGTCCCCCTGGTACCCACAAAAAAACAAAAAAAAAAAAAAAACAAAAGCAGAGTGGGGTTTAACTCTGAAGATAACTCCTTCCACGTGAAATTCTAAAGTTGGAGGAGAAATCCATTGTGGTGCCCATCATATTGACAATGATTAACCAGAAGGCATTTGGGGAAGGCGTTAATTGTTTAAGACTAAAGTACTCAGGGAATTAGAAGCAATAGATTATCTGCATTTCAGGGTTTCTGGGGTCACCCTACCACAGTGACTATGTGGAAGACCAGTACAAGACAGAATGCAGGCTAGCCACTGAATCTCTGAGAAGTACAAGCAGCAATGAACTCAGTCTGCTAAGGAAGTGGTGTTTCCATCCTCTGTGATCAGAACTAAGCTGGTCACATGTGGTTGTAGGAAGGAGTTAGGATCTGAAAGTACTGGCATTAGGTGCAGCAGACTGCTTCACCACCCCTCCACGTTGCTTACACCCAGCACAGAGCTCTGAGATCTCTTTGTTTACCACATGTGCTAGTGTCATCAGGGGATGACTTGCCTTGGACTGTTGGCACAGCATGGCCAGGGTAGACAGAGGGCACTCCAGAGCAAGATAGGGTACCTCCCAATCCCACAGGTGATAAAACATTGTGGAGAAAGCAGTGAATTTGGATGAACAGTGGGACAGAGAACCTGGGAGTCACTGAAATGAATATTGCCCTATTGTGGACACCATTTACCTACAACAACAGTAGGGAATTTTGACATGACTCAGCAGTCACATGGAAAAGTGAGGGTGGAAACAAAGCAGAATTTAGTTGTGACTCACTATGCCTGCCCCTTATCTGTTAGATTCCATTACTGCAATTCCTGGAAAGAAATCAAATACATGAGCAACTTTTGGAATCATTTCTTCTTTTCTTTGTTTTATTTTGGGGATGTGGGGAGGGGGATTGTTCTTTTATTTCAGTTTTTGCTTTGTTTTCTTATTTTTCTTGTTTGTTTTTCATCTAATTCTATCTTCATTTATTCTTTCAGTCTTTTTAAAAATTTTATTTAAAGAGAGAAATACAAGAAAAATTCTATAGAACTTCAAAACAATGTCATAGGAGATTAACAATGGTAGGTATATTGTGTATTGTTATCAACGATGTAGTTGCTCAAATTACAAGATATAGGTATGCAAAATTGATCAAACTATATAAGTACAAAGCATTCTTTTCAACAAACTAAAAGAAATTAGTAATATAATTATCTTAGCTGTCTTGTTTGTGTATATATATATACATATTTTTCTTTTCATTTCCTTCTTTTCTCCTTTCCCCCATCCTAGTTTTTCTTTCCTTCTGAGCACTTTCCCTTTCACAATATCTATTGTAGATATTGAATCTTATTATCTCTTTCAGTTTCTTACACTAGGGAAACAATACAATATTTACACATGCAAGATTGATTTCACTTATGAGTATAGTCTGTAGTTGCATACGTTTACCTGTGAAAGTCTTGAGTTTATCTTTCTTTATAGCTAAGTAGTACTCCATTATGTAAAAGCACTACACCATTTTTATCCATTCCTCAGTTGATGGACATTTGGGTTGTTTCCAAGATTTAGTTATTATAAATTTTGCTGCTATAAACATGAGTGCACATATCTTGCTGTGGTATGTTTTTAATTCTTCTGGGAAAGTACCCAGTGGGGAAACAGCTGGGTCAAATGGGACCTTTAATCCTAGTTTTTGAGGAATCTCCACAATGATTTCCACAGTGGTTGAAACAGTCTACACTCCAACCAACAGTGGAGAAGTGTTCCTTTTTCCGCACAGCCATTCCAACATTTGTTATTGGTTGATATTTTGATAATTGCCATTCTTTCTGTGGTGAGATGGAATCTCAGTGTTGCTTCAATTTGCATTTCTTGAATCACTAATGATGTTGAAAATTTTTTCATATAGTTATTTGCCATTTGTCTTTCTTCATCTGAGAAGTGTGAATTCATCTCAGATGCCCATTTTTGGATTGTGTCTTTGATTTGGGGGGCCTGGATTTTTTCAATTCATTTTATGTTGAAGGACTTTGTTCGAAGGACTGTTGGATAAATCTTTTCCAAATCTGTGGGTTTTATTTACACTTTGTTGGTGATTTCTTTGATGAGCAAAAAGTTTTAATAAGATGAGATTCAACTTGTTGATTCTTTAAAGTATTGCCATGAAGTTTGTTTTTTATTCATGGACACTCTGCCTACCCCTATATCTTCAAGATTTCTTCCTATTTCTCTTCAGGTAGATTTAGTGTTTCCGTTTTAATATTTAGACCTTTGATCCATTTTGACTTTAGTTGACTACAGAATAATAGACATGGGTCTAGTTTTTTGTCTTTGGCACATAGAAAGCCAGTTTTTCCAGGACCATTTATTAAACAGGCTGTCTTTATTCAAGTGAACACATTTAGCCCATTTGTCAAAGATAAGGTGGCTGAGTGTGTTTGTAATTGTGTCTGTATCTTTTTTTTTTTTTTTTTATTTTAAAGAGAAGAAAAAACAAAACAAATCAAAAGAAGAACAAATTTTCAAACAAACATAATAGGAGGGTAACAATGGTTAATACATTACGTATTACTATCTTTAAGTTAGTTATTCAGGACACCAGACATTAGCATTCAATTGTCCAAACATTATTGGCACAAACCTTACTCTTCAATGAACTAAGTAAAAATGGTAGTGTATCTATCTTAACCATCTTATATATATATATATACAATTTTTTTCCCTTTCCCTTCTTTCTTTTCCCTATTCCAGTCTCTCTTTCCTTTTGACCAGTTTCTTTTTGATTCACCATGTCTATTGTACATTTTGGATCTTATTTACTCTTTCAGTTTCTCATACCAGAGAGATAATACGATGCTTACACATGTGCTTCTGGTTTATTTCACTTATGAGTATTTTCTCGAGTTGCATCCATTTACCTATAAAAGTCTCCAGTTTATCCTTCTTTATGGCTGAATAGTACTCCATTGTATAAAAATACCACATCTTTCTTATCCATTCCTCAGTTGATGGGCATTTGGGTTGTTTCCAAGATCTGGCTATTACAAATTGTGCTGCTATAAACATGGGTGCACATATATCGCTGTGGTACGATGTTTTTAATTCTTCTGGGAAGATGCCCAGAAGGGGAATAGCTGGGTCAAATGGGACCTCCAACCCTAGTTTTCTGAGGAATCTCCACACTGACTTCCACAGTGGCTGTACCAGTCGACACTCCCACCAACAGTGAAGAAGGGTTCCTTTTTCCCCACAGCCCCTCCAGCATTTGTTATTAGTTGATTTCTTAATAGTAGCCATTCTTTCTGGGGTGAGATGGTATCTCAGTGTTGTTTTAATTTGCATCTCTCGAATGACTAGTGATGTCGCACATTTTTTTGTATATTTATTTGCCATTAGTATTTCTTCATCTGAGAAATGTGTATTCATCTCAGATGCCCATTTTTGGAGTGGGTCTTTAAATTTGGGAGGTCTGATTTTTTTGAGTTCTTTATATGTTCTCGATAGTAATCCTTTGTCTGAGGAACAGCTGGCAAACATTTTTTCCCACATTGTGGGTTGTCTCTTCACTCTCTTGGTGGTTTCTCTTGCTGTGCAAAAGCTTTTTAATAAGATGAGATCCCAGTTATTGATTCTTTGGGATAGTTCCCGTGCGGTTGAGTTTTTATTCATAAAGTCTTTGCCTACACCAATGTCTCCAAGGGTTTTACCTATCCTACCTTCCAGCAGATTTAATGTTTCTGTTTTAATATTTAGATCTCTGATCCATTTTGAATTTAGTTTAGTGCATGGTGAAAGATATGGATCTAGTTTTAATCTTCGGCATGTGTAGAGCCAGTTTTTCCAGCACCATTTATTAAAGAGGCTATCTTTCTTCCAGCGAATGTGTTTGGCACCTTTGTCAAAGATAAGGTGGCTTAGTATGTCTGGGGTTGTTTCAGCATCTTCTAATCTGTTCCATTGATCTTCAGGTCTGTTTTTTTGCCAGTACCACACTGTTTTTATCACAGTAGCTTTATAGTATAATTTCAAGTCGGGGATTGTGTCTGTATCTTCTAATCTGTTCCACTGGTCCTCAGGTCTGTTTTATTTATGCCAGTACCATGCTGACTTTATCACAGTAACTTTGTGGTATGATTTCAAGACAGGGATTGTGATGCCTCCTCTCTTGCCTTTGATGCCCAGTACTGCTTTGGCTATTCTAGGTCTCTTCTGTTTCCAAATGAATATTTGGAATATTTTCTGTAGATCTGTGAGGTATACTAATGGTATTTTGATCAGGATTCATTAAATCTGTATAGCACATTTGGGAATATGGCCATTTTCACTATGTCGGTTCTTCCTTTTCATGAGCAAAAAATGTCTTTCAATTTTCTGATATCCTCTTTGATCTCCTTTTTCAGAATACTGTAATTTTCAATGTATAGATCTTTTACTTCCTTTGTTATATTGATTCCTAAGTATTTCATTTTTTTGGATGCTATTGTGAAGGTTGTTGTTTCCCTAATTTCTCTCTCAGTGAGTTTGCTGTATTTGTACAAGAATGCTATAGAGTTTTGAGTGTTGACTTTGTATCCAGCTAAGCTACTGAATTCGGTTATCAGTTCTAGAAGGTTTTGGTGAAATTTTTTGGATCCTCTGTGTAGAGTATCATGTCATCTGCAATTAATGATAATTTCTCTTCTATCTATCCTATCCTTATTTCTCTCTTCTCCAATTGCTCTGTCTAATATTTCTGGAACTGTATTGAAAAGGAGTGGTGATAGTGGACATCCTTGTCTTGTTCCAGATTTTAGATTAAAAGCTTTCAGTTTTTGTGCATTTAATATGATGTTCACTGTAGTATTGTCATAGATGGCTTTTATCAGGTTGAGTTAAAGACAATCTACTCCAATTTTCTGTAGGATTTTTTTTATCATGAATGAGTGTTGGACTTAATCAAAAGCTTTTTGGGATCTATTGAGATGATAATACGATTTTTGTCTTTGGCTCTATTGATACTGTGTATTACATTTATTGATTCATGGATGTTGAACTATGCCTGCATTCCAGAGATGAATCACACCAGGTCATGATGTATAGTTTGCTCAATGATTTGTTTCATTCTGTTTGCTAGTATTTTATTGAGGATTTTTGCATCTATGTGCATTAGGGAGATTTGCCCATAGTTTTCACTTTGGTTGGGACTTTCTCTGGTTTTGGTATCAGGGTAATTCTTGAATTGTTAAGTAGGTTGGAATTCCTTTCAATTTCATTAAAAAGTTTGAGGAGCATTGCACTAAATCTTCTCTAAACGTCTTGTAGAATTCAGCTATGAATCCATCAGGACCTGGGCTTTTCTTTGTTGGTATATTTGTTATTAAGTTTTTAATTTCATTAACTGATATTGGGTTTTCCATATTTTTATATCTAATTGATTCAGTTTTTGTAGTTCCTACATTTTTAGGAACCTGTCCATTTCTTTTTTTTCCATTCTATGACAGTAAAATTTTTCAAAGTAGGTATTGATGATCTTCTGAATTTCCAAATGATCTGTAGTAATTTTACCCTTTTCATTCCTTATTGCATGAATTTGAGTTTTTTCTTTCCTTTTTTTGATAAGGTTGCCTAGGGCTTTATCAATTTTATTTATTCTTTCAAAGAGCCATGTCTTTGATTCACTAATTCTTTGCATTGTTTTCTTAGTCTCAATTGCATTAATTTCTGTTCTGATTTTTATAATTTCCTCCTTGCCTGGCCTTTGGGTTTGATATGCTTTTCTTTTACTATTAGCTTGAGGTGCAGCATTAAGTTTTTTATTTGTGCTCATTCAGTTTCCCTGGTATGAGAATTCACTACTATAAAAAAATCTGCCATGATTCTTATGGGCTTTCTTTTATAGGTGATCTGTTTCTTTTCTCTAACAACTTAAATATTCTGTTCCTGTGATGAATTTCCGGGATCTTGATTATTATATATCTGGGTGTAGATTTATTTTGGTTATGGCTAATTGGATTTATAGATGCCTCACTTATCTGTATGTCAGATTCTTTTCCCATGCTTGGGAAATTTTCTGCTATCACTTTTGCAAAGGGATTATTTTTGTCATTTGTGTTGACTCCTGCTTTTTCATTGACACCAATTATTCTTACATTATTTTTCTTTGCATCATATTGTAGCTGTTGAAATTTTATTTCTTTGTCCCTTGTTCTTTGTTTTTTGTTTTTGTTTTTTTTTTGTGGGTACCGGGGGGTCGACCTCAGGACCTCGCGCGCCCGCAGGCGCCCGTGCCACTGAGCGATATCACCGGCCCCTTTTTCGTATGTGGGATCCGGGAGTCGAACTCGGGCCCTCACGCTTGCCAGGCAGGCGCTTATGCCGCTGAGCCATCTCACCGGCCCTGTCCCTTGTTATTTTTAAGAGATCTTCACTTCAGTGATAGCTAGCTGCAATCCTGTTTTCAACGTCTGAAAGTCTATTTTCAGTTTTCTAAAAGCAGCTTTGCCAGCTTTCAATGGAATTTCTAATTTCCTGGGTATCTATTTGAATACATTCAATACCATTTATTTCTTTCCTACACTGATCATTCATGGTTTCCATCCTCTTCCTATCATCATCTTTTTTTATCTATCTCTACTCTAGATTGGCTGAGCACTTCCTTTATAAATGTTGACTTTTTTAAACTGAGAGATTGCTTCTGATCTGATTTCCTCTGTACACTGATGGATTTGTTTCTTTACTTTGGTTGCTATCATTTCAAAAATTTCAGGTTTGTTTCTTCCATTTTTTCTGTATCTCATTGTCTTCTGGAATTGTTCTGGGTGGGCTGGAGGTCTGAGAATGCATTTTGCTTCTTTGTCTTGTCATTTTCTATTTTGAAAATTTTTATTTATATTTTTCTGTGATAGTCTTTGTAAGTTTTTGTAGTAGGTAGCTATATCACTAGTATCAAGTCCTTTTTAGGGAAAGTCTGTTCTTTAGTGATGTCTTCTGTGTGTAGGAGGTTCTTGGTTTGTGTCTGTCCCAAGATTTTACCTTTTGAGTTAATTGAGGGTTGAAATGTTTGTATCCATTTTGCTCAGTTCTCAATAATTTGGTGTAGAGATGTGGTGTGGTTACTATCCCAGATCTTCCCAGTACTTTAACAGAATGGAGAACAACTAATTACAACAGATATGCCATCCAAACTGAAGTAGTAAAATTAGCAATAACAATAGCATCAAGCATAATTTAGAAACTGACAAACTGTGGTAACTATTGATTTTGTACTTTAGACCATAAAAGCAAAGTCTATATTTATATACAGAACTGATAGTAAATTAGAATTTTGTTTGCAAATTGTTTTCCCTTGGTAGAGTGGTTTTACCCTGTGATGGGGAAATTAGGGAAGATAGTTCATAAAACAGATATAACTGGAAAGGAAGTAAAAGCAAGGCTGAAGGAAAAAGGATGATAATGCAAAATTTGGGAAACTAGAGAAGTGGGTAGAAAAGAAATAATAAAGGAGTAATTGAGGGATTATCTGAATTGGGTCACTGAGTTTGGGGATGGGATTTGTTTTCTGTGACTGGTGTTCTCCACTACCATTTAGAAAATAGAGAACAGAAAGAAAGAAGAAAAAAGAAAGAAAGAAAGAGAAAGAAAGAAATTAGGACAGAAAAATGGAAAGAAAAAATAAAAAGAAGAAAAGGGAAGAAGGAGAATAAAAAGCAAAAATTGAAAAGAAAGAGAAAGATAAAAATAAAAAATGTTTAAAAATTAAAAAAAAATTATTGTGAGCAAAAGTCCATTACTGAGGGTCCTGTGTTCTTCCTGAGCTGGTTGTCAGTCCCACAGAGGCCTCAATCACCTGTTGACTCATATTGCTATTTTTGCTTCTGACTTTTCACATAACTGGTCTCACCTGTCCATCAGGCATGCCTTAGTTGGGAACCTACTATGCTGCTCTTTTAGTCTTTAATAAGATCTTTATTTCACTTTCCCCTCCTCATTTTCTTTTCCTTACTTTTCAAATTTTGCTTATCTCATTTTTGTCTTCTACTTCTTCCATTTTTATTAGTATTACTATTAAGCTTTATTTTTAGTTGTTGACTTTATTATTATTATTGAATTCTTCTCAAATATGGTACAATTGTTCCATTTAGTAAATGTTTAATGCATGACAATATTTGGTTTGTTTTTGTTTCAATATTATTATTGTAGATCACTATTCTATTGTTAATGGTGGTTCAGTGGTAGCTTTTATTGGTTCATATGTGTATGTCAATATCCCATTTATCTTTTACTCTGTTACTGTTGTTTATTTTTTTTGCTTTTGCAAGTGGTGGCATAATTTTACTACTAATTGCTTTTTACTGTATACCAATGTCAGGTTTGTCTTTGTGTTATAAACTTTACTATAGTGTTTTCCAAATAATTGTGTGCTTGGTCAATTACAGAGGAAACTGCCATCACCAAAGTAACATCTAATAAGTGGTCAGCTCTTGGGAGAGTGGCAATGAACTGTATTTAGCCATGCCCATAGTGCATCACTGGAAAATAGACACTAACTAAAGAGATCTCAATACATGCAACAAAGTCTATCTACTGTAATCACCCAACAGCACTCACAATGAAAACATGCACACACACACAAACACACAAATAATAGAAATGTGAGAAAACAGGCCATAAAATGACTTCAAATCTTCCAGGCCAGATGAGGTGGAGCATGCATGTAATCCCAGTACTCAGGAATCTGAGACAGGAGGATCATTGAAAGTTTGAGACCAGCCTGGGCTATAAAGTGAGTTTAAGACAGCCTGAACTTCATAGTGAAACTCTGTCTCAAAAAATAAAATAAAATAAGATAATCAACTTCCAACTACCACAAAGCTGATAAGGTATTGATGGGGAAGAAATCAAAGTCCAAACAGGTAAATAATAAGAAGTTATACAGGAAGAAACAAAAATGAGATCAGTAAAGTACCCAATGGGACCAAAATTATATAATTAAATAGGTTATGTAATTAATAAACAAAATAATTAGCTTAAAGAAAACAGGTATAAAAAGCTACGTGATTTAAATAAAATAATGCAAAATATGAATGAGCTGCTTGGCAAAGACAAAGGAGACAATGCAAAGGTAATAAATGGAAAAGGTAACAAACAGATCAAGGAGATAAGAAGTTCTATTAAAATAATAGGAAACAGCAGTTACCAATGAGAAGAGAGAACATCAGAACCAAAAGAGGGTTTTAGAGTAGATGCCCACATCAGAAAAATAGAGTGAGTGCACATAAATAACATAATGATGCATATCAACATCCTATAAAAGCTAGAATTATCTAAAATCACAGCTAGTACAAAGAAGGAAATTATAAAACTCAGAGCACAAATAATGATATTGAGTATAAACAATAAAAATAATCAGTGATTCAAAGATGTAGTTCCTCAAAAGAAAATATGAAATAGACATATATTGATGAAATCTTACAAAAAGAAAGAAAGCAATGATTCATATCAGTGCAACTATAGAAAACAGGTAAAACCACAAGGGACACCACCAAAATTCATAAGATCATTTGAAAATGTGTAGTCCAACATACTGTAGAATTCAGAACAAATAGGTTCATGTATATATATATATATATATATTTATATATAAATTACCAAAACAGAACCAAGAATATATAAAAATTCTAAGCAGTTCAACAGGCAACTTAATTGAGGCAGTAATAAAACCCTATGAAGTAAGAAAAGTCCAATAATCAAAGGACTCATCACTGAATTCTAGGAGACTGTCAATGAGGACTGAATGCCAATAATGCTAAAATTCTTTAAAGAAGTTCAAAGGGAAGCAGTACTGGCAAACTCATTCCTGAAAGCTAACATTACCTTGATACCAAACCACACAGAACTCAACTGAAAAAGAAAACTATAGGGAAGTCTCTTTAATAAACATAAAGCAAAACTCCTTAACAAGATACTGGCAAACAGAATAAAACAAATCATTAAAAAGTTGATATATCAGGGCCACTGGTATAGCTAAGCAGCACACTGCCTGCCTGGCAAGCTCAAGGTCCTGAGTTCAATTCCCAGAACCGAACCAAACAAAACAATAAAACAGTGATATATCATGACAAGTAGCCTTCATCCTAAGGATGCACAGATGATTCAACATATATAAATCAATACAGGTAATACATAAAATTCATAATAAAAGGAAAAAACTCACATGATGATTTCAAGATTCATAAAAAAATTGACAAAATACAACATCCATTCTTGATAAAACTTTGAAGAAAACAGGCATGAAAGGACTTTATCTCAACCTGATAAAGACCATTTATTCAAAAAATAAAACTCTACTGACAATGTCATATTAAAATGGGAAAAATGAAAGCTTTTCTTCTAAAAGCCCAGGAACAAGATATCCTTATCCACTTTAATTCCTCAAGTTCATTTTGGTACTTGAAATTTTATCTTTAGCAATCAGAGTAGAAAAAGAAATAAAAGTGATATGAATAGGAAATGAAAAAGCCAAATTACACTTATTGACAGAATACCTCATCTCTTACATAGAAGACCCAAATACTCCCCCAAAAGAATACTAGAACTAGTGAACTCATCAAGAAAGAAGGTTATAAAACAAACACATACAAATCATTACCATTCTTCTGCAACAATAATGACCCCATGGAGAGAAATTAGTTAAGCAGTACCATTCACAATAGCTTCAACAAAAATTCAATACCTAGCAATCTAACCAAGGATGTGAAAGACCTCTCCAAAGAAAACTACAGTACTATGTAAAAGGAGATCAAAGAGGACATCAGAAAATAGAAAATATCCCCTGTTCTTAAATAGGCACCAACAACATTATCAATACGACCATACTATGAATACTGGTACTTATATTTAATGCAATCCTAATCAAAATAGTTATAGCATTACTCACAGAACTAGAAAAAACACAATCCTAAAATACATATGGAGCCAGAAGAGGCCCAGAATAGCAGAAGCAATCTTGAGCAACAAAATCAAACCATGAGACATCACAATCCCAGTATATAATATATATTACAAAGCTGCAGTAATGAAAGCAACATTGTACTGACATGAAAATAGACAAGGGGATCAATAGAACAGAATAAGGGATGCAAAAATAACCCGACACATTCAGCCATCTGATTTTTGACAAAGTTGCCAAAACATAGGTATGTCAAAAAGAAGATAGCTCCTTTAAGAAAGTGCTTTGGAACTGCTAGATTTAATAAGCAAATTCAGTAGTGTAGCTGGATACAAAGTCAATAATCAAAAGTCAATAGCCTTCCTGTACACAAATAACAAACTTACTGAAATAGAAATTAGGGAAACAATACCTTTCACAATAACATCCAAAAAAATGGAATACCTAGGAATCAACCTCACAAAGGATGTAAAAGACCTCTATACTGAAAACTACAGTACTCTGAAAAAGGAGATTGAAGAGGATATCAGAAAATGGAAAGATATCCCTTGCTCCTGGATAGGAAAAACCAATATAGTGAAAATGGCCATACTTCCAAAATTGTTATACAGATTTAATGCAATTCCAATCAAAATTCCAACAGCATATCTCACAGAATTAGAGAAAACAATCCTAAAATTCATTTGGAATCAGAAGAGACCTAGAATAGCAAAGGCAATTCTGGGCAACAAACGCAAGGCAGGGGGCATCACAATCCCTGACTTGAAATTATACTATAAAGCTACTGTGATAAAAACAGTGTGGTACTGGCAAAAAAACAGACCTGAAGATCAATGGAACAGATTAGAAGATGCTGAAACAACCCCAGACATACTAAGCCACCTTATCTTTGACAAAGGTGCCAAACACATTTGCTGGAAGAAAGATAGTCTCTTTAATAAATGGTGCTGGAAAAACTGGCTCTACACATGCCGAAGATTAAAACTAGACCCATATCTTTCACCATGCACTAAACTAAATTCAAAATGGATCAGAGATCTAAATATTAAAACAGAAACATTAAATCTGCTGGAAGGTAGGATAGCTAAAACCCTTGGAGACATTGGTGTAGGCAAAGACTTTATGAATAAAAACTCAACTGCATGGGAACTATCCCAAAGAATCAATAACTGGGATCTCATCTTATTAAAAAGCTTTTGCACAGCAAGAGAAACCACCAACAGAGTGAAGAGACAACCCACAATGTGGGAAAAAATGTTTGCCAGCTGTTCCTCAGACAAAGGATTACTATCGAGAACATATAAAGAACTCAAAAAAATCAGACCTCCCAAATTTAAAGACCCACTCCAAAAATGGGCATCTGAGATGAATACACATTTCTCAGATGAAGAAATACTAATGGCAAATAAATATACAAAAAAATGTGCAACATCACTAGTCATTCGAGAGATGCAAATTAAAACAACACTGAGATACCATCTCACCCCAGAAAGAATGGCTACTATAAAGAAATCAACTAATAACAAATGCTGGAGGGGCTGTGGGGAAAAAGGAACTTTTCTTCACTGTTGGTGGGAGTGTCGACTGGTACAGCCACTGTGGAAGTCAGTGTGGAGATTCCTCAAAATACTAGGGTTGGAGGTCCCATTTGACCCAGCTATTCCCCTTCTGGGCATCTTCCCAGAAGAATTAAAAACATCATACCACAGCGATATATGTGCACCCATGTTTATAGCAGCACAATTTGTAATAGCCAGATCTTGGAAACAACCCAAATGCCCATCAACTGAGGAATGGATAAGAAAGATGTGGTATTTTTATACAATGGAGTACTATTCAGCCATAAAGAAGGATAAACTGGAGACTTTTATAGGTAAATGGATGCAACTCGAGAAAATACTCATAAGTGAAATAAACCAGAAGCACATGTGTAAGCATCGTATTGTCTCTCTAGTATGAGAAACTGAAAGAGTAAATAAGATCCAAAATGTACAATAGACATGGTGAATCAAAAAGAAACGGGTCAAAAGGAAAGAGAGACTGGAATAGGGAAAAGAAAGAAGGGAAAGGGAAAAAAATTGTATATATATATATATATATATATATATATGATGGTTAAGATAGATACACTACCAATTTTACTTAGTTCATTGAAGAGTAAGGTTTGTGCCAATAATGTTTGGACAATTGAATGCTAATGTCTGGTATCCTGAATAACTAACTTAAAGATAGTAATACGTAATGTACTAACCATTGTTACCCTCCTATTATGTTGTTTTGAAAATTTGTTCTTCTTTTGATTTGTTTTGTTTTTTTCTTCTCTTAGAAAAGAAAAAAAAAAAAAAGAAAGTGCTTTGGAATACTGGCTATACACATGGAGACAATTGAATATAGACTAATTTCTCTCAACATGTATGTACTACTATAAAATTTAAGTGAATAAAAGATTTAAATATTAAAACAGAAACACCTAATTTGCTAGAAGATATAATAGATAAACTTCTTGATGATATAGGCAAAAACATTTTGAGTAGAACCCCAATTGCCCAAGGAATAAACTCAAGAATCAACAAGTGGAATTTTATCAATTTAAAAATCTTCAAAGAAATAGTAAAGAGATAATATACAGAATGAGAAAAACATCTGCCATCTACTTTTCAGTTGGAGGACTAATGTCTAGAATATATAAGGTGTTAAAAAATTAGATCCTCAAAAGCAAAAAATGAGCAACTGAAATGAATAGACATTGCTCACAAAACAAATACAAATGACCAATATATACATGAAAAAAATGTTACATGTCCCTGGCTATTAGAAAAATACAATTTAAAACAAACCTGAGATTGTACCTTACTCCAGAGAGAATGGTTATCTTCAAGAAATTAAACAAAAGCAAAGCTGGTGAGCCTGCAGGGGAAAAAAATGCTTTTACACTGTCGATGGGAATATAAACTAGTACAACTACAATGAAAATTATTATGGAGATTTATCAGAAAACTACAAATAAAAATTCCATTCAAATCAGCTATTTTCCTTTATGAATCTTCCTGAAAGTGATAAGACATTATGTTACAGTGATACATACATACCCATGTTTATAGCAGCTCATGATAACTATATCTTGGATGTGATTTACATGTCCATCATGAGATGAATGGATAAAGAAAATGTGGTATTTATATCAATGGGGTACTACTCTGCTATAAAGAAGTATAAATTTGAGTCATTTGTATGAAAATTAATGCCTTTTGAGACAATTAAAGTGAAATAAATTAGACATACCAGTTTAAATATTGCATAATTTCTCTTATTTGGGAAATCCAAAGTCTAAAATAATTTTTTTATGCAGGTACCAGGAGTCAAACTCAGAACCTCACGCTTGCCAGGCAGGTGCTTATACCTCTGAGCTATATCACCAGCCCTAAAATAATTTTCAAAAGTAAAATAAAGCTTAAATGATGGGAAAAAAACAAGGTAGGTCTTTTGCAATTGGGAAGAGGGCTAAGATGTAGAGGAAGTGGAGAGGGAGAAGAGAGGAAGAGGAAGTAAAAAGAATCAGATATACTTGTACAAACTTCCCATGATGAATGTAATCGTTATGTCTGGCAAACATGTACTAAAATTTTTTTGAAAAATTAAATAAAGTAATAATTGTTTTGTTTGTTTTCTTTTTTCTCTAACTTATATGTGCAATGAATTATGTATAGGAAAATGAATGTGAATATTTAAACTCTAATACTTGGCCTTGCATCGGTTTTATAGGAGGCTTTCCTTCTGGTAATTTTGATGCATTATGAAAGAAATAATCACAAGGGATAAATTATTGGAGCTTAACCTCAAAGATGGAAAACATTTTTAAACAAATTGATGAAATTACCTGTCAAGAGACTCTTCATTATAAATCAAATTGTTTGGTATTCAGTTGTGGCCTTTAAAACTCAACTTTTTAAGAATTGTAATTCTTGTTTATACATAGATGAGTTACAGCATTATTCTTCAGTCGTAAAGCAACTTGCCAATACATTTGAGCATGGCTTAACATCTATATGGCTCATTAAACCATTGAAATAGAAATAAAACTTCATGTATATTCCAGTGGAATAAAAAGTAACAATAAAATAGAATATACAATTGGGAAAACTATTGATCTATTTACTGAATTTTATAAATGTGTGGGTAATAATGTTCTCAATAGGCAATTCAATGGAATCATATCCTAAAGGAATTTAGCCAGAAAGCAATGAATTCTTCAACCTATGCTCTTGGCTTTTTTCTTAGCTAAATTGCATGCCACCATGAATGACTTCTAAGTCAACATCTTCATATTGTCTCTCTTGTGCTCACTTGGGCAGCACATACACTGAAATATCATCTCTCTCCAAGACACCACATACATTGACTTCTTCATTAACAAATTATAAATTGCAATAAAGTTATAACACTAGCTGTTGATCATTTGCAGTATTATAGTTTCTGATAATGTGCCAAGACCAAAGAATCTCACTATCACATTATCTTATACACCCCTTATAAATCACTATCAAGAGGAAATACATCTTTATTTTATAAATATGAAACAAATACAAAACTGCTAGATAATATACCCCAAATCTGTAACTAGCATTTATCAGAATTGTGTTTCAAATTTCACACTTACTGACAGAAAATATTATGATAACTACACAACAGTGTTTCTTTCCAGTAGGACAATTCACATAATTTGTAGGAATCAGCATTTCATTTAATTTGCAGCAAGTCCATTTGTAATACTGCACTTAGTTGCAATGTTTTCTTGGTGGCATTAAACAAAAACAAATTTCCCATGTGAGATAAATATTACTTATTCTATTCTGCTTGAGGATATGTAATGAGTTATGTATCTAACAACAGAAGTCTATTTATCACTTGCAGCACATACACTAACAACAGAAGTCAAAGGAATATTAATATCAATAGGGCAATGCAGAAATAATGTCAAAGCTGTTGTTCTTTGCCTTAGCATTAGAAAAGCCCAGTTTGGTTTATTAGTACTGTTGTAGTAGCCTTAGATATTACCAGCCAAGTACTGCATTTGCATGCTTATTTTCCTGTTAATAAGCATGTTAGTTGCCTAAAAGTACTATTTAAATACTGAACTACATTTTTTTTTTTTGCTGGCTTCTAAGATCTGTGTTATATGCTACATGGAGAAAACCTGCATTGTGTCTCATCTTAAAGTTTTTATTTTTCTGGAAGAAATCTGGGCATTAAATAAATCAATTATATATATATATATATATGAATAAACATATAGATAGATATATCAAAGCTTACTTTTACCTCACAAAAACAAACACCTCACAATTTTGAAATCAGTTTGTTCTGATAAGATTAAATGGTTTGATAAATTTAAGTAGATGATAAAATATTTTAGTTCTCTCTCATTGGTATGTTACAGTGACTACAAAGTACATATACACACATGTAACTATTTTTGTACTTATATTCTTTGACTCCTTCATCAAAATAGCACATGCTTAGATATTTTCTATATGGGCATATGGCTGCTCATATCACATAGGAAACTAAAAACATACACCCTCTCCTTCTGGCACTTCTCATCTCTGAGTACTCTTAAGTTCTCATTTACTAAATGAACTGATGGGTAATTAAAAACACATTTAGTTTGACTGCTTTTTTATGTACTACAGGCTGAAACTTGGGCCTTTACAATAAGCTAAGCCCCTGGCCCTTTTTATTTTTTATTTTAAGATAGGGTCTATCTAATTTACTAAGTTGTCCAGGCTGGGCTTGAAATGGTGATTAGTCTGCCTCAGCATTCTGAAGTGCGAGGATTATAAGAATGTGCCAACATTCCTGACTTGGATGATTTTTATAATAGATAAGGATTGGGAATTATTATGTTTTTCACTTTGATCTGTTGAATCAAGTATTGATATTGTAATAGAAATATTTGTTGTCAGAAGACATTCAATCAATGTATTTTCAATAAATAACAATTGTTTACAGTCTTCTCATTATACTCTGTATGGAACAGGTTAATCCGATCCTGTGTGGATTGAATGGCTTCTTTTTTTAATTAGTACACGTTAGCAGAACATGGTGATCATAATTATCAGGAGTAGTTGGTACATGTACTAAATACTTCTTTTTCTAACCTGGAGCATGGTTAAGACCCTTGGGCAATGTTATAAAATAAATTAACTACATATAAATAGTGTTTCATCCCTTGAGTATGTGAGTTATTTCAGGAATAAAACATTCAAGTCAGTCAACATCTGATACTAATTAGTTTTATAGTTTCCACCTTGTTTTCATGTAGGTTGGCAGGGTTTCAATAGTTAAGGATAGTGTTGTTAATAGCATATATTTGCTATTTGTCCTTGATTTCTATCACAGAGCTCTGAAAGTCCTTGAAATACTTTGAACAATAGTGACTTTTGTATGCTAGTGAGATGAATCTTGGCTGAAGAACCCAAATAACTTCACAATGGGGTTGGGTCATCAGAAGAGTTAACCATGCTTTAGAGGATTTGAACTCCCAGGCCCAAAGCTCCCAAAAGGGGAGAGGGGATGGATACTGGGTAATGCAAATATCTGAACAGAGATTCGGAGTGTTTCCAGGCTGGTGAGTGTATTACCACACTTGGAGGGTGGTACACCTGAGGAGGGCATGAAAGTTCTGCATACTTCCCATGCTTTACACTTTGAGTTATGCACTTCTTTCATTTGGCTGTTCTTGATTATATCAGCTCAACTATAGGATTTTAAAATTTTTGCATGTGAACTTTTCTTAAAATATTGAGTACTTTTGTTAAATATAAAAATTATCAAAAATATGCCTTCTATTAAGAATTAGAGGGGGCAGGACCAACATGGTGGAGTGCTGAGCAGCAGAGAAAGAACTTCTCTGACAGTTGCAATCCAGATGTTGGAATATAGCAATTTAAGGAAGACAAGAAGGAGGGAAGTGGTTCCCCTGGACCCAGGAAGGATCTGAAGCACGATTTGAAGCCAACAGAGAGAGTGAAGAGAGAAACTTCAAAAAAGAAGGAGGTAGCTGCTGGTGCCTTCTCCCTGAGTTGGGACTCACTGGCCGATAAAGGAGGTGCAAACCTGAGGACACACAGTGACTACCGGCAACCACAGGGTCCTCCATACAGACATGAGGCAGTGCAGGGGAGCAGCAGATATGAAGGGCTGCGCTGGCTGGCAGTGGCTGCTGAGGGATCAGTCATCCCATGTAAGAGAGCAATTAGACAGGAACAATTGTGGGGGTGGCTGAGGTTGGAACTCAGGGCAGCTGCAGTTCAATCTAAGCCTCCCAGCTGGACTTAGGCCCATGGAAGGTGAGCTTGCAGTTGCATGCTGAATGAGTCTGGTCTCAGCCAGAAAGTGCAGACTCCCTGAGATTATCCACTACCCAGCCAAAAAGCTACTGTTGGCTTGATGGGACACATTGGCATGGAAGTGGATTCTTCTAAACACTTCCACACATTGTCTACTAGTGACAGCAGAGACAAACCTGGAAGGAAACATTTTTCTTTTTTTCTACCTTGTTTGTTTTTTTCTAGTGATGGTTGTGTTTTTATGTTTGTTTGTTTTTTCCTTCATTGTTTGATCTTGTTTTTATATGAGTGTAAACATGGTTTCTAGCCACTTTCTAGTTGTGGTTCTGTTCTGTTTGTCTTTTTGTCCCTTCCTTCTCTCTTTCCCTGCAGTCTTTTGCACAATTTACCCAAAGTTATCATGATCCTTCTTTGTCCTCTAGCCTTACTTCTAAATCCTACCTCTTCTTCCACATCTCTATTTTATCTTTAGCACATTTTAAATTTTAACCCCTGAGGGCAAAGTTGACAAATTAAGGACTTGTATACCACATGTAATTGTCTGGTATATTTTAGATTTTGTTATACAGCAACAAATCTAGTTTATATGGTTAAAAGTGGCAAATAACTGGTTAGCTCAGTCTGCATTTTCTAGGGTGTGTTTGATGCTTTTGGTACAACTATAGCCAAAAGTGACATAATTGTTCTAAACAGCTGTTCTTCCTGATAATCCATGACTGAGATTGACTATGGGTCACCAAAACACTGTGGCATAGTGCCAAACAGCCAAGGACTGGGCCAAACAGGCAGCAACTTCAAATGTCAAACAAATTTCAGAGGTAGGTTTCTGCAACAGACTCAAAATATCAAATCAAGCTACACCTGGAAGATGCCTTAGAGAAGTAGTCATCCCCTAAGGGGTTTTAAATACTAGCAATAAAGCAACCTACCATAGGCACTTTATAAGCACCACCCCAGGAATTAAACTAAAGAAAGAAAAGAAAATGAGAAGACACACAAACAAGATGCAACCCCCAACATCCAGTTCACCAAAAGCAAACCCAGGGGGCAATGAGGTGGGACAATCCAAAAGCCACCCACCTGGCATCTCTGAAGTACTAACAACAAAGCATTCGAATGAGGCACTGAAAAAAATCAAATCAGAAATAATTTCTCAGATAACTGCAGAGATGATGTCCACAATGAAGACCATGCTTAGGGACTCTAGAGCAGATACAGACAAAAAAATGGATGAGCTGCAGAAAATTATGGAAGCCATGAATGCTCAGCATAGGAAAGAAATGGAATTCACAAGGCAGATTCAAGCAGATATCCAGGAGAACAAAAATTCTATTGAAAGTATTTACAGCAGATTAAGAAAATGTGAGGACAGGATCTTAGAAATGGAAGACAGGCTGGCAGCTCATGATTGTGAAAAGAAAGAACTCTTAAAAATAGGAAGGACCATGAGAAACCAATCCAGCACCTGCTAGAAGAGGCAAAGAAGAATAACAAGATTGATGAGAGTCAATGAAAAAGCAGGAGTTAGCATAAATTATATTACAAAAAACTGTTCACAGGCATCATGGCAGAAAACTTCCCTGATAGAGGAAATGAATTTGATGTACAGGTAAGTGAGGCATATATAATTACAATTAGCCATGATTTTAAAAAAAAATCCGTCAGGCACATCATAGTCAAGATTCCAGAAATTCAACACAAGACTAGAATCTTAAACCTGTTAGGGAAAAGAAACAAGTTACCTATAAAGGAAAGCCCATCAGAATTATGGCTGAACTTATCAGCCCAACCGTCAAGTCAAGAAGAGCTTGGTGTGAAGTATTTCAAGTTCTAAAGGAAAATAACCTTCAACCCAGATTGATGTACCCCACAAAACTATCTTTCAAAACTGATGGTGAAATAAAATACTGCCATGACAAAGAACATCTGAGGAAATTTATGACCACCAAACCACCACTCCAAAATATTTTGAAGGACATCATATAAAGAGATAATAAGGACTACAACTCCATGAAGCACTTCCCCAGAAGGAATCCACCAGGCAAGGCAAACAATTAAACAGAGGGAGGGAAAAAAGTGGAGGAGCCAACAACAGCAAAATAATATGACAAGGATAAGTCAATACATATCAGTTTTAACCATCAACTAAATGGTCTAAATTCACCAATCAAAAGACACAGACTGGCAGAATGGATCAAGAAACAAGATCCAACAATATGCTGCATACAAGAAACACATTTACTTCAAAAAGAAATTCATAGACTGAAAGTCAAAGGATGGAAAACAATACTCCATGAAATGGGAACACAGAAAAATGCAGGGGTAGCTATTCTTTTTGCAGATGAAGTGAATTTCCAGTGAAGATTGATTCAGAGAGATAAAGAAGGTCACTACATCATTATAAAGGGAACAATCCAAGATGAGATAACGATCATAAATATATATGCAACAAATACCAGTGAACCCAACTATATAAAACAAATATTAATGGGAATGAAAAATCAAATAAGCACTAATACAATTATATTGGGGGATCTCAATACCCCACTGTCACAAAAGGACAGATGAACTAGACAAGAAAATCAACAATGAAATATTAGAACTGAACGAGACTTTTGAACAAATTGACTTACTAGATATCTACAGTGTTCCACACCACAACATTAGAATACACATTCTTCTCAGCTGCACATAGGATGTTCTCCAAAATAGACCATGTACCTGCTCATAGAACCTGCTTAAGTAAATGCAAAGGGGTTGAAATTATCCCATGCATATTATCAGAACATAGTGCAATGAAATTGGAAATCAATAGAAAAAGAAGGCATAGGAACTTCCTAAACACATGGAAATTAAATACCACCCTCTTGAACAACAAATGGGTCACAGATGAAATTAATGAAAAAATTAGATAGTTTCTACAATTGAATGATAATGACAGTACAACATACTGGAACTTATGGGACACAATGAAAGCAGTCCTAAGAGGGAAATTTATAGCAGTAATTAACCATATCAGGAAAACAGAGGAGGTGCAAATAAACAACTTAATGGTGACCTCAAACTTCTAGAAAAAGAAAAGCAGGTTAAGCCAAAGGCTCACACAATGGAGGAAATTATAAATATAAGAGCAGAAATTAATGCATTGGAGACTAATAAACAATATAAAGAATCACTGAATCAAAGAGCTGTTTTATTGAAAGATTAAATAAAATTGACCAACCCTTACCCAACCTTATCAAGAAAAGGAAAGAAAAGACTCAAATCAGTGTAATTAGGAATGAAAAGGTTGAAATTGCAACGGGCCCTGCAGAAAACCATAAGATCATCTATACCTACTTTGAAAACCTGTCTTCTAATAAGATGGAAAATAAAGAAGAAATGGACAGATTCCTAGATACATATGAATTACCAAAGCTGACTCAAGAAGATATAAAAATCCTACATAAACCAATATCAATGAAATCTAAGATGTAATTAAAAACATACAAACAAAGAAAAGCCCAGGCACTGATGGATTCACTGTTGAATTCTACAAGAAATTTAGAGAGGACCTTACACCATTACGTCTCAAAATCTTTAATGAAATTGAAAGTGAAGCAATATTCTCTAATTCTTTCCTGGAAGCAAGCATTACCCTCATACCAAAACCAGAGAAAGACCCCACCAAGAAGGAGAACTACAGGCCAATCTCCCTAATGAACATAGATGCAAAAATTCTCAATAAGATATTGGCAAAAATAATGCAGCAAATCATCCTGAAGATTATACAGCATGACCAAGTGTGATTCATCCAAGGGATTCAGGGATGGTTCAACATATGTAAATCAATAAATGTAATACATCATATTAACAGAGCAAAGGGCAAAAATCATGTGATCATCTAAATAGATGCAGAAAACTTTTGAGAAAGTGCAGCACTTATTCATGAAAAAAACCCTACAGAGAATTGGAATAGCTGGTCTTTATCTCAATCTGATAAAAGCCATCTATGGCAAAGCAACAGCCAACATCATACTAAATGGATAAAAACTGAAAGCTTTCTCTCTAAAATCAGGAATAAGACAATGATGTCCACTGTCTCCACTCTTATTCAATGTAGTATTGGTAACTTTAGGCAGAGTAATTAGACAAGAGAAAGAAATAAATGGAATAAAAATAGGAAAGGAAGAAGTTAAATTATCATTATTTGCAGATGACATGATATTCAACATAGAAAACTCCCAAAACTACACTACAAAACTGCTAGACTTAATAAGCAAATTCAGTGGTGTAGATGGATACAAAGTCTACACTCAAAACTCAATTGCCTTCCTGTACACAAAGAACAAACTCACTGAAAGAGTAATTAGGCTAACAATACCTTTCACAAAAGCATTCAAAAAAATGAAATACATAGGAATCAATCTAACAAAGGATGTAAAAAACTCTACATTGAAAACTACAGTACTCTGAAAAAGGAGATTGAAGAGGATATGAGAAAATGGAAAGATATTCTTTGCTTTTGGGTAGAAAGAAGTAATATAGTGAAAATGACCATATTTCCAAAATTGTTATACAGATTTAATGCAATTTTCTAACAGCATATCTCACAGAATTAGAGAAAAGAATCCTAAAATTAATTAGGAATCAGAAGAGACCTAGAATAGCAAAGGTGATTCCAGGCAACAAAGGCAAGACTAGAGGCATCACAATCTCTGACTTAAAATTGTACTATAAAGCTACTGTGATAAAAACAGCATGGTACTGGCAAAAAAAAAAGACCTGAAGATCAATGGAACAGATTAGAAGATACAGAAAAAACCCCATACATACTCAGCCACTTTGTCTGTGACAAATGTGCAAACATATTCACTGGAAGAAAGATAGACTCTGTAATAAATGGTGCTGGGAAAACTGGCTCTGCAAATCCTGAAGATTAAAATTATACTCATATCTTTCATCATGCACTAAACTCAATTTTAAATGGATTGAAGGTATAAATATTAAAACAGAAACATTAAATCTGCTGGAAGATAGAATAGGTAAAACTCTTGAATACATTGGGGTAGACAAAGACTTTATGACTAAAACCCCAATTGCACAGGAACTATCACAAAGAATGAACCGCTGGGATCTCATCTTACTAAAGAGATTCTGTACAGCAAGAGAAACCATCAACAGAGTGAAAAGACAACCCACAATGTGAAAAAAATGTTTGCCATCTGTTCCTCAAAGTATTACTATCAAGAACATATAAAAAAAATCAAAAAAATTAGACCTCCTAAATTTAAAGACCCAATCCAAAAATGGGCATCTGAGATGAATACACACTTCTCAGATGAATAAATACAAACAGCAAATAAATATATGAAAAAATGTTCAACATCACAGCTCATTCAAGTGATGCAAATTAAAACAATATGGAGAGTCCATCTCACTCTAGAAGAATGGCTATTATCAAGAAATCAACCAATAACAAATGATGGAGGGGTTGTGGGGAAAAAGGAACCCTTCTCCACTGTTGGTGGGAGTGTCGACTGGTGCAACCACTGTGGAAATCAGTCTGGAAATTCCTCAAAGTCTA
>CM051836.1:39425551-39596380 GCA_028451465.1 Erethizon dorsatum | reverse complement strand
AATACTAGGAAGATTACCTAGAAAAATACAGACTAAGTGTATTTCGAATGCTTCTTAACAACAATGATTTTACAAGGTACACTTCACCTTAGTTAATGTGCAAGATATCAGATCATATTAATCCAAAAGTAACAAAGAAAAATTCAAAAATATTTCATTAGGAAAGCAGGAGGTGTTCTTTAAGACCATAAATGCAAAGAAACATCACCTATTCTTCCAAAAGCATCCAGTGCTGTCTTCACAATCTTCTCTCCTGCTTCCACTGAATCTGAAGGGAAGAAAAAAATAGTAAGAAACTTCAGCAATCTCCTCCTAAATGACTAAATTCTGCTTATCCGAGCACATGATTGATACTATTCACCCAAGAGAACTCATTTCCAAGAAATATACATTTATATTGAAGGCATGTAACAAAACATTTGGTTTAATGTTACCAAAGAAATTTGGCCCTAGACAATTTTTAACCTACAAAAAAAGGAGGGGTGAGGGAGATAAATAAATACTTGACAAATACTAACTAAAGCAGCATTGTCCAATATAACTTTCTGTGAGAATGGGAACTTCCTATTTCCACACCATTCACTATAGTAGCCATTAACTATATGTGACTATTGAGTATTCAAAATGCTTAAAGAAAATTAAACATTCAATTTGTCTGGAGTAATCCCACTGATGAGTCCCTAGCCAAATGTGCTGTTAGGATATGGGTCTGGTTAGAAGAGGTGAGCAGTTGGAGGATGTATCTCCCTCCCAGCTCGTTTCTCCACTCTCTGCTTCCTGGCTGCCACGAGGTAAGCAGCTTTCTTCAGCCATGCCTTTCCACCATGACGTTACTGCCTTGGAGCCAGGCAACTATGGACTGAATTCCCCAAAACCAAGAGCCAAGTTAAACCTTCCCACTTTAAATTGTGGATGTCAGGTATTTTGTCCCAGCAATAGGAAAGCTATCTAATAAAGTTGTGATTTGTGCAGAATAGAATATGGAGACTGGTACAGAAAGAGGGCATTACACTTCTTCCATTACTGGTCTTTTAAAAAGAATTTAAGAACATTCTATACAAACATATAAGGCCTTTTAATTAAAACAGTTCTTTTAAGAACAAGAACACGGGGCCAGTGAGATGGCTCAGAGGCGTAAGCGCCTGCCTGGCAAGCATGAGGGCCCGAGTTCGACTCCCGGAACCCACATATAAAAAAAGGGCCGGTGACATCACTCAGTGGCATGGGCGCCTGCTGGCGCGCGAGGTCCTGAGGTCAACCCCCAGTACCCACAAAAAAAAAAAAAAAAAAGAACAAGAACACAGCATATCTAGAATAATTTACTGAATAGATCATATGTTCATTAATAAAAATACTAAACAACTAAACAGAACAAAGGTTAGAATTGTGAAAAATACGTATCAAACTTTTTAAAATTCTCATATATTATGTAAAATGTGTAGCTAAAGAACTTTGGCAGAATTAGACAAAATCTAACATAATTACACTGGTATGCTAAGATATTTTCTCAAAGATTATTAATGTAAGCAATTGCTTAAGTTGAAGGAAAATAAACAGTATAGTTTTTTTTCAAATACCATACCATTGGGCTGGTGAGATAGCTCAGCAGCACAAGCGCCTGCCTGGCAAGCGCAAGGTCCTGAGTTTGACTCCTGATACCCACATACGAAAAAAGGGCCGGTGATATCGCTCAGCGGCACGAGCACCTGCTGGCGTGCGAGGTCCTGAGGTCGACCCCCAAGACCAACAAAAAAAAAAAAAAAATCAAATACCATACCATAATTGGCCACTGCTTTTCCACCTTTCCTTCTTATTTCTTCAACAACCTTATCAGCTGCTAAGGAGCCTTTACCAACTCCCTTGAAGTCTCCTCCTAAATCATTCACTGCAATACAAAATAGCAAGCAAACAATTAATTTCTAGACCTTAAAACATAAATTAGCAATGAAATTCTAATTACTAGTTTTTTTCAGTCATCTGTCCAATCCCCTACCCTATCCCCATTTTACTAAACATTCCATAAGATATGTATTTTCAAGGGGCCGGTGAGATGGCTCAGCGGCTTAAGCGCCTGCCCAGCAAGCGCGAGGGCCCGAGTTCGACTCCCGGATCCCACATATGAAAAAGGGGCCGGTGATATCGCTCAGCGGCACGGGCGCCTGCTGGTGCACGAGGTCCTGAGGTCGACCCCCTGGTACCCACAAAAAAAAAAAAAAAAAGATATGTATTTTCAAATCATACTTTGTTTTTTATCATAAACAGTAAACATACTTAAATATAGGTTCATGTCATGAAATTTTTAATTCTGCAATGTTTTTCCTCTTTAAAAAAAAAAAGATGGTTCAACTCACTTTTTAGAAAAAAGAAAACAATGTGAAAATCACTTCAAGATTAGATATACAGCAAGATGATTTTATGGTTTGGAGGCTAAAAGTAGAACAGTGATTACCAGGAAGGAAAGAGGAGTGAGATGAAGGAAGCGTGTTTTGATCTGCTCAGTGCATGCTGTGTGTATGGAAATATCACCAGAATCCATTAAAATGTGCAATTAACACGTTAATTTTTAAAAATTAAAAAAGGAAATGATACAGCAATTCCACCTCAGGGTTTTTATCCAAAAGAATAGAAAACAGAAGAAAAAAGAATTGAAGATCTCTTCAAATGCTGAAGAGAGATCAGCACTCCAACACTCACTGTAGCACCATTTACAACAGATAAGGTGCAGAAAGAACCTGAATGTCCACAGATAGATAAACGAAGAAAAGGATAACCTTGAAGACACGCTAAGTGAAGTAAGACAGTCACAAAAATACACACACTGCGCAGCATCATTCGTACCAAGTATCTAAATTAGGTCAAATGCACAGAATCAGAGAGAGAATGGTAGCTGCTAAGAACTGCGGAGAGGTTAGAAATGGGGAGTTGCTAACTAATGGGTATAAAGTTTCAATTATGCAAGATGAATAAGTTACAGAGATCCGCTATACCACACTGTGCCTATACTGATATTGTATTATAAACTCAAAAATTTGTTACAAGGATAGATCTTCTTTGTGTTTGTACTATAAGAAAATTTAAAAATAGATATTATTAGCACACAATGTAAAATATCTTCTCCATGTGAAGATAACTTTGTTTATAGAATAGTGGTAAAACACATACACATGCATGATTTTAACCTGCCAGGCAGAAAAGAACACTTGAAATTTTCATAAAATACTGTTTCATGGAGAATTAAAGAAATAAAAACCACTTATTAAAAGAGGTCAAAAATTACATACAGGGCCGGTGAGATGGCTCAGAGCCTAAGCGCCTGCCTGGCAAGCGCGAGGGCCCAAGTTTGACTCCCGGAACCCACATATGAAAAAAAAAGGGCCGGTGATATCGCTCAGCGGCACGGGCGCCTACTGGCACGCGAGGTCCTGAGGTCGACCCCAGGTACCCACAAAAAAAAAAAAAAATTACATACAGATATGTGTTCAGTAACTAATTTAAATCATGCCTCGATCTATGTTTAATCACACATAACATCTCCCATACCCGATTATATGGATATTAAGATCAACTGTGCATTTACTATTCTTAAGAAAATCTGCAGAGGGGCAGAGAAGCGTTTACACAGTAAGTACGGTGCTTGTCCTCAAAGAGATTCTAGGTATTGAAAGTGAAGTGCTTCCTAACGAAGTAATACACAGATTTTAGCATAAACTATGTATCAAGGCCAACACAACAGAGAAAAAGAAGGAAAGTTAATTACATAATAATTCAAGATAGTGCTCACTTAGGCAACACATATACTAAAAAAAACATTCAAGACAAAATGTACAAAATATGCAAAAACTAATGAAAAAATATTTGTATCAATGCCAAGTAACTAGGAAAAAGCAACATTTAAGAAAAATATTGGAAACAAAGAATTTGTGTACCAAAGTCATTTTTGTCTACTGCATAATTCTGAGGACTATAACAGTAAAAATTACTAATCAATAAATGATATGGCAGTATATAATAAATTTCAATATTCATGATTATAATTGGGGAAAAAACAAGATTTTTTTTCTGAAGAAAATGTTTTGAGGGGTTTCTAGTTGGTTTTTGTTTTTAATTGAAGTGAGGGTCCACAGTGGGGTTAGGTGGTTCAGAAGGTACAGGGATGATATAGAGAGGGAAAAAAAAATACTTAGCCACACTTAAAACCTACAATGGCAAATTTTTAACGAAATGGGTTTTTCAAAATGTAGAATGGGATAATTTTTCCTAAAAAATATATTAACAGCCTTACTGAAAATACAAATTCTGCGAAGACACAAAATAAATTTTGTGTGTGACTTACATTTTCCTTCAAGAGATGAAACAGTAGATTCTCAAAAGACTAAATTACTATTAACTGTTCACTTCCATGTAATTAATGTATTCAAATGACAGGAAACAACCAGTTTTTTAAAACATAAAGATTTTAAAACATTTACTAGTAGTCTTTTATGACTTTTTAAATAAGCACATGACATTTCAAAATCAAATTGGCAAATACACTATTGACGTGAAAAACTGTTCAATTTTGCAATAAAATACTACCCCCAAGTGGAAATTTTACAAAGTGCAACCAAACAGGTAAGGCACTGAAGCCTGGATAAATAATCTGTTGGGGACAATAATATGTAAACAGTATCAGAATGGACTTATTCAAAACAGGTTTCTACATCAGTGTTAAATCAACCTCTGACCCATTCAATCATCCCACTATCACTAGAGCTATAAGTCACAGGGATCAACATTAGAAAAGCACCGGTTTCCAGCTCAAGGGCTTGGATACCAGCAACATTAAGAATTTTTGCAGTTATGGAGAATACATTCACACTGTGTGACATGTTATCACTTCAATGTATGACTAGAAGTATAGTAATAACAATAACGGTACCACCAACTTATACTAATAGGTGTTTACGCCACATTTTCAATGAGCCACTAGGAACACTGACGCATTTAATCTTTATACAGCTTTTAGAGACTGGCAGGAACAACTGTTCCTACTTGCACAGGCAAAAAAAGTTTGGAAAAGGTTGGGTCCTAACCCCAGGCTCCTCGACTACATGAAACGGCAAAATTGAGTCCACAACCCAGACCTACTACAGTACCATTCTGCTCCTCTAATGCCATGGTTAACTTTCTTTTAATCTTAAAAAGAACATAATCATTTCTGCTCAGAAAAATAAAATCACATTTGGGGGGACGATATAGAGAAAAATAGAAACCAGCTACTCCATGCAAATAGGTAGTACACATGTTAAATTATGATAGCTAAGGAAAAAATATTTTCGGCTGAAACCATCAAAGTATTCCAAAGTGTGATATCTTTGTAAATTCTCCGTACAAAATCTAACTCCTAATCAAGAAGGGTAGGGTTTTTTAATTTTTAAAAAAAAAAAATCCCCTATTTCTGCCATTTTAAATAAATCAGTGATATCGGTAGTCTATTAAATACTATAGAAGCTTTTTCCTAAAAATCTATCCTAAAGTTTGAGTAAATAAAACTACATTGGAAATGTAGTGATCCAGGGAATCCCAAAATACACTTGGGTCCTATCAAAAGTATTCTGTAAGCAGGTAAGTGGACCCCTAAACATGAAGTACAAATTATCAAGCACAGATAGCATGAAAAGAGAGCCATGTGTGTGGGAATGCCTGTTCCCCCACATCACAATACTTTTCAGTAAGACAAATACCTGTACTTATAAATTGTAGCTCACTGATTTAATTTACATTTCTTTGAGCACTAGTAAAGTAACATTTTATTTTCACAGGTATATTGGCCATTTATATTTCTGGTTTTCCTATTTACCTTCTGTTTTATCTGGATGTTTGTCTTTCTGATAATTTGTAAATGTCCTTTATACGTAAAGATACGCATTGTTTTTCAGTGTTTTATTACATAAACCAGACTAAGTATTCTGACTGTAATAATTCCATTGCCTGTAGTTTTTTATCCTCAGAAGGGGGTTTTCTTGTTCTCCTCTGTCCTTCACCTTAGCATTCTCTGACTACGGGCTCTAAATTCTACATTAAGACCTACGCTTTGCTCTCCCGGCATCAGGACTACTAAACTATCTAAAAGGATAAAACTTACTTTGGCACAAAAATGCAAACCAAACCCAGTACCATCTCCCTAAAACTGTCCCATTCTCCGCGTCACTTCTCTACTGATGAGACTTCTTTCAGTCACTCTTCTCTTTTCCCACTTCTGAAAAGCACGTGCCCTGGGACATCCTGTCTCCCCACCGATTTCACTAGGGCACTTCAAGATGCTTATGGAGTCCCCACTCTGGAGCCAGCACTGTGCTGGGTGCTTAGGGCCCTTCGGGTAAAAGCTGATGTAGTGAGGGGCTGCCAGTTCTTTTAAAGAGTTTGCTATCTTCATTTCTTTCCCTTTCTATCATTTTGTGCTAGATCACTGGGGCTGCCTCCCAGGTATCTTTTGCTTCCAATCTTAAAACGTCTACAGGCTATCTGCAGAATGTTGCCGAGGTAAGGCAGTCTTTACGGTATCAGTACCTTGCTCCAATAATTTGTAGTCTGTGTTCCCTTTAATGCTTTAATTTACCACAAGCAGGCAGTTTTTTCTTTTTATCATCGTATATACAACAATTTCGTTTTTTGTGTTTTCTTTAAGTTTGGTTTTTTGAGACAGAGTCTTGCTATGTATCCCAGGCTGGCCTTGAATTTTCATCCTCCTGCCTCAGCCTCCAGAGTGCTGGGGTTACAACATTACATTATGAATGTATTTATTTTTTGGAGTTTTTATTTTTAAATAGTGCTTTTAAGGAAATTCAAACTATGTAAACTCAAAAAGAACTTTTACCCTTACTCCTACCTAACTCTCTCCTAGAGGTACCTGCTGTTAACCATTTCTTGAAATGTACCCCCTATTGATAGTTGCCTGTAGCAAAAAATATTAAGATTCATTTCAAGGATGGGGATGTAGCTCAGTGGTAGAGCATTTGCCTAGCATGTGTAAGGTACTGGGTTCAATGCTCAATATCGCCCATCTCTCAAAAAATAATAATTTCACTGGGGAAAAGGGGTCAGATCCATCACAGAAGTACATGCTTAGCATGCATGCACAAGGCCACAGATTCAATCCCTAGCACCAAAAACCAAAACTCAAAACAAAAACTCCTTTCACTGATTACAGAGCTGTACCAATAGATACTCTTTATACCTGCATTATCTTTATATTCTGACTGCTACTGGAAAGTATTTTTTTAAATACATGTGCAACAATACTATTACAGAAGGGAAAATTTAAGAAGGTGTCACATCAGAGAAAGACAGGCATACTGGAGGCATAGGCTAGGGGTTGCGGAGGGCCTTGTCAGGCTTACCCTTAACCTACTTGACAGCTAAAGAAACAAAAACATGGGTTGTCATACTGCTTTTACTCTCTGATAGAAAGATACAATCATCTCGATTCAGGAGGAATCTTTTCCAGAATGACCATAAATGTACCTAAATATCTGAAGGACTCCAAAATGGTATAGCCGTTTAGAAAGCAACGCCTTGCATTATGTCCTTTCATCCACTTGTACTAGGTATAGCAAAATACCACAGACTACGTAATGTTATAAACAATAAAAAACTATTTCTCACAGTTCTGGCATCAGTACACGGCAATGTAAGACTCAACGTTCCCGGCCATTATATAACTGTAGCACAGAAAAAAGTCCCCTCGATCTTACTTCATAGATTGGAGGGGTCCAAAAATTATTGTTTGGTGAGGGCTGTTCTCTACTTCCAAGATGCAGTCTTGTTGCTACATGCTCAGAGCGGAGAAATGCTGTCATTTCATATGGTAGAATGGAAGGGCAAGAGGGTGCTTCAACTGTGATCCTTTTATATAGGTGCTAATGCCCTCCAAAGGTTACACCTCTTAATACTGTTACACTGGGGATGCAGTTTCAGCATGACTTTTGGAAGGAACGCTATCACTCAAACCTCCTGCAATCTCTTTGCCCTCATCTCTCCCTTCTGTTCCCTTCACTGACCTTGTGCTGTCCAGCCACAAGGCCCTTCTTGGTACCCCTGAAACACACATCAGCTCCTCCTCGGCTGGTCTCTGCCAAGAAGTCTCAGGCTCCGATCTCCAGGTACGCTCCTCCACTTCCCGCACGTCTTTCCTCAAGTCTGCCTTCAGCATCTTCTAACCTGTTCGTTCCAACTTTTTTATAGCATCCTATTACATTTTAAATACATATTTTATTGCCTGTCTCTCTACTGCTCCCTAGAAGTTCCATAAAAGTACAGACCTTGTCTAAATCCCACTGCAATCTCCCAGCACCTAGAACTGTGCTTGCCACATAACAAACACTCAATACTTTTTTGATTTTTTGGATGAATAAATGAATCCAACTCATGCTATGTCCATTAACTTTATTAAGTTTCTTAAAAAACAGGCTTTAAAAGTGATAAATAGCTAACAACTATTCTAAAGCAACTCAGAGGTTTCCCCCATGACCTGTGTTGGTGACCAGCCTGAAGACATTTAGGGGAGATCTGGGTGTGGCATATGTGGCTCATTCACTGTAAGCTGGATTCCACGTGTGTTTTCTTTTGATCTTTCTCCTTGTGCTATGTAAGTTTAAGATACTCAATCGACCACAATTCCTGATTGCTAAGCAAAATACTATGCTTATACTCACAGAGAATACACTGGTGCCTAGAGCAGCCCTTTCCTTTAAACATCAACGGGAGAGACATGTCTTAAATAAGGGGACTGGGGTGACCCCTGAGGGAACAAGACCTCAGGCTCACTGATGAACTGATTTACACAGTTCTTCAGCACAGTGCCCAGTACATGGGAAGCAGGAGCAATAGTTCCTTCCCCTTCCCTTTACAAGTCTCTAATTTTTATGTAATTTAGCAGACAGGAAAAAAGTTACAAAGGTCACATAACTAAGCATCAGAGTCAGGATCTGAACCCTAACCGAATGCCAAGGACAATCCACAGACATCCCCCGCTGGTACGCAGCGTTCAGCTGGCAGCATCACACAGTGGTTGCACATTCAGGCTCTGGCAAGAGTACATGAGAATGTAAGACTGGGCATTGCCAGCTATTATGCAACTGCAACCTGGAAAAAAGTCATGTCAGTCTTACTTCCCGGGGTCGTAATTTAATTTACCCAGAGATGTTACTTCATCTCTAGTGTAAAAACTTTCTGTCTTTCTTACAAAGAAAATGTCCTTCTTGCGGGAACATTTCACTCTGCCTTGCATTCACGCCCTGAAGATAAAACTTACTACTAAAATAACTGGGCGTGTCTCACCTTCTGAGGAAACCTCGAAACTATTCGATGTTCAGTACCCACTTCGGATACATGCAAGCCATTCCTGAAAGATGTAATTTACTCAAAACCAAATGTCACACTTTAGAACCTAATGCCAAGAGGTTCTTATACCCAAGTTTAAATATTCCATAATGCTTTATATTTTGGAATATAAAACAGTATTCATATTCACATGAAATTTACAAATAAATGATGCTTTTAACTCTGGGCTTGGCCAAAAACTTTAAGAGCCAATAGGCAGATCTACTGTTACGTTCTCTCTGCCCCAATAATAGTTATGTCTCAGACAGGAGCACCTCCTTCCGCTGGGATCTCGAAACTGGAAAGACAGAGCACTGTCACAGGCAATCAGAAGCTGAATGGTTAATGTGATTAGAACTACGTGTGGTGGCACACAACTGCCTGTAATCCCAGCCCTGGAGGCTGAGGCAGGAGGACTGCAAATTTGAGACCGACCTAGGCAACTTATGGAGACCCTGTCTTGAAATAAGTAAAAAGACCTCAAGATGTAGCTTAATGCAAAGGCCCTAAGTTCGATCTCCAGTGAAGTGAAAAAACCAAGAGAGCTAAAGAAGAGAGGATGGTGATTAGGGAACAACACGACGCCTGGGTGGCCTAGAAAATTCAGAGGTAAACTCAGACTGAAAATGAACAGGATACACCTATTTAAAGTTCTGCAGGCTTTCAGCTGGGCATGATAACATACGCTATAATACCAGCTAACCAGGAGGCTGAGGCAGGAGAATGGCAAGCCTGGCCATCTAAGTGAGACCCTGTCTCAAAACAAAATTAAAAGATTTGGGGATACAGCTGAGTGGTAAGCACCTTTAGGCTTAATTCCCAGGACCATTTAAAAAAGTTGTTAAGTCCTACCCTTCAACACCAAACTAAATCTTGGTCTTCAGCCAAATTTAGCAAATTTTTTTTCTGCCTTCTTGGACTTTTGGTGAGGATTCGCTGTAATGACATTTTTATCACAAGGTAATCAGAATAAACAGACACGTTGTCCCTGTACATTTTCATCTGAATTTAACAAATTCAAATATAAAAACAAAGAAAATCTGGCACACACAAACATATGTGGCTATGAAAATTTTTATGACATAAGCTTTAAACTTTGTCTTTATCTTAGTAAAACAAAAGAAAAAATAGAAATGTATTCAATCTTAGAAAAAGTTCAAACAAGATCCTTGCACTTACAAAAACTGAGTAGAAAGGATATGGTAAAATTTAAAAGGTAAAAATATTAATAACTACATAAAACTTAAATAACAGTAACAGTATACATCTTTGGGCCCCCAACATGAAGTATTCTTGGGAAAATCTGATACAAAGATCTGAAATACATCATCCCTATTCAACTATTGCAGTGTCAAAATCTGTCCTCACCATAAGAAGCTGACTGGATCAGCAAACAATGGCTATAATCTTTTTTTTTTTTTTGTGGGTACCGGGGGGTCGACCTCAGGACCTCGCGCACCAGCAGGCGCCCGTGCCGCTGAGCGATATCACCGGCCCCTTTTTCGTATGTGGGTTCCGGGAGTCGAACTCGGGCCCTCGCGCTTGCCGGGCAGGTGCTTAAGCCGCTGAGCCATCTCACCGGCCCACAATGGCTATAATCTTAAAGAACACCCAAAGGCTCTGTGTGCCTTTCATAAAGATATGCTGTGTCTCCACACAAGGGAGAAAAGGATCTCCAACGTGCTGCTTCGGAAACCTGGCTGCATGCTTACCCTCTTGTTATACCCATCTCTATAAACAAACGGAGGGAAATCTGTTTCTCTGTATCCCTAGTAAGATGTAGGAAAGCTGTAATTAGGTCATCGTGGGTAGAAAATTTCATCACAGGGAAATGCTAATAAGTATTAGGTCCTAACATTTGCCCCCCACCCCCCCCCACCAGCACTTAGCACTCATTCAGTTATTCCCCATAAAGGCTTGGATGTGGACAAACTGACTGTGTCCACACCAACTGCCAAATAATCAGCCAGTCCTAACTACTTAGATTACTAAAATCCCACCTGGGAGGTTTTTCAATACAGTACTTACAGCTGACTCCTCCACCATAACATTAAAACTCATACAAGTCAATAAGCAGCCTAACCGCCACCAGCAGATGAAGGGATAAACAAAATGTGGTATTTACACACCGTGGAGAACTACTCCACCATAACAGGTAGACCTGTGTCATTTGAATGAAAATGGATGCACCTTGAGACCATATGGTAAGTAAAATAAATCACACACACAAGGTTAACTATTGCATGATTTTACTCATATGAAAAACCCAAAATATATATAAAGAGCAAAATAAAAGACAGACAATAGGAAATAATGAGATAGAACTTTCACAAATGGGAAGAGAACCAAGAAATGGATGGAGGGAGTGGGAGGGGAAGGAAGTAAGATTAAAAAGAGAGGAAATGTGTTATGTTGTGTACACATACAAAGCCAGGGGTAGGAATGTGATCATTATATACTACAAATATGTATGCTTTTAATTGAAAAAAATTAGATAAGAAACCTATACTTTTGATTCCCTGACTCCAAACTTCCAATTCTCAAAATCCAATTTCTTACATTTACCAATGAATTTACAGATTCTTTGATCCTGCATCAGTAGATAAGTGTTCTATCTCAAAAATGTATAGCCTACATTGCTAAAGTCAAGAATTCCCTTTTATATAATGAATGCCTACTTTTATCAAATCTATAATTAGAAATTCTGTCAGCCTTAAAGGTGATGGAAAAAATTTGCTAAAAAAAGTTAAAACTGATGTGAAATTAAATTTGACAAATTATTTAATACTCTTGAAAATTGTATTTTAGTTATCAGCTGCTGATTAAAAAGAAAACTATGCTAGGTGTGGTGGCACACGCCTGTGATCCCAGCACTTGGGAGGCTGAGGCAGGACGATCCCCAGGAATTTGAGGCCAGCCTGTGCTACACAGTGAGTTCACAGCCAGCCTGAACTACATAGTGAGTCTGCCTTAAAAAAAAAAAAAAAAAAAACTTACCAATAACTGATGCTCCTCTTTCTGCAAAAGCCAGGGCATAAGCTCAGCCCAATCCTAAAAAAAAAAAAAAGTCAAAGGAAACTTCAGCATAATTATTTTGGCCCACTCAACTCAACCACCATTTTAAAATAACAGGTGAGCAATTACTTACAGTACAATAGTAGACTTCATTGGTGCTCCCAGTTCTACTTCATCTCTTCTGCTTGCAGAGATTAGAAAGTTTAAAACTACATTTTCCCACCTGTTCTACCTATCATTTCCTACCATTCTACTGACCTATGAGAATGCCAGATGTGAACAGTGTTCCACTATCAGAGTGCCACAAAACTTAGTGAAAATGAGGCAGAAACCTTCTTACTATAATTCTGATTATTACCGTAGGTAAGAAACTGATTTTCTTGAAACTTCCTAGGTATTAAAAAACAATAGAGGTAACTTACTGATCCAGCTTCTTAAACCTTAGACAGCAGCTTTCATACCTCACCTTCCTGACACGCTGAGACCAGTTGGGCTGCGAGAGTGTGCCAATGACAAGCTCAAAGTACAGGTCCTCTACCAAGGTTCCAAAAGTCATTCCAGGAGGACTGGGTAAAACCTAATCACCTGCATTAATTTCCTGCTTAAACATCTAGTGAATTCTGTATCCTGCCCTGAACCTTGACTATATAATTAACCAATACAAAAAAAATCAATTTATTCAAAGCTATAAAGTGTAAAAATATATACTCAAAAAGGTGCATGTACACACATATATATGTTTTATAATAATACGCTATAATTTAGACTATTTCAGGGAGAATACATGACACTGGCAATGAGTAGTTACTTTGGGGAACAGAACCATTTGGCTAGCCGCCAGGGTAAAAGACTTATTTTTGTATTGTTTTAAAATGTGTACTTTTAAAAAATTTAACTGATAAATTTCACTGATAATATCACTGATAATTTTTGTTTCTATTGATAATTTCAATCAATTGATAAATAAGTATACAAATAACAGAGACAGAAGGATAACAAGTTCAAGTCCCACCTGGGCAACTTAGCAAGACCCTGTCTCAAAAAAATACAACAGGCTGCAGATGCAGCTCAGAGGTCGACCACTTGCCTAGCCATGTGCAAGGCGCTGGGTTCAATCCCCAGCACTTGAGAAAAAATAATGAAGTGAGGCAAATTATCACTGAGATAATTATTAGGATAAATTATTAGGCTTTCCCAAAAAAATCCAAAATGTAAGTTTTCCAAAACTAGAAGATATCACCAAATAATTTATTTTAGTATTTCATCCACTCTGAATGGATCAAACAGAACTCAGCAAATTTATGAACAGGTGCTAAGGTCATAATTATCTGGTCTACAACTCATTAATTTTTCACCATGTCAATTTGGTGGGCTGCAATCAGCATTTATTAATGAGAGAAGAGAAAATTTTAGAGTGCATTGAACTTACTTTGTACCGGGTCATGAACTTATTTCGAATACAGATGAAGTATACGTATGTGTGCATAGATAGATATATATAGATATATACATACATACGTGTGTGTGTGTGTGTGTGTACACGTGCGCCCGTGTGTACCTAGTCCTGATATGAAACATACAAACTGTCAGTCACTGTCAAAAGAAGTTAAAACAGTGAGTACATCACGGCATCTCCTCAAAAGCAAAATGTAAACAAAATGTTTTCTCAAAAACATCATTAGAATGAATACAGCTATAAGTATAAAATACTTAGCCACCAATGAACAGTCGAGCGATTTTCTGAAAGGCAGCCTAAAGATCCATTTTATCAGTAGAGTTGTGAAAGTACACACGAGCCAGCTGGCAAAATTGCACCGCTGGTGACTGGTTTTCAGATGTAATTCAAATCCGTGCACGAGGCCCTCTCAGGTACAGTGCATAAAGTGAGGACCCCGCACTTGGAGGTTACGAAGGTCACCCACGGGTGGGAAAGCAGTGTAAAAATCTCGCCGCGAGCATCTGCGCGGGGAGGAGTGGTCAATGCTTCGTCCTTTGGAAATGGGATTACTTCCCATCTCGGTCTCCATGGGGTTCTCTGGAAGTACGGGAAGCCCTGGCCACCTCCTCACTGGCCGGCCCTCCGCACACACGTCCGCCCTCCGGTTCTGCGCCGGCCCGGCCCGGCCCGGCCCGCGCCAGCTACTCCTCCGCCGCCTGGGGACTTCCAGACTCCTCGGCCCCTCGGGGGTGCCGGCTCCGCGGCCTGTTCCGGCCTTCGGGAGCCCGGCGCGGCCGGGCAGGTCCCGGGAGGAAGGCGACGCCCGCTCTGCGCTTCGGGCGGCCCGCGGCCCGGACGGCTGCCCTCCCGGCGCCCGGCTCTCCTCGTCCCTACGGCCCGGCGCCCACCTCGGGGGACCCGGCCCGCGCCGCCGCCCGCACCGCGCCAGCACGCCCGCCCGGCTGCCCGGGGCTCACCTCCCCCCGCGCCGGTGACCAGCACGACGCGGCCCTCGAACCTCAGCTGCGAGCCCATGACGCCAGCGACTGTCACTCACTCAGCACCGCCCGGCTGGAGTAGAGCCGCCGACCTGCGGGCTGAGCCAGACCCCGCGGGCCGCCAGGAGGAAAACGGCGACCCGCCCCCGAGGGCGCCTGCGCGGAGCGCTCGGAACCCTGGGAAATGTAGTCCAGCGCCCGTCCGTTCGCCGCGGGAGGCCGGCCAAGAGGTTCGGCCTGCAGCAGTAGGAGCTGTGCAGCAGATGGTTGACTCGGCACCTGCGCTCGCCCATTCTCTAGTGGTTTTGTCATTCACTCAACAGAGGTTTTCTGGGTTTGGGTGCGAGCCTAGCGAAGTAGCACACCCCGGACCTTGAGGGGTTTTCAGATACAGCCTCTACGAGGGAAAGTTCTCTGCAGTGATCCTAAAGACTCCAGAATGTAATCCTTGCAGCTCCTGCATGAAAATCACCTGGGAGCTATCGAAATGCAGAGTCCTAGCCTAGACTCCCACCACTGACCTGAAATAGAATCACAGGGAACAAAAGCAACAACAAAAAGGGTGAACAAGTGTTCCTCGAAGAGCCTCTGAGAACAGTCACAGAGTGTCACTCAGTCGTTCATTGATCCATTCAGCATTTACTAAGCATCCCCTAGATTTTAGACACAAGTCTACCGATGATCGGTGAGGTCTCTGCAGCTACTCCAAGTCAGGTGGTAAATTTTCCAGGACCGTGCACCCCGTGAAGACTTGGTGACCCAGGAACATAAACACTGTGCACTGTGCAGGAAACACGGAGAGAAAAGGAAGGGGATCAAGAGATGGGGGAGGGAAGGAAGGGAAAGGGGATGAAAAAAGGAATTAAGATGTATTGTGTACATGTACCACCTCTCCACAAGGAATGTAAACATTATGTACTACAAACATGTACTAATAAATTAAAAAAAGACTGTGACAAGCGTGGATTAGATTAGGAAAGAACATATTTTAAAACTTGCAGGAAATTATGAAGGGCAGAAGTAGAAAAATTTACAATGTATTTGGAAATAAAGTTAATAGGTCTTTTTGTACTTAGTTGAATCTGAATGTGAGGGACAAGCAACTGAAAAAAACACATTTGTGGCTTGAAAATCTAGGTTACGGGAGGCTATTCATCAAAATAAGAAACAATGGGAAAAGAGCAACTTTTGCAAGGGAATGTGGTTTCCATTTTGACAAACCATGTCTGAGACAAGGAAGTGAAGCTTATGGCTACAGAGGCCAACCAGACAGCAGTGGTTCCAAGCTCTGGAATTATGGTTTCTATGCTCCAGCAACACGAGTGGTCTCTCTGTAACCAAACCTAAACCTCCAAAGTGTACCTCCTTCCACTGACAGCTGTACTTTAAACAAGAACTTCACTCTCTTACACATTTGTGCACATCTGCCTTTGACTCTTGCATTCCGGCACTGGCTGAAATCCAGGGAGACAATCTCAGATGGCACTGAACTCAAAGATAAAGGGTTGGGGGTGTAGCTTAGTGGTAAAGCACTTACTAGCATGTGTGAGAGCCTGGTCGATCCCCAGCACCATGAAAGAAAAAGAAACAAGGAAGGAAGGGGGGGAGAGAGAGAGCAAGCAAGAAAGCAGGGAAGGAGGAAGGGAGGGAAGGAAGGAAGAAAGGAAGACAGAAAGAGAGAGAGAGAGAAAGAAAAGAAAGAAAGAAAGAAAGAAAGAAAGAAAGAAAGAAAGAAAGAAAGAAGGAAGGAAGGAAAAGAAAGAAAAAGAAAGAAGCATAAGGGGAAAGAAGGAAAAGGGCAAGAAAGGAAAGAAAGCCCTTAAGAATTACCCAAACAGAGCCAGTTTCAATTAGTACCATGATGACATTCCTTGGGCTTTAATCCTTACGTAAAAGAATTAACCTGAAATAACCTGATATTAATTAACTAATCAGTAATTTTCCTATTGTCCTGTCTTCCTGTTCCTGCTTTCAGGGAAAGTAGTTTTGAAATGAACAACCCTCTTTTCCTTTCATTTCTGCTTTCTTCAAGAAAAGCAGAAAAACCAACCTCCTTTGCTTGAAGCATCAGAGCACTTTATTTTATGGACTGAAGTGTTACCCAACTGTAGAATAAAAACAAACCCCAAATAAGATGATTAAGAAGGAGTAAGAGGAAATGTCAAGGAGGATATTTTGCAAAATATTTAGAAATGAAGATAGTAAATCTTTGTGATTAATGGGAGATGGATGTGTCTTTAAAACCAACCTCCTTTGCTTGGGCCATCAAGATAGTTTATTTTATAGACTGAGGTTTTGCCTAATTCTGGAACGGAAAACCAACTCAGTTAAGATGGTGAAGAAGTAGGTGCGGTATACCAGAGCCTCCAGCCAATGGGGCAAGATGCCTAAAAGTGATGGCCCATTCCACCTCTCACTCAGAGGGACAAAACTGCCTCTCCAGCCATAAGAGTTCCTCTGGAGCTAAAAACCAAAAACAAAAACAAGCCAGAACTGAGATACTGATCAGCCAGACCCCAGCCCGCCACAGCACCCTTTCCTTTAGTAGGCCAGTCTGATCCACTTCTTCAGACCTATTCCCCTTTCAGCTCTTCAAACTGAAGACCTTTTCCTATCTTCTCTTTTTTTTTTTTTTTTTTTGTGGGTACCAGGGTCGATCTCAGGACCTTGCACGCCAGCAGGTGCCCATGCCGCTGAGCGATATCACCGGCCCTTTTTTCGTATGTGGGTTCTGGGAGTCGAACTCAGGCCCTCGCGCTTGCCAGGCAGGCGCTTACACCGCTGAGCCATCTCACCGGCCCTTCCTATCTTCTCTTACTTTGCTTTGTTAGTGAACTGGCTTGATATTTGTCAGAGCTGTGTCTCCAATTTCTCTTACCTTCCAATTGAAGCTCTTTCTCTAAATTTGCACCGAATGCCTTAGTTTTAATTCCATGATCACAGAAGCAAGCCCCAGGCTACGTGCTAACACCCGAAGAACACAGGCAGATCACATCCCCTATTACCCACCGTCCTAATCTTTCTCCACCCCTTTCCCAGTAACAATTCTGTTTACCTTCCCTGCTGGCTTGAGCTCCTCCTAAGTGTGTTCCCTTTGCTTCACCCCTACGGATGCCTTCCTTCCAAGAGGTCACTGATGTACGAGAGACAGTAGCTTTTCAGCTTAGCCCTAATGATGTATGGAAAGCGGAGAGAGCATGAAGGGATATTACAATGCAACTACATTCTTTTGCTTTGTTGCTGCTCAGTTTCAGCCAATTTCCTATTGTTGGAAAACTCCCTACCTTTTCCCTACTCCCAGAGTCTCAAAATACCAGATACTCATAATCCCAGCCTCCCTCACAGTAAGGCGTAGGTTGTGATCTACATTGGTCAATCAGATACTGCCTCCTAAGGCACTGCATTGAGAAATGACAGTTGACAGAGTGAGTGACAAACTGCAGAATCTATTTATTCTGGTGATAAAGTGGTGGGAGCAGCGACAGCACTGGTTCTAGGGAGAGTGGGCAAGATTCAAGGTGGTCGTCGCAGAGTTCTGAGTGGCAGCATTTAGCTTCCCACGGCAAGGCTGTCTAATCAGGGTGTCTTGATGGGACTTATTATGTGGCATGATTCGGGCTGTTCCGGGCTGTGGAGACTCAGAGCCTCACTCTCCGCCCCCCTTGAGAGTCTGTCATCCACCCTTTGTCTGCTTAAAAATTCTTTCATACTTAATTCAACCAGAGTCAGTTTTCCTAGCTTATAAATAAGAACCCAGAGTTATACAGTTATTTACAAAGCACTATCCTTGTCAAACTGACCATGGTTGAGGCCCCATTTTTGGTGCCGATTTTAGACAGATGCTGTGCCCGACACTTCCTCCACTGCCGTACTTCCAGAGTCTCAGAAGGACGCCCAGCCACAGCCAACGATGCCTCCTTCTACGAACCGGTTTTATCTGGGCACGCAGGAACCTTCATTGATCGTCTTTATCAAAAATTAACCACCGGGCCAGTGACATAGCTCAGCAGCATAAGTGCCTGCCTGGCAAGCATGAGGTCCTGAGTTTGACTCCCGGTACCCGCAAAAAAAAAAAAATTAACCACCATCTCTAATATAAAAGAGATTACATTTGATACATGAAAAAATACCAATAGTTAATATAAAACAAGGCAGGATGATTCTTACTCAAGACACAAGCATCGGGGCCAGTGAGATGGCTCAGTGGCATAAGCACCTACCTTGCAAGCGCGAGGGCCCGAGTTCGACTCCCGGATCCCACATATGAAAAAGGGGCCGGTGATATCGCTCAGCGGCACGGGTGCCTGCTGGCACGTGAGGTTCTGAGGTCGACCCCCTGGTACCCACAAAAAAAAAAGAAGACACAAGCGTCTATCCTCTCTCACATTTCTGCTTATCTTTTGACAAGAAACACTAACTGCCCTTTTGTTCCAGACTATCTTTCAAGAATGTTCATTTATTAACAATATAATGAATAGGAAAATATAGATAATACTTCCCTATGGAACAAAGGTCATGCTTGTTTACTGTCCCATAAAAATACAGTAAGTCCCTGACTTACGGACATTTAAGTTGTGATCTTTCCCAGACACAAGCAGACCTCGCATTATGAACATTAGTAGATAGGAACAAATCACTGAAGTAGCTCACGTGTGTGCCGGACATGGTCACAGTTGTGCTGCTGTGTGGTCACTGTGCAGTGAGACAGGGTACATAGTACAGTGCTCAGTCAGAGCCCAGGACATCCGGAAGCCAGAGGAGAAGCAGCGGTGATGTGGAGGGGACTGCCAGGAAGTGCAAAGCAAGACACGTTGCATATTTGTGTCAAAGGTGTCTAAGACTCCCTTTGCCAGACTTACAAATGAATCTGACTCGCGAACTTCCTCCAGGAACAGAACTCGTTCATAAGTCGGGGGCTTACAGTAATATAACATCTCTCTTTGGAGCAAGAGTCAGGCAGGTTTCCTTACAGCCACTATAAGAGATACAGGTTCCCTACTCAGAATCCTTCAGATCGGCCACAAAACATTCCCAGCATTCACATAGGTCCCTCTGCCTGTCAGTCATGGGACATGGGGGACAAGGAACCATTTCAAGCACAAAGCTCATGGAGGTTGCCACACTATGAGCGATAAAAATCCTTTATATCTGAGCCTGGAGTAGCTCAGTATCCACTGAACTGTGCTAGGCTAACTAGTGAGCTTGCAAGTAAAGTACAATCTCAGACCCTTCACAATTTCCTTTTTTTTTTTCCCAAGACAGGGTCTTGCTATATAGTCCAGGCTAGCCTCGAACTCATGATTCTCCTGCCTCAGCCTCCTGAGTGCTGGAATTACAAGCATGTGCCACCACATCCATCTTCCCTTCACAATTCTTGATAAATCCACATTAAAAAAAAATAACAAATAGCATATTGTGTAAAGAAAAGGGTTCATAATCCCAACCAAAATACCATGGAAGACTTCAAGAATCAGGAGGCATTTGATCTGAGCTTCAGAGGTAGGTAGGTATGTCATTCACTGGAAAAAGAAACCCTATAGGAGGAGTAAGTTTGTTAAGGGCAATAGGTAGAAAAATAGGGGGAACAGGCTGGAATTGATTAATTTGGCTGCATATATGAATTTGAAGATGCAAGTGAGCCTATTTTATGGACGATCCAGGAAGCAGTTGGAAATTTAAGTTTGTAAATTGAAAAAGAAGAGTTTAAATTATAGAAGAGGCCAACATGAAATAGAACTGAAGTTTTGGAGCAAATGAAATTATTTAGCCAGAAAACAAAATAAGCATAAGAAGAGAGAGAGAGAGTGAGAGAGAGAAAAAGAAGAGGAGAAGAGAGGAGAGGAGAGGAAAGAGCAGAGAGAGAGGAGAGAGAAGAGAGGGGGAGGAATTCCCACATGTAAGACCCAGGTAGGGAAAAGGCAACAGTAAAGGATGAAGAAAGATGAGTGAGAGCTGTGAAAATGATCAGAAAAATGCAGCATCCAACCAACGCAGAGGAGGAAATGGAGCTGTCTACAACATCAGATGCCTCAGAGAACATAAATGGAAAAGTGTTGTCTTCACGAGTTGACCTAGAATCAATCACTACTCTCTGAGAAGGGGAAATTTTAAACTATGTCTTAGCCTTGGCCACAGTGAAAAGAGGATACATCTCTTCCCTCTTTCACACAGATGCACTTAATATCACACCCCCTAAAATGTGGAATGGCCAGTTTGACTGAAGAGAACCAGAGACATTTGCTGAACCACATTTGCTAACGGATAAAGCATACTATGATATAAAGGCAGTAGCCAGTATTTCTCTCGCTTCCTACACATGTACAGAGGGCTGCCTTCCACTTCCTTCTATCATGTGGCTCGACAAGTTAGTCAAGACTGTTTCTTACAGGCTGGCCTGGTAAGAAGCTCAGCCATCTCCTGTGCTTTTCCAGTACAGCAGTTTGGTCTAGACTTGATCCCTGGACTGCCTAGCTGTCATCCTGCTCAGGGGCCCAAGGGAGATTTTTGAGGGTGAGGTCCCAGGGTTAAAGAACACACATGTGCAAGACATCGGCAACAACAGCAGGCAGCATGGAGCAGAGCAGAGCACAAAAGCACAAGAGCGCAAGAGCCATAGTGTAAGAGCACAAGAGCAGCCTGCGTCTTTATTGCATAATTCTTATACAGGTTGTTACCTCATATTTACATTCTTACATAGTGCCATAACCAGTGCATGCGTGTTTGCCTGTGCTAAGTCACAGTCACATAACTGTATTCCACTACGGGTTTGTGCTGGCAGCAGGGTCACATCCTCAGGTGTCCTTAGATGCCTCTGAGCTTTGAAGCAGCCTGAGTGATTCCCCACACTAGCCTAGAGCTAGCTGGCATTGGGCATATTCTCGGTAGCAACCCGTGTTGTTTTCTTGTGAGTCCTGTGGTCATAGTTTTCCTATCTCTGCATTTGCAGAGCTTGGAGTATAAAATAAAGACAGGCCCACACTGAATCCTGACAATATTAGTGCCCACTGCACTGAGAGGTAAGAACTACCATCTGGGACCAAAATAGGACAAAGACAGGTGGAAACTTTTGTGTTTACCGCAGCTAGTTTGAGCTATCTTTGAGCAGCAGCTGGTATTTCATTGCAGCTTTGCAGCTCATTTAGACCATTTAGACCACAGTAATTGAGATAAATAAGAAAATGGATTCATTTGGGGATCAATACAGGCTTTCAAGGAATTCATACTGTTACTAGATTCTGGGATTCTGTAGACTCTTTCCAGGGATTCTTTCCAGATTCTTAGCGTCCTGAACAAAGAATTAGACAAGGCATTTTAAAAAGGTAGTGAAGTTTTACATTTACTAAGGATAGAAAAAGTGCACTCTGCAGAGTGGGTACAGGCCAATTAGAGGTAGGAAAAGATGTGTGCTCTGCAGAGAAAGGCCCACTGACAGAGCGAGATCAATGGCCACGAGGTTAATGGCAGACGTCTTTACATCCCCCATTTCTCCGGGATGATGTCAGGTCTAGCCCATTCTATCAAAAACCTGCTTGATTTCATGCCAGAAGAATTGAAGATAGCACTTTCTGACTGGTCCCAAGTTGCAGGAACTGGTTTCTCCGCACGTGTCCTGGATCTCTGTGATTGACTGATCACACCTACTTGCCCAGCCAGTTGGCCACACCCTAACCTCCTGCCTCATTTCCCCCCGAAAGACATAAATACTCATAATACTTTATGTGACGCTGAGGGTATGGACATCTCTGTCTTCAAATGGCTATTTCTGCCTGAAAGGAGCTGAAGTCCCCACTTACTGGAGATTATGTGCTCTCCAACTATTTTGGGATATTGGGGCTCACTGGCTAGGCTTAAAAAAACTATCAGAAGACAATGAGAAACGAGTTAGTGTCTATGTGTGAAGAACTAATGAACTGCTTGTTTGATGGGAGAAAGCTTGGTGAATTTGTCAAGAGTCATGGGCTATAGTCTAGATTAGCATTTGACACCTTGAATGGATAAGCTTTACTATTAGGTTGAGGATACAGAGACTAAATATAAGTAGAAGGTCGAAATACTTCTTGGTCTATCTTAAAAGGTGGACTATGACAGGTTCAGCAATTAAACACATTATTTGTCCATGTTATTTTTTGTAAGAAATTTTCTAAATTTTATTTCCCCACTTGCTGTGGAGGAGAAAGCAAGGCAAAGAGGGATATTATATAAACTACCAAGAGCCTGAGAGCTGTAGTCCTAGCAAAATTACCCACACGTGGATCAAATTAAAAGCAGGTGTTCCAATACAGGTGCCCACTTAAACTGTGGTGGATTAGTGACTCTATTTATCTGAACCCAGACCAGTACTGGAGTCTTGTTTTTTGAAGAGGAGCCTCAGATCTTCCAGAGGTTCACAAGAGTAGCTGTTTTCTTTTGGGTGGTCTTTTTCCTCAGGCAGTCTAGGTGCGGCTGGCTTTATCCTAGAAAGGTGAATCCAGGTATCTATCTCTGCCACCTTTACTGCAGTGGGTGTGACAAGGATCACTGAAATGGGGCCCTCCCATTTTGGTTTCAATTGGTCTATAGGAGTCCTTTTTTCCAAATTTTAATTTTGATCCCCAGGGCAGACATTAGGTATCCCCCTGTGCCAGGAGCTGGCAGGACTTTGTTCCCATACAGTTGGACAGGCTGTTGTACTTGGCCAAGATCAGTAAGACATTGTAAGAGTCTTGTGGTCTCCCAGTCCACTACCATACCAGAAGATACAAAAGGCCTCTCAAATAACATCTCAAATGGACAAATATTTAGCCCAGTTTCAGGGTCGTTTTCAATCCTCACAAGGGCCACTGGCAATAACTGGAGCCAAGACTCAGAAGTCTCTTGGCAAAGTTTTTCCAGAGTTTGTTTTAGGGTCCGGTTGGCTCTTTCAACCTTTCCGAAGGACTGAGGTCTCCATGTAGAATGGAGATGGTACTTTAGTCCTAACGCCTTTGCCACCCTCTGAATTATTTGAGAGGTTAAAGAAGGCCTACTGTCATTCTGAAGGAAATGGGGTAGGCCAAACTGGGAGATGAGTTCTTCAAAGAGCACCTGGCTACCTCCATAGTTTTTTCTGAACAGGTAGGGAAGGCCTCAATCCAGACTGTAAAGGTGTCAGTTAGGATTATTTGTTTAAATCCCCTACAAGGTAGCATTGGAATAAAGTCTAACTGCTGGTCTTCCACAGGGTACGTCCCTCTCCTCTGGACAAGTCCTAATAAAAGAAGTGGCCTGGGCTTGCCAGGGTTATTGAAGGCACAGAGTGGTCAAGCTTTGTGGACCTTTCAGGCGGTTGCTGCTAGTCCTGTGAAAATTAGAGTGACTATTTCTCACATAGCATCTCTTCCAACATGGAAAGAATTATGAAGGGTTTTTATAGCCTTCCATAGTGTCCCTTGAGGAAAGAACAGTTTGTTTTCTAAATACCACCAAAGCTCCTTTTTAATTCCCCCTATCCTAAGGCCCATTTATCTTTTTTGGGGTGGACTGGTTTTAATGGTTCCTCAGGAACTGAGAATAAGGCTAAAGTCTTGAGGGTCTGTAAGGCTGCCATTTTGCCTATCAGCCTTTTGATTTCCCGAAGAGACTAGACATGGCTCTTTGGTGTTTCTTGCAATGAAGGACAGCTCTCTGCCAGGGAAGGCAGACTGCCTCCGGAAGTTATAGAATTTCCTGCTTGTGTTTTATAGATGATTGTCTAGTAGTTAGCAAGCCCCTTTTTTTCCCTATTGTGTAAATATTGAGGTTTTACCTTTTTCTAATATCAAAGCCCAAGCGAGGATATGAGCTCTGCTTTTTAAGCAGCGGTCCCCAAGGGAAGGGGTTTGTCTTCAAAGACCTGTTATGAACTGACAACTGCATAACTTGCTTTTCAACAACCTTTATAAACAAAGCTACTTCCATCAGTGAACCACAGTTCCTCAGGATCTAGAAGGGGTAGGTCACTGATACACTGCCTGCTTACATAGGCCTGGGAAAGCTTTTGTTTACACCAGTGACTAACCTGTAGGCATCAGTGAGGCATGTTTAAGAATAGTGCAAGTCTTTATGGTAATCTCAGGTGTACCTAGCAGCATGGCCTGGTACTTAGTAAACCATTCCCCTGTCAACCACAAGTAACCTTTTGTTTCAAGAAGAGCCCTGAGCTGATGGAGAGTCAAGACTTCTAGTTTTTGCCCCAAAAGTTAATTTCATAGCTGCTCGTGTTAGCATAGCTATAGCTGCTATTTCCCTCAGGCAGGGTGGCCATCCTACAGCCACTCCATCTAACTTTTTAAAAAGTATGGCACTGGGCAGGGTTTGTGACCCAGCCCTTGGGTCAAAACACCCACAGCAATTCCTCTCTTTTCTGATATGTAGAGGAAGAAGGGTTTTGTTAATTCGGGTATTACTAGTGCTGGAGCCCAAGTGAGGGTGTGCTTTATTTCTCAAAAGGCATTGTAAGTCATTTGTCCATTCTAAGGGCACACACTCAGGGCTTTCGACAGCCTCATATAATGGCTTTGCTATTAGTCTACAATTACATATTTAGATCTGGCAGGAGCCAACCATTCCCACGAAAGAACAAAGCTGTTGTTTGGTGGTAGGGGGCCCAAGATTACAGAAAGCCTGGACCAAGGCAGCTGTCACTCCCCAGGCATAAGAATGTATCCCGAGTATTGGAGTACTGGACTTTCTTTTCCTTTGAGACTTTATATCCCTTCTTAACTAGAAAATCGAGTTTGGATAGTTGGATAGCTATGGTTGGATAGCTCCTGAGTTGGGCTGCGGATTAGAATATCATCTACATACTGTAGGATGGTTCTCTGTTTACTCTCTAGGTTCCTTAAGTCCTTTCCTGGTGCCTGAGCAAAAAGGTAAGGGCTATCTCTGAAGCTCTGCAGGAGAACCGTCCAAGTTCTCCCACAATATTGTTGTTTTTCCATTGAAACTGATTTTTCCATTCAAGGGAAAACTGGAACAGGGAATCTGAATGGAGAGAAAAAGAAAGCATGCTCGAGGTGCTGAGAACCAATTTGTGTTTCCTGGCATGTGGGAGAGGGTTATATGTGGATCTGCCACCAGGAGGAGGACTGAGATTACTGTTAATGAGGCAGAGGTCTCCTACTGTCCTCTATTCTCCTGAGGGCATTACAATGGGGAGAACTGGAATCACGCAAGGAGACTGGCAAGGCTGCAGAAGGCCATGTTTCAGAAACCTATCTATGAGAGGCCAGAGGCCTTAAAGGGTTGCTTCTTTGATTAGATAATGATTTCTTTTGGTTGGAAAACTGGCTGGCATCTTTTAATTTTATAACTAGTGGCACTGTGGAATTTGCCCTTGCAGGGATTGCGTTACACCACACGGCAGGATCTATCTGTTGGCTAATTAGGTCAGGGAGGCCTGGCATAGTTCCAACAGGTAAAATACACCTTGGCCTTTGCTGGAATTGGAGAACTGCCCTCAAATCTAGTATGGCAGCAGGGACCCCCCGAGGCAATTAAAACCTCATGGTTGGGCCAGTGAGATGGCTCAGCAGCATAAGCTCCTGCCTGGCAAGTGCGAGGTCCTGAGTTCAACTCCCAGTACCCACAAAAAAAAAAAAAAAAAAAAAAAAACCTCATGGTTGAATATTTGATATTCGAATTGACATTTCAGAGCAGATGTAAAGAAGCTCTGACTGGTGTTCCCTGTGACACCAATATGGCTATAGATAGAGGAGAGTTTTCCAGAGAAGGAAGTTAAAACAAAGTAAGCCTACCTTGTATTGACCAGAAATTGAATTTGCTTACCCATGTCTAAGTTTATCTGGGGTTCCTCCTAGGAGAAGAAGATACCCATGGACAAGAGGCATTGCAGATTTCCCCGGGCCCTCAGTCCTCTTCATCAAAGTAGGAGGTGAGAGCTTGGCTGGCCTAGCCCCTCTCTGGGAGTGAGGTCACCACCAGTGCCGTGGGTGGAGCACATTGGCCACCTGACACATGGAGCAAGGCCCAGGGGGTGGCTTAGTACAGCCGTGTGCCCAGGGTCCAGTGTCCTTGCGTTTAGAGCAGGAATTCCTTCTCTGATTGCCTTAGGTTTCCCTGGGATAACTTGGCTTCTTAAATCAGTTCAACTGGGACAGCCATCATTTTGGCCTGTCTTTTTTTTTCCAGCTCTTCTCCTTTCGTCCTCCTCTAGATCCTGATTGTTGAGCATAGAAAAGGCTGTATCTAGAAATTGGGTCAAATGGGCCTGGGGGTCCATCTGAAGTTTTTGTAATTTGTGCCAAATATCTGGGGCTAACTGACCAAAGAAATGCTGTCTCATTAGTACCTGCCCCTCCCTGGAAGATGGATCTAGGTTTACATATTTACTGAAAGCTTATACTGATCGGCTACAAGACAGCTGGGTTTTCCTCTTTGTCTTGTGTAATCTCTCTCACCTTTTCATAATTAACAGGTTTCTTAATGCATCTTTTTATTCCCATGATAAGAGCAGTTATCATTTTAGATCTCATATCTAAAATAGTCCCAGTTCGGTTCTGTCAGAGGGATGACATCAACCCCTCCAGGGTGATTCCCTTGTCTTACTACAGCATATCGTTCATCTGCATGTCTCCGATCCTCTTCTAGGGTCCTTTATTTATCATGTGGGGTACAGCAAGTGGCCAAGACAAATTGGATATCTTGCCACAGTAGGTCAAAGGCAAAACTTTGAAACCCATCTGCAAACCTACCAGATCTTTTGAAAATCAGCTTAACATTTTTTGCAGGATTGGGTATCTGCCACTGTAAAGGAACCTGGACTTGAGTGGTCTCCTGTACTCCTGGGACCTCTCTGGGGGCAGAAATCCCACTTGGCATATGTCCTGCAGGGATGGAAGCTGTCTGAGAGCATTAGGAGGGGACTGGGGAGCACTGGGCCTCTTGTGGAGTTTCTGAGTCACCTGAAGAGGATGCGACTGGTTTACTGGGCTGAGGATTATAAAGAGAAGTTGAGGAGGCTTCCCAGTGTGGCTGTTTTCATAAAACAGGACATGGAGACCTATATCCCCCCGAGAGGCTGTGGGGGTCTGAGGATGGATCATCGATGATATCAACTTCCCCCTCTCTGGAGGTCTCTTGAAGTACAATTGTTCTCGGGCCTTTACAGAGATAAAAAGCCATAAAAGCCTGAACATAAGGGATTTCACATCACTTTCCTTGCCTTTTGCAGAAAAGATCTAACTGAAAAATAGCATTTAAATTTGACTGCCATTCTGTACCAATCTCTTGCCATTTCCCAGTTCTTAGTGGACCCAAACGCTGGGAGTTGACCTCAGGACCTCACGCTTGCCAGCAAGTGCTTGTGCCGATGAGCGATATCACCGGCCCTTTTATTCGTATGTGGGTTCCGGGAGATGAACTCAGGACCTCGCACTTGCCGGGCAGGCGCTTGTGCCGCTGAGCCATCTCACCGGCCCAAAGGATATTGCAATAGAAGATAAGTTGCTCTTTTTTCAGACTGTCAGGGTCAAACTGTTCCCAATTTTTAAGGCTGTGTCTTGATGGTGAGGTGGCTGGGATCTGCAGGGTGCTCCCATGGTGTGTCGTGGGGCTTATCTATAGAGAGAAAAAGGTAGGTCTGGGGTTCTTTTGAGGGCACCACATGCAGAAGGATGCAGATGCGCTGAGTCCCCAGGGCATCTGCTATGAGCCTCAGAAGCGCTGCGAGACGTCACACTGAAATGAAGAGCACCGTGCCTTTCCTTTTCCCTTAGACCTCTCCACAGCCTGCCACCCACTGTAACTCCTTAAAGCCTAGGGTGAAGCCCTGGGATGCCAACCAGCCACTTGAAAAACAGTATCCCTCACATTTATCCCAACAAGAAAAAGTTTGGTAATTACTTTGTTTAAGGCAGTCAAGATATGTGGGGAGCGGCTGAGGCTGGAAATTGATCACATGTGTGCTCCTGCTCCACCTCCCCAGTGCAGCAGGCGGGGAAGCCAGAGAACAAAGAGCAACAAAGAAGGAACAAAGAGCAGCAGAGGGGGGCTACAGAAACAAGCTGCTCCAGCCCAGAGAACACCTAGCCCCAAGGCAATCCAAGCAATGGGTTGCTTGGAAAAGGGGTGTCAGGGGACACCAACTTGCTAAATGTGTAAATAAACGCACTGCCTTGGTTGAGCAGTTCCTTTCCTCCCATCAGGAGAGAGGGCTCCACCTGACCTCAGCTTTTTGTCTTTTTTCTTTATTTCTCCATCCTCTCCCCATCCTTCCCCCCGGGAACTTTGAGAGCTGCGCAGGACGTGGCAAAGATAGATATCTCTTTTTCAGCATTTAGAGAAAAAAAACAAAATCCTTGGAAGGTTCTATGTGCATACAAGGTTAGGGTTTGTTATCTACTGATTCCAGCTGTGCTGTACGCTAACAGCCAGCCGAGTTGACCTTTGCTGGCTGTTCCCTCTGCTCCACTTAGGCCCTCAAGCACATATTTCTAAATTACCTGAACTTCTGTTAGGAGAAACAGAGGGGATGTAGCTTACATCAGCGTGCCCTCCCTGGGTCTCTGAGGCCCAGTCACAGTGGTGTTAGAAACTGCAACACAGGGCTGGGGATATAGCTTAGCGGCGCAGTGCCTGCCTGGTAAGCACAAGGTCCTGAGTTCGATTCCTGGTACAAAAAAAAAAAAAAAAGAAAGAAACTGCAACACAGTGGTGTGGAAGAGATGAGGCCCATACATTCCCTGCAAGTGGAGGCTTTAGCTCTTGTCTGTAAGGGCAATATTTCCTGGTATCCTTTCCTGGTGTCCATGAGGTCAATTGAAAAAGAAAACGGTGAGCAAACATGGCTGAATCAACTGGACCGGGATGGCCTCCTGAGGTCTTAGGAAACAGTTCCTGAGGGAGTGACCCACGAAGGCTACCTGGAGATAAAAGGCCATCTAGGGGAAAAGCATAGATGCAACTTAGAGCACAGAAAGGAGCAGGCTGGGGTAGGTGGCTACTTGAGCAGGAGATCAAGTTATCAACTGCTATTTCTCCCAAAAGAGTGCGAAAGCTGAAAAAAGTATTGGGGAAAACAAAAATGTGGGGGCAAACAGTCATGCAAAACTCTGGGTCACACACGGAACCTGCAACCCTTCGGTGCCGTCCTACACACACCATGGGCCTCAGCACGAGCTCACCTAGCGTGAGCCTGCCCCGGCACGAGCTTGTCCCAGTGAGCTGCAGTGGGGGACAGACAGGTACAGGGGAGAGAGGCGTAGTGCAAAGGGGCACGGTGCAGAGTGGTACAGCATGGCTTAGCACAGAGCAGGGCAGCAGGTAGCCAGACGCCGGGCCTCTGCCAAGGAGCCCACTAATTCTTCTCTCCTGCAAACAAAACTACTTCCCTCCTGCTGGCTCACCAAGACTATGTTTCCAAATTCTGGGTTTCTCCAGACTCTTTCCAGGGATTCTTTCCAGGTTATTGGTGTCCTAGACAAAGAATTGGACAGGCCACTCAGAAAAGGTGAGGTTTTTACATTTATTAAAGGCAGGAAAAGCAAGTTCTGCAGAGTGAGGGCAGGCCAATTAAAGGAAGGAAAAGAAGTACGGGCTGCAGAGTGTCTACAGGCCACTGAGAGAGGGACATTAACCAGTGGCCACAAGGTTAATGGTGGACGTGTTTGTACCCACCCTCCCCATTTTTCAGGCTGACATCAAATCTAGGCCATTCGATCAAAAACCTGCTTGATTTTACGCTAAAAGAATTAAAGACAGCACTTTCCGATTGATCTTCTCAGGCTGCAGGGTTTGGGAACTGTTTTCTGCACATGTGTCCTGAATCTCCATGATTGAGAGGTCACGCCCACTTGCCCATCCAGTTGGCCACACCCTAATCTCCTGCCTTAATACTGCATAAGTCAGGATCAAGTCTTGAGTGGAAATGGAAATTTCTTTCTTGAGGTCACAAGAAACTCCCTAGGGGACCTGATACTGTGTGCGCGGCTGTACTTTGCAGATTTCAGGATCAGGAAAGAAGTGCTTCAGACCTGGCTTTTTCTCAAAGGCAGCTCATAGTGAGAATATAATGGATTCTTTTCTAATTTATTTCTCCTTCATCTTATTTCTTAGAGTTAGACACATGATCTGGGTTAGACCTGCTGCAGCAAGAAAATGTATGAAGAAAAGAAACTTTTAAGCATTCTTTGGAGTAGCAAAGCTTACATCAGCGTGCCTTCCCTGGGTCTCTGAGGCCCAGTCACAGTGGTGTTAGAAACTGCAACACAGGGCTGGGGATATAGCTTAGTGGCGCAGTGCCTGCCTGGTAAGCACAAGGTCCTGAGTTCGATTCCTGGTACCAAAAAAAAAAAAAAAAAGAAACTGCAACACAGCTGGAGAAGGCCCTGGGTTTATGCAAAGTGTCAGAAAGAGCACACTGGGGCCGGTGAGATGGCTCGGGCCAGGGAGATGGCTCAGTGGCTTAAGCGCCTGCCCAGCAAGCGCGAGGGCCCGAGTTCGACTCCCAGAACCCACATACGAAAAAGGGGCTGGTGATATCGCTCAGTGGCACGGGCACCTGCTGGCGCGCGAGGTCCTGAGGTCGACCCCCCGGTACCCACCAAAAAAAAAAAAAAAAAAAGAAAGAGCACACTGAAGTATAACTAACTTCTTTGCAAAAGATAGTTCCCAACTAGGTGTGGTAGCACATGCCTGTAATCACAGCACTTGGGAGGCTGAGGCAGGAGGATCACCACAAGTTCAAAGCCAGCCTCAACTACATAGTGATATCTTGTCTCAAAAAAAAAAAAAAAGCTATTTCCCAGTCATGTGTAGGTTCACTGACTATAGCCAGCTGGCACAGTCTGACAGATTAACAGACTCAGACAAGGAGTTTTCTGTTTTTCATCCTTCCCACGATAATCCTTGGCTGGTAACTGGACTAGAGGTCTAACTGCACTGGGATCTGGGAATGTCATTTTTGCTGAGATGACTGCTGCTAGTCTTTCCTAATACCATGGGTGTGTGGCTGCTTCTGGTTATATGGGTCCTGCACTCTCTGGAAAGAGCATGAGAGAACTAAAGTTGGGTTAGCCCCACTTTGGAAGTATCACAGAAGCTAGATCTATCCTAGTTTAACAGCACAAGATACTGAGCTAGCACCCAGTGTATAAAAGTTAAAAGCTGTTTCTAACGTAGTCTAGGCTGCCCTCGGGGTTCTCCTGCCTTAGCCTCCCAAAGGCTGAAGTCACTGGCCTGTTACACAATACCCAGCTTTTAAAAGTCAAATGCTCGTAATAAAAGCAGGACCGAGAGGGATGTGGTGGTGCATACGTTCCAGCCGCTGGGGAGGCTAAGACAGGAAGACTGCAAGTTTGAGGCCAACCTGAACAATTTAGAGAGACTCTGTTTCAAAATAAGATTTTAAAAAAGGGCGAGGGATGAGGTTCAGTGCTCTCTGGGTTCAGTCACCAGCACCACCACCACCCCGACGATAATAATTGAAACAGCAGGGCTGTTTTCTTTTCTAAACTTACCTGTTGAGCACAGGTCCCTGTGCGGGATGTAAGATTTGAACATTCATGAGAGGTCTGATTGAAAAGTACGGTGAAGCTGCATGGACACATTGTCACCTGAAGTCCGTGGTTTACATTAGGCTCACTCTCAGCGCTCTGCGTTACCTGGGTTTTAATAAATGCGTAACGCAACGCATCCACCACCACAGCACTGCACAGAATAACGCCGCTGCCCTGCAGTTCTTTCCTGCTATGCCTACTCGTCCCTCTCTCCTGCTTAACCCCCGCAATCACGGATCTTTTGTTCCTAGTTTTATCTTTCCCAAAGTGTTACGTTGTTGGAATCATAGAGCAAGTAGCCTTTTCAAATAGGCTTATCGGCTTCTTTCACTTAATAATATGCATTTAATTTCCGGTAATGTCTTTTCAGGGCTTGATAACTCTTTTTTCTGCACTATTCCATTGTCTGAATGGACCATGCCAGTAGAAAGGCTGCTAGGTTGCTTCCAAGTTTTGGGAAACTATTTCTTTTCTTTAAGAGAATAACAATAATTATTACACTGCATATGGTTATCTTCAAACTATAAGACATAAACCAAAAAGATTCTTACAAAAAAGAAACAAACAGGGCTGGTGAGATAGCTCAGGGGCATACGCGCCTGCCCCGCAAGAGTGAGGTCCTGAGTTCGACTCCGGGAACCCACATATAGGAAAAAAAGGGCCGATGATATCGCTCAGCGGCACAAGCGCTTGCTGGCAAGTGCGAGGTCCTGAGGTCGACTCCCGGTACCCACATTAAAAAAAAAAAAAAAAAGGAAACAACATATAATAACATAAACTTTCTTTTCAATTAACTAAGATAAACTTTTAGTATAAATGAAACAATGTAACCTAATCTTTTTTTTTTTTTTTTTTTTTGGTGGGTACCGGGGGGTCGACCTCAGGACCTCGTGCGCCAGCAGGCGCCCGTGCCGCTGAGCGATATCACTGGCCCCTTTTTTGTATGTGGGATCCGGGAGTCGAACTCGGGCCCTCGCGCTTGCCAGGCAGGCGCTTACGCCGCTGAGCCATCTCACCGGCCCAATGTAACCTAATCTTATAAGAGATATCCCATTACTTTTGCAATATTCTATTCATTGAAAAAAGTCAAGTCCAGCCCATGCGCAAAAATACAAGGTCAGGGAAGGACCATGAGGACCTGCTTAGATGTCGCCTACCACGCTGGAGAAGACACATGTTTACAGCTGCCAGGAGCACGCCCGAGCAGCAGGCCAGTTATGGAACGCCCTTGAGAGACTCCACACCTGAAAAGAGTCTCTTTGTCTTGGTTACTTTCTCACTGCTGGGACAAAATATTCAACACCCACAAGTTAAACAAAGGGAGGTTTATTTAGCTCACAGTTTGTCGAGGTTTCGGTCCATAGTCGGCTGGCTCCAAGGCAGGGTGGCATGGCAGAGGGGCAACAGTCCACGACATGTGGCAGGCAGGAGGCAGCACGCATTCAAGGCAGGAGATACATATACACCCACTGTCATACCCATGATCCAGCGTCACACACCACGGTTCAGTCACCTCCCAAAAGCCCCGCCTGGGAGCACATGAGGCTTTGGGGAAACACTGAGATATTAACCATAACACGGTTCTTATTAGGATGTCGTATGATTTACTTGTGTACTGAGAACTTGTGTAATACAATAGATGCATCTGACCCAACTTGAGAATGACCCAAAAGCAATGCATAATTCTTTAAAAATCGCCAGCTCATTTTCTTTGAAAAACAGAATTTATCTTTGTACAGTTTCTTAGAGGGAAGTTCATCTCATTGACGATATCAAAAAAGGGACCTCTGAAGCTATACCATTTGTTCCACTCCTTTCAGGTATGTGGCGAGGAGCATATAATAACGATATCCAACGAATAAAATAATTCTGGAAATATTACATATATTCTATCACTAGAATGTACATATGAATTTAGATCCAAATTTTCATAGCAAAATGTATACAATTTATCTGAAGCTGGAATGGAATGGGAAAATGTAGTACTTTCCTCCCCAAATCCTCATACCCAACGTTTGTTAGAAATGGTGGTTGTGAAATTATCTGTTGGTGGAAACATGTTTATTTACATGTTTTAAAGCTGAATGCCTTAATTCTCTGAGACATATACCCAAATTCATAAATATTCTCTGCTTTTTGCCTCATTGGATTACGTCCTACCTGTTACATTGTCATGTGAAACAACTAGGTGATTGACGTAGTTAGAAAACAGTGGCACCACATTGCCACAAGAGGGAGTAAAGAGCCACAGAAACATCGCATTTGGTGCTTTTTAAACTAGGCTCTGGGTTTACAGCAGCATGCAGAGAACTTTGTTTCTCTCTCCCCCCATCCTCTTTTTCCTTAAAATAATATGGAGGCTTTTCCTCTGCCAAAGGCAGAGCAAATATCTGAAAATCGGGCTGTAAAGATGAAGTCAAGATAGCTAGGAGCAGCTTATTTCTCCCACTGTGGTCCCCAAAGAATGCTTCCCAGGCTGATTGCAGAGCAAGGGGTCCCGTCTGAGACTGAAAGCGTGTCCCAGGGTTGTCTCTGCTTTCCCATTGGCCACACGGTCCAGAGCGCTGGTTTCTGGGAATACTTGCTATGTTCGACTATTCAAGTGCTTCTTGAATTAATTGGTCATCAAGCAATTAGATGATAAAGAGGCCAATGAGTAAATTTCAAAGACCTGAAGTAAGCAGAAAAAGGTTACATTTAGAGCCTGGGAGACACACCTTTCTTGGAGGACACAAGTAAGAGTCCCAAATATAATCCCCAGTCATAGCCAGATGGGTGGCACAGGATGGCAGGAGGCTGAGGCAGAAGGAACACGAGTTTGGGACCAGCCTGGAAAGCTTACATACACCCTGTCTCAAAATAAAAAGGTTTTTTTTTTTTTTTTTTAAAGGGGGCTGGGGTGTAGCTCAGGGGTAAAGCACCACTGGGTTTGATCCCTAGAGCTACAAAAAAGTCCCCAATTGTTCTGAGACCTTTGCAGGGGAGGAGGTTCTATGCCCAGCCCCACACAGGGTGTTTAGGGATTTACTTTTTCATTATTTGTCCAACCTGGAAAATGGTGTGATTAGTAGAAGTGTAGAGGATGGTTCTCCCTCAGCAGATTAATCAGATGCTGCAGGCAAAATATCAGGCAAAAAACGGGAGTAAATACAATGGTGGATATATTATGACTGTAACAGAAATATGATCTTCAGCTGGTGTTTATCAATACACACAGGTTCATCAGAATCGCTTGGCAAACTACAGTGGAAAAAATTGAGAATTAGCAGATGTCTGCCACGAGAGTTCATTTTTCGACTAGATTTCTATGAGTACTCATCCCTGAAGAGTTCAAAGTCTTATGTGGAAAAAAGGAAATGTTAACTTCTTTTAAACACACAGAAGCAAAGGGTAGTTTAGCCATAGTGGGTGGAGAAAATTCAGGAGAAGAAAACAAAAACCAAGATGCCTCAAAGGGAGGAGGGCCCGAGAAAGCAATGCCTAAATCTTTTGGCATGAAAACACTTAGCTGGCTAGAGGAAGAAGAATATAACTAGAGCCCCATACTTCATCAGTCTTGAAGGCTTGGATGACCTTGCTGGAATCACATCTTGAATCCCGGGATCCTCTAGCAGATTTCAGGTCCAGAATATCTCGTGATGCAATCCCCAAGCTCATCTTCCTCTGCTATTCACAGTAGTCCCTCCTACAAAATGCTCATCTATTATGGAGAAGTGTATGCCTCCAACTCACCACAACTTATCCTCCTGCCATTGTACCAGTGTTCCTTCCCAGCTTTACACCTGCTTAGGTCAACCGATGTTACATGTGGGCTCCAAAGCTCAGGGATTTCTGAGAAGCAAGCCAGCCTGATGCTAAGGCTGAGAAGTAACTATTTAGAAGACTCAGCAGAAAAGAATGAGGTCCCAGGCTTGTCATTACCCATCTATGAATCAGTCACTGTGGCCAGGGGAATATGAGCTTTGATTGGTAAGATCTGGTCTCGAGTTACATTTAGAGCTGAAAAGCAGCTCCGCTGGAGCCGCCTGTAGGGAAAGACGACCTTCCAAGGGAATGCTGGGGCTGTGATAAATAAAATGAAGGCCAAGTAGCCAAGAAGCAAGCCAGATGTGGTGCATGCCTGTAATCCCAGCACTCAGGAGGCTGAGACAGGAGGACTGTCTTGAGTTTCAGGCCAGCCGAGGTTACATAGTGACTTCAAAGCCAAGGCCAGCCAGAAATATATAGCAAGACCCTTTCTCAGAAAAAAGAAGGAGAAGGAGAAAAAAAGAAAGAGAAATCACCTCAACCACTCTCGAGCCCACCCCTCTTCATGGTCACTTTGTTAGTCAGTTTCACATCACTATGAACTAACACGGGCTATTATGAAGTAGAGGTTTCTTTTTGTATCGTTGTTGTGGAGGTTGAAGTCCAAGCCTGGGTGACCTTATTGGCTTGAGCCTTTGGTAAGGCTGGCACGTCACGCAAGGTCATGTATTAGAGCCAGTGCTCACCTCTCTAGCTGGGCGGGTGGGAGTGGGGGAATATCAGGGTTACACAATCCCAGGCACACCCCAAATGACCTAAAGGTCTCCCACCAGGCCCTGCTTCCTAAACATCCACAGCACCTCCCGTTACAATCACTCTGCAGATCAAGTCTTTGGGGGACACCCGTCCGAACCCACAGCCCATTTGGCACCTGGGATGTTTAAACACAAAACAAATAAACCTCTCAGCGTCAGGCAGCGCGGCAGCCCTGACCGGCAGCAGCCGCCCACGAGCCTGTGTGCCAGGAGGATCACAGCATCCAGCCGCTCAGGACTGTTTCAGTCTCCACCCGTGGCTGTCACTGATTTCTACTGTCACCAACGCACATGCATACAAAAAGAAATCTCACGAAGATGAGCCAAGACAATGGTAATATTAGATCACAAGAGCACTGATGTCAGGTAACAACCATGAAGGTGACAGGAACTTTCGGTTTCCATAGGACGATTCACTGTGGAACCAAGTATGTTATCAATTACAAAACTCACATAAAAATAAGACTTTTGTTTCCAATAAACATCTCCATTTCTCCCTCTGAACCCTGAAAAAAAAATAGATATAATTACTTTTCATTCCCATCTGGTCCTCATATTAACTATGTATAAGAAAATCAACTACCAAGTGATTCATTAGGAAGGCGTGTCCTCCCGCAATGGGACATCTTCTCTAAATTAGTAGAACGACAAGCAGATATAATGGGAGTATAACAATGCTTCCCAGGAAAGACACCCTTTTTCCTCAGTGATTTGGTTCTGCCCCCATCATTCGCAGCCTGCCACTGGAAGATCACACTGTTAAGCCTTGTCAGCGATCCTGGAGTACTGACTCCGGGGAACTAGGTCCCCTGAGGAGTTCGAACTGCCATGGACAAAGATGGGCGCAGAAGCTGGGTGGCAGAGGCTCAGGATGCAAATCTCACTAGACTTGTGATGAACAAGTCTGTCACGTAGCGAAACAATAGGTCGCAGATTCAGACAGCACAGGCTATAATTCTACCTCCACAATTTAACAGCGTTGTATTTTTCAAGGAGTCTTTTTTTTTCTTTTTTTTTTTTTTTTTGAGACAGAGTCTCACTATATAATTCAAGCTGGCCTTGAACTCACTACATAGCCCAGGTTGGTCTCAAACTTGTGGTAATCATCCTGAGTGCTAGGATTACAGGGATGTGTCACCATGCCCAGCAAGTCTTTTCTTTTTGAATGCGATTTTTCTCATCTGTAAAATGATGTTAAAAGTTTCTACCTTCTGAAATTGTGTTGAAAACAAGATAGCTCAAAAGAAGGTTTAGCACACTGCCAGGCTATAATTTGGATTAGGCTTTTAGATTTGTGTTGTGTTGGCTTTTTCCTCACTGGTGATTTTTTTAAGTGTTCAGGAGGTGAAGTTTGCCCTGAAGTTTTATTTCCATTGGGAGAAGGACCATCACTGACAACTTACCACAGCCTCAGATTTATAAGAGGAAGCATTACTGGAACTCGACACTTCCTTGAACGTGAGAAAGCACTAGTATTTAGCTTTCCCTTTGCCTACCAACTTGGGAGAGCTAGCAGACAAATCTGAGGAATCCTAAGGAATTCTTTGTGTTTGTTTTTTGTTTTTGCAATGCCTGGTACTGAGCACAGGGCCTTGAGAATGCTAGGCAACCACTCTGTCACTGAGTCACAGCCCTAGCCATAGAAGTGTTTAGTAAACTCTAAAAACTATTTTTGAAGAGTTTGTTTCTAATTTTGACTTTTTAATTCAAAGCATTATTGTTATGATTTGTGTCTGGATGTCCCCCCAAAGCCTTGTGAGGTCATGGTGGGGAGAGATTTTCGGAGGTGGCTGAATCTAGAGTTTGTGATTGGTTCATTCTCTAGTGCTGGGACTGGACATACCTGCCCTAGGGTGGATAGCCTGCATACAATATAAGGGAGGGAAAGAGGCTTGCTCCTCCCTTTTGCTCTGTTGTTTTTGCTGTCTTCCACTGCCATGAACTGTTGCCCCTCTGCCAAACCACCCTGCCTTGGAGCCAGCTGGTTACGGACTGAAACCGCCACAAACTGAGCTAAATAAACCCTTTCTTCTTTAACTTTGGGCATCAGGTATTTTGTCTCAGCAATGAGAGAAAAGTAACTAAGACAGAATTTGGTACCAGGAGTGGGGTCGTTCCTGTGACTATACCTGACCATGTGGTTAAAGACTCTATGGGAATGCCTTATGGGAAGTTTGGAAAGGTTCAGAGGTGTCACCTAAAAAAGTAAAGCTGGAATGCCTTAGGCTGTTCTATAAGGGAGATTCTGGTCAGAGCTCATAAGACCAAAAGGCTGGTAGAAATCCTGCTGGTTAAAAACCAAGCTCAGGAGCTTTCTGCTGGGAAAAAGGACTCCATTGGCTATTGTACTCCAGATGATGTATGTTATGGCTTGGCAGAAAGTTTGTTTGTATTTTGCTCATGTCCAGAGACTTTGCCAGAGACTGGGATTAAGAGTAGCAAACTAATTAATCTGGCAGAAGACATTTCAAGGCAGTCGAATGTTGAGGTGGTGGCATGGCTATTATTGGGGGCTTTAGCCAGATTTATGTTGAGAATCAAGAGCAGAGAGCCCAGCAAAATTATTTAAAACATTGTGAGTTTAAACAAAAAGGAAGTGCCAGTAAAGCTGTGGACTGCAAAGATGGCCTGAGGGCATCACAAGAAGCAAGAGGACTCCACCCTTTGCAGCCTCAAAACTGCAAAATTGAAAGACTTTGCTTTGAGGGATAAGCTACAGAGCACCATGTTCCAGAATGGCAGCAGCATAGAGAATTTGTTCCTCAGAATTAGATTCAGAGTGCTCAACAATCCAGGCACTCGACCCCTACAGCCAAGAGAGAAAAAAAGCCTGACTACTGCTCCAGTTGGCAGCAGACCTTGGCATCATCCACATGGTGCTGATTTTAGGTGATTACAGAATGAAAGAGTTGTGGGGTTAAGAAGGCTTCCACCCTGATTTCAGAAGGCCTGGGAGGCCAGAAAGAGTGCCCCTGAGAGGGCAGTGTGTGAAGCTGTGAGGTTCAAGCCAAAGGTGCAGTGGAGACCTCAGAAGTTTAGAGAAGCCAGGAATGTGGATCATCTGAGGAAAGCTGCAAGGAGGCAGCAGAGCCAGCCAAAGAAAGAAGCCATGGGAACTCCAACCACCAGCAGTGCCACAGGGGCAGAGCCACTCAAGCCCTTTGGAGCTCACATTTGCTACAGATTGCCTCAGATGCTGCACATGGAACTACGGGACTTAATGTTTGCCCTGCTGGATTTTGGACTTGCTTTGGTCCCATTCCTTTGTATCCCCCTGTATGTACCTCTTAGAATAGAAATGTCTATCTTGTGCCATTGAATGTTGGAAGTATTTAACTTTCTTTTCATTTGTACAGGCGCTCACAGCTAAGAGTTTGCCTTGCATTTTGGAGGAGACTTGGGACTTGTACTTTTCAGCAATGCTGAAACTGTTAGGACTTTGGCAACTCTTAGGGACTAAATGCTTTTTCCATAAAGGAATGTATATGAGCCTTTGGGGGTCCAGGGGCAAAATGTTATGGTTGTGTCTAGATATCCACCCAAAGCCTCATGCAGTCATGGGGGGGGCAGGCTTTTCAAAGGTGGCTGAAACTAGAGTGTGTGATTCATTCATTGTCTAGTGCTGGGAGTGGGGGTGTGAATGGTATACCTGCCCCAGGGTGGACAGCCTACATACAATAGGGATATAGCTCAGCGGCACAGTGCCTGCCTGGCAAGCGTGAGGTCATGAGTTCGATTCCCGGCACCAAAAAAAAAAAAAAAAGGGATAGAAAAGAGACTTGCTCCCCCCTTTTGCTCTTGTTGCTTTTGGTATCTTCCACTGCCAAGAACTGTTGCCCTCTGCCATGTGCCACCCTGCCTTGGAGCCAGCTAATTATGGACTGAAACCTCCACAAAGTGTGAGCTAAATAATCCCTTTCTCCTTTAACTTTGGGCGTCAGGTGTTTTGTCTCAGCAAGGAGAAAAAAGTAACTAAGATAATTATTAACAGTGATAGTTTCTATTTATGGAGGAAGCTATATTGCACATCTTGTTCTCGTTATTTTACATAAATTATCTCCTTTAATGATTCTTTTAGATAGGTACACTAAATATGCCACTTTGCACATGAGGAAACTAAGCCTTAAAGAAATGGTCACTTTCCCAAGTTACAACTATGAACGTTGTTTTCTTCACTTTGCAGATTCAAAAACACTTTAAATCATGTGTGCTTAACCTGTGGCCTGCAGGTCACTTGCTCTTTTTTTTAATAATAAACATTTTAAAATAATTTTTGTTACTTATATACATTAACTGTAATTGTATATTTTATATGTGGCCCTAGACAGTCCCTCTTCACTCAGTGTGGGTCAGGCAAGCCTACTATAAACACATGATCACAACAGCTTAAAAATGACAAAGCTTTTTTTTTTTTTTTAATGACAAATCTTGAGTTGAATTTTCATGATGCTCAGAACAGACTGCAATTCTGAGTTCCAGATGCTCTGTCTCTAAGCGATGTCAGTGCTCGCTGACACGGCAAATGTCCGGGGACCAGCAGTTTCTTAGGTTGCCTCTTCCCTCTCTAAAGGAGCTACAGCTTCCCACAGGGAATGCAAAACCATCAGAGCAATCATCTCCTATCAATCAAAACTCTTTCCATTGTGCAGAATAAACTTTACTCAAACTAGCTTAAGCAAGAAACAAAAAACAAAATGTTTTGGATGCTGGAGTGAAGAAATCAGAAAGCCTATCTGCAGGCCTGGCTGAAAGTCTGGTCTCAGATGAAAAGGTGCACATTTTCCTCTGTCGCTTGTCTCTGCTTTCCAGAGCCACTGATTTCTCAGGCTGCTCTCTCCTTGGGGCACTCATGGCTGCCAGAAGCTCCAGCTTTATAGCCTCATAGCTTCAAGTCTAGTGGGAAGAGACAATGGTTTCTTTCCCCATATCTCGTATGTAAGTCTGAGGATTTTCTTCAGTCTTTTTCTTTTATTCATAGTGCTGGGGATTGAACCCAGGACCTCACATAAGCCAGGAAAGTACTCGATCACTGAGCTGCATCACCCTGTCCCCTACAGTCAGTCTTATTGCATAGCTGAACCAGCTGCTGTAGAAAAGGGGATGAAATGCTCTGACTGGCCAGAGCTTGGTCATGTGCCCAACTATTAATCACAGGTGACAGCACAACATGGATAGAGAGCTGGGGACAGGTGGCACTTGTGAAGAAAAAGTAGGATATTGTTAACAGTATAACAAGGAATGGATTTTGGGAGCAAACGTTAACTACCACAAACATTAAGTGACTGTAGGTCCTAATGCCCAATAAGTCTAGAGGCTCAGTCATGTACATTCTTAACTAAACTCCAGGGATATTGAATGACATTAAGATATAACATTACAAATCAGGACAATCCCTAAAATCCAGGCCGGATTACCTTTGTCAACGTATGTGGTGGGATACTTTTGTTCCAGCAAAGAATGAACTTAATCAGTTAATATAAAGCACCCCTCAGGCCGGTGAGATAGCTCAGCGGCATAATTGCCTGCCTGGCAAGCGCAAGGTCCTGAGTTCAGTTCCCGGTACCCACATAAAGGAAAAAATAAAATAAAGCACCCCTCAATTGACAATTAAAAAAAAATTTTTTTTAATTTTAAAGAGAAAAAAATAGAACAAAATTTCAAAACAACATAATAGGAGGGTAACAATGGTTAATACATTACGTATTGTTATCTTTAAATTATTTACTCAGGGTACAAGATATCAGCATTCAATTGTCCAAACATTATTGGCACAAACCTTTCTTTTCAATGAACTAAGCAAAATTAGTAGTGTATCTATCTTAACTATCATATATATATATAATTTTTTTATTTTCCCTTCTTTCTTTTCCCCATTTCCCCATCCCAGTTTCTCTTTCCTTTTGACCAGTTTCTTCCTGTTTTACCATATCTATTGCACATTTTGGATCTTATTTACTCTTTCAGTTTCTCACACTAGGGAGACAATATAATGTGTACACATGTGCACCCGGTTTATTTCACTTATGAGTATTTTCTCGAGTTGCATCCATTTACCTATAGAAGTCCCCAGTTTATCCTTCTTTATGGCTGAATAGTACTCCATTGTATAACAAGACCACATCTTTCTTATCCATTCCTCGGTTCCTGGGTCCAGGGGAGCCACCTCCCTTTCTTGTCCTCCCTGAGCCGCTCTATCCCAATGTCTGGATGGTGACACTCAGAGAGGCTCGCTGTCTGCTTCTCAACACTACGCCATTTTCGATGTTTCCTTCGACAATTGTTAAGCCAGGATCAACACTTCAACACTTGTGAATCCGGACTGCTGTAACAAATGTCAGTCACCCCCTTCTCCCACACTCACCTGACCATGACCTTAGAAATTCCAGGACTTAGAACAGAGGCGTTACCATGGAAACCAAAGGAAACAGAGGCAAACAAACTAAGAAGTTTTCAGTTTATCCTAAAATGCTAGAGGAGAAAGACCCTTCTTAGGTGGTGCCCATAAAGGTTACATACTGTGTAAGTGGAACTCATGTCAAATCTGCGGCCAGGGGCATGGATGGTGCCGAGGGAACCACCAATGCTGAGAGAACCTCGCCACCTTTCCTAGAGTGAGGATGCGTGGAGAACATGGCCTCAGCCGGGCACAGGGGAATGCGGGGGTCACTGTTGGAGGGAGCCAGCAGACTGGTAAGAGAGAATCTGATTTTGGTTGGATGAAAATGTTAGCACAGCCCTGACTGAATATATTATTATATTATGAAAGTTAAAATAGAGATGCAGATAGCTCGTGAATACTTTCAAAATGAAGACTGACATTTCACTCTAAATCCGAACCTTCCTTACATTATAAATAATTACATGTTGAAAGTTTTGGATTTTGGAGCATTCTGACTTTGGATTCTCAAGTTACGGAGGTTCAACTGGTAAAATCTAAGCAAATATTTCCAAATCCATATAAATCCAAAATCTGAAACGTCTCTGTTGCCAAGAATTTTGGATAAGGGACAGTCAACCTGTAATGTGAAATGCTCCAAGGATTAAGCATGTGTCCTAAATATATTCTATTTGCATCAGATTCCTTCCTCATGAAACATCCTGGATGGTGGCTGAAGCACATTTCAAACATAAAATTCAGTAACTAGACCTTTTTCTTAGGAAAGGAAGCTGCTAACCACAGAGGTGTCTCAGGCCGGAGATGTGGCTTCAGCCCACACTCGACACCACTCCTGTTACCCCTGCACCTCCGTCCACATTCCCCAGCTGATGACAATGGCGCTGGTAGTGGTGGTGGCGATGACTAGCAGTAACCACGCACCTACTGTATGTGAGGCACCCTTCTTCACCCAGTACTTTATGTGGATGATATGTAACTACTGTAATTATTTCTACTTAAATAAAAATAACAAGGAACAGAAGAAACAAGCAATTTGCAAAAGGTCACAGCAATAAATGGTTCCCTCATCCCTTTTCTTTTCTATTTTTGAGACAGGGTCTCACTATGGAGTTCAGGTTGTCTGTGAACCCACGATATAGCCCAGGATGGCCACTCCCTCAGCCTCCCAAGTGCTGGGACTGCAGATGTTTGCCGCCACCGCATCCAGCTTCTTCCACATTCTTAACAGTCGTCTGATCTGTGGACAGGATAGAAAGGATCTCAATTTTCTCATTTTCAGCAGTAGCCTACTTGTTATATCTCATCATTATCAGCATTCTAATTTGGATAGTCATGAGCAAGGCTCATATAGATCAACTAGGGTGATTAAAATAATTTTTGATGGGAATTTTCTTTAATCTATAGAACATTCTGAACTGAACATCTGGAACCAGAGAATACTAAGGATTCACCCCAGTCACCCATATGTACTGCACACACAGTAGGGTTCTCAGTATTAGTAATGAGTTCAAGCACTGGCTCTGCCATTTACCAGCTGTATTACTGAAAACATGTGTTATCTTCTCATTGCCAGCTTCTTTTTCATACAGTGGAACAGCACCACCTAGCTCATGGTGAGAGAGAATGATATAAAATATCTAGCAGCACACAATAAATGTTTCATGATGATAGCATCATAAGCAGGGTGGGAAAGTCTGAATCTCAAGATAACCAATAGAATATGTCTGCAAAAGTAACAGGATTTGCAGAAAACAGGAAAGTAGCAAACTCAGAGATACCCATCTTCTCTCTGCAAGCACTAATCTTGACTACCCCAAATGTGCCACTTCCTCTTCTGGAAGAAAGAATAACTTTATCATCTCTGAGAACTCACATCAGAGTTTCCTTTGATCCATTCTCATTTGTACACAAGTTTTCAGATGAAAATTGTTACCACTGATGAGGAAAGGTAGAGCAGGACAGGTGTTATGGCTTGTGTCTAGATGTCCCCCTAAAGCCTCATGCAGTCATGGGGGAGTGGGCTTTTCAGAGGTGGCAGAAGCTAGAGTTTGTGATTGATTCATGGTCCAATGCTGGGATTAAGGGTGTGAGTAACCTGCATACAATATAAGGAACAGAAAGAGGCTTGTCCCTTCCCTCTCTTGTTGCTTTTGTCTCCCACCACCATAAATAATTGCCCTTCTGCCATGTGCCACCCTGCCTTGGAGCCAGCCAATTATGGACTGAAACCCCTACAAACTGTGAGCCAAATAAACCTTTCGCCCTTTATCTTTAGGTTTTGGGTATTTTGTCTCAGGAAAAGAGAAAAGTAACTAAAACAATTTGGTACCAGAGAAGTGGGGTCATTGCTATGACATTACCTGGCTATGTGGCTCAAGAGTGTTTGGAACTGGCTTGTTGGAAGGGGAAGGTTTGGAGATGCTGGCTGAAAATGTAGTGCTGGAATGCCTTAGGCTGTACTATCTGGGAGATGCTGGTCAGAGCTCAGAAGACCAGAAAGCCAGTAAAGAATATGCTCAGGAGGTTTCTGCTGGGAAGAAGGATTGTATCGGCTGCTGGACTCCAGACAATGTGTGTTATGCCTTGACAGAAAGCTTGTCTGCATTTTGCTCATGTCCAGAGACTTTGCTTGAGACTGAGATTAAGGGCAGTGGTCTAATTAATCTGGCAGAAGAAATTTCAAGGCAGTCTAATGTTGAGGTGGTGGCGTGGCTACTGTTGGGGGCTTTTAGTCAGATTTATGTTGAGAACTGAGCAAACAGCACAGCAGAATGATTCAAAACATTGTGAGTTGGGCCAGAAAGGAAGCTCCCACAAAGCTGTGCACTGCAAATATAGAGTAGAGGAGATCTTGTTTGCTGAGAAGGAAAAGGAGAATAGAAAAGCTGGCCTGAGAGCATCACAAGAAGCAGCAGGACTCCACCCTTTGCAGCCTGAAAATTGCAAAAGTGAAAGTCTTTGCTTTGAGAAGAGAGCCCCAGAAACACCATGTTCCAGAATGGCAGCAGCCTAGAGAATTTGTTCCTCAGAACTGGATTCAGAGTGCTCAGCGATCCAGGCACTCAACCCCTACAACCAAGAGAGATGGAAGCCTGGCTACTGCTCCAGCAGACCTTGGCATCATCCACGTGGTGCTGGTTTTAGGCACATGTAGAATGCAAGAGTTGTGGGGTCAGGAAGGCTTGCACCCAGATTTCAGAAGAAGGCCTGGGAGGCCAGGCTGTGTACCCCTGAGAGGGCAGTGTGTGCTGTGAGTGTGAATCCAAAGGTGCAGTGGAGACCCCAGAAGTTTGGAGAAGCCAGGAGTGTGCACTGTCTGAGGAAAGATGTGAAGGAGCAGAACTGGCCCAAGAGAAAAGCTGTGGGAGCTACAACTGAGGTGCTATTGGAGCAGAGCCACCCAGGCCCTTTGGAGTTCAAATCTTGCCACAGATTGCTTAGGATGCTGCACATGGAACTACCAGACTTAATGTTTGCCCTGCTGGATTTTGGACTTGCTCTGGTCCCATTCCTTTGTATCCCCTCTTGGAATAGAAATGTCTGTCTTGTGCCATTGAATGTTGGAAGTGTTTAACTTTCTTTTCATTTGTACAAGGGCTCACAGCTAAGAGTTTGCCTCACATCTTGGAGGAGACTTGGGACTTGCACTTTTCAGCAATGCTGAAAATGTTAGCACTTTGGCAACTCTTAGAGATGGACTAAATGCCTTTTGCATAAAGGAATATACATGAGTCTTTGGGGGTCCAGGGGCAGAATGTTATGGTTTGTGTCTAGACGTCCGCCCAAAGCCTCATGCAGTCATGGGGGAGTGGGCTTTTCAGGGGTGGCAGAATCTAGAGTTTGTGATTGATTCATGGTCCAGTGCTGGGATTAAGGGTGTGAGTGCTACACCCACCCTAGGGTGGGTAACCTGCATACAACGTGAGGGACAGAAAGAGGCTTGTCCCTTCCCTTTCTTATTGCTTTTGCTGTCTTCCACCAATATGAATGGTCACCCCTCTGCCATGCCACCCTGCTTTGGAGCCAGGTGATTATGGACTGAAACCTCTACAAACTGTGAGCTAGCTTTTTTTGGATCCACCATCTGTGGTGGAACCACCGCCAAGATGCAGATTTTTGTAAAATCCCTTATAGGGAAGACCATCATGCTTGAGCTTGAACCCTTGCACACTACAGAAAATGTAAAGGCCAAGATCCAGGATAAGGAAGGAATTCCTCCTGATCGGCAAAGGCCGATCTTTTCTGGTAGGCAACTGGAAGATGGACATACTTTGTCTTACAACATTCAAAGGGAGCCCACCCTTCATCTTGAGACTCTGTGGTGGTATTAAGAAAAGGAAGAAGTCTTACACCTCTGCCAAGAAGAATAAGCGTCAGAGAAAGAAGGTTAAGTTGGCTGTCTTGAAATACTATAAGGTGGATGAAAACAGTAAAATTAGTTGTCTTTGTTGAGAGTGCCCTTCAAATGAATGTGGTGCTGGAGTTTTTATGGCCAGCGACTTTGAGAGACATTTGTGGCAAATGTTGTCTGACTTACTGCTTCAACAAACCAGAAGACAAGTAATTATATATCAGTTAATAAGACTTCAGCTAACAAAAAAGAAAAAAGAAAAAAGAAACTGTGAGCTAAATAAACCTTTCTCCCTTTAAATTTGGGTTTCGGGTATTTTGTCTTAGGAATGAGAAAAAAGTAACTAAGACAACAGGCTCTACCCTCCCCAGATGATCTCAGAAATGCCACTTCTTCACCAGGAAGCTGATGTTCATCACACCCCACGAAACAAGATGTTCCACTTCTTTCTTTTTTTAAGTTTTAATTTTTATTAGTACGTGTTTTTGCAGTACATAAGATTGCATTGCATTCATGATGGGGAGCTGGTACATGTACATAGCATATCTTAATCATTTTTACTTCCCTTCCCCCTTCTCTCCCTCTATGTCTTCACTCCCTTTCCATTGCAAAAATCTATCCCTGTTTCCTATCACGTATCCATACGATGTTTGGCTTCTTAATGGGAGGGCTGGCTACTAGGTTTGTTCACTTTGAAAGTTATAGCTTATGATATAATAATAACAATGATGATCATGGAAACAAAGTTTTTAAAAAGAACAAAAGAAAATTCATGGAAATTTAAAAGAAAAAAGTAAGAAAAATAAAAAGGATCTGAAAAGATGTTCAATAGCATTATTTAAAATGACAATGAAGTATCACTACATACACAGAGAGGAGCTAAAATAAATGACTCTGGTAAGGGCACAGAGCAACTGGGTCTCTCATATGGGTGTGAATATAAAATGCACTGCCACTGTGGACGATAGGTTTTGTTTTGTTTTTTTCTGTTTTTACCATAAGATTTGGCAATCACATTCTTGGGCATTTATGCCGCAGCAATGAAAACGTATGTTCACACAAAAATATGTCCATTAATATTTATAGTTGAAAAATACTGGAAACCACCTAACTGTCCTTTAATGGGTGAATGGTTGGACAAATTCTTACCCGTACAGTGTAGTGCTACTTAGAAATAAAAAGGAATGAATTACCGATACGTGCAACAACTTGGATATATCCGGAGGATATTATGCTGAGTGAAATGAGGTCTGTCCTAAAAGTTTCATACGAATCCAAAGTTAGGTCTGCCGTCCAGTTGTACTGTGCTCATGTTAAGTCCTGGCACCATAGCGCACTCATCTAACTGCCGTAATCACTGGAGAATGCTGGAGGGGGACACATGGAACGCTGCACTATTTTTATAGTTTCCTATGAATCTAATTTTAAAACAAAATGTTTAAAGGAAGAAAAAGAGAAGAATATGTGGCACTGCCCAGTTTCAGTTCGCTCTGTGTGCAATTGCTGCTTCCCTCAGCCAGAGCTGTAAACCCAGAACTCCTGTGTTTAGGGTTAAGCACTGTCAGTCAAAAATAAATCCTTACTGGGAAATGGTTCTCCAGAAAACACACACGAACTGTCAGGGGAAGGAGCAACCCGACCGTGCTCAAGACACAGCCTCTTCGACCTTCTGTTTGGATTTGTAATGGTTTGCATCATGGGTATCGCCTTAACTTAGTGAGGTTCTTCTCCTAAGTATGGAATCTTCGTATATGTGTAGGAAGGTTTTCCTGGATATTATGAGAACTAAACAGAGGAAGCAAAGTGAAGGTGTTTAGGGGAAATATCTATATTGAAATTATCACTGAAAAAAGATGGAAATGCTTAGTTTTTCTTAAATTCCAAACTCAATTCTTGCTGACAGCAACCAGGACTCAGAGCCTTTTACCAACATGTCAGCTTTCCCTTTCTTTAAGCTAAAAAGGAGTGGGGTGCAAATGCCCTGTCATTGGATGTTTGGATTGATTATCTGTATCATCTATCATCTATTATCTATCTATCTATCTATCTATCTATCTATCTATCTATCTATCTATCATCTATCTATCTATCATCTATCTTTGGTACTAGTGAATGAATCCAGGACTTCACTGAACTACATCTCCAGACCTTTTAAATTTTTTATTTTGAGATAAGTTTCCACTAAGCCGCCCAGGCTGGGCTTGAATTTGCACATTGCCTGCCTCGGCCTCCCTAGTTGCGACTGCCCAGTTTGGAACTGTTCCTTCAAAAGTCTGTGAGGGAGCAGTGTAGCAAAAGCTACTCTGAGGCATAGTAGAGAAGACATCTTTCTCTAGCTCCTAAAGAAAACCAAACCGGAGGCCGGTGAGATGGCTCAGTGGCGTAAGCACCTGCCCGGCAAGCACGAAGGCCCGAGTTCGACTCCTGGAACCCACATACGAAAAAGGGCTGGTGATATCGCTCAGCGGCACGGGTACCTGCTGGAGCACGAGGTCCTGAGTTTGACCCCCGGTACCCACACAAAAATAAATAAAAAAAGAAAACCAACCCAGTTCAGAGGGTTTTTAAGCAATCAATCATATTTATATTATTATTCTTGGGTGAAATTCATGGATAAGGGATAGACTTTTTAAAAATATATATATTAAACTAAAATCAAGCTCCAAAAACCCATCTTTTTCTAATCAGGAGAAATAAGTCCTTCTGTGAGTTAGCAAGTATCAGGAGGTGTTGGGATTTGTCCAGAAAGGACACGGACCCCCGGCTCTCTGAATGCAACACAATGAAAAGTGAAGGAACCCCGTCTTGTCTAGAGCCACAGACCAGCCCCCGATGAATCGGGGAGGGCCCTGCACCCACAGTGCGCTTCACCTTCAGGCTATGTTCCTGGGCTCGCTCTCTAATCCACTGCCAGCAAGAGGAGAGACTCTTCTGTGAATGATTTTCCTCAAAGGCTCAGTGTAAGCATAGTGACAACCAAGCAGACATAACCAAATGGGGGCCGTGCCCCTGGAACCCCACATCAGTGGCAGCACTGGCCACAGGGATCAGCTCAGCCGTGTTCCCTGAGTCCTGGCTGAGCACAGGGACACGAAGCCAGAGTGAAGACGAAATTGAATGTTTAGATAAATGATTTATTTTTTAAAAAAGGTTCCTTCCATGTTGCTATTACTCACATATTCCCAATAATTACAACGTTAAATTTTGATTGAAACATTCTTCGTTTTCACTTACATTCTTCCACTCACTAGTTTGTAATCTACATTTTGCCATGTGTTTGTTTATACCTGTACTGTCCTTCACATATAAGCATGGACATGTACTTGCCATTGATTTTGAGAAAGAAATCTGAACTATTTTGACTCTATTGCTTTTTTTTTTTCCTTTCAGTACTGGCAATTGAACCCATAAAGTGCTGAGCTACATCTTAACCCCTTTATTTTTTTAACCTTGAGACAGGGTCTAAGTTGCCCAAGGTGGACTTGAACTTGTGATCCTCCTGCCTCAGCATCACAGGTAGCTGGGATTACAGGTGTGCACCACCACATCTAGCTGAATTCATTGCTTTTACAAGGTGCTCATATGGCATGATTTTTATTTTGTTTTAGTTTGCAATGCTGGGGATTTAATCCAGGGCCTTGCACATGCTAGGCAGAACTCTACCACTGAACCTGAGTTCATTGCTTTTTATCAATTTAAAACACTCTTTGAAGATTTTGTCCAAAAGCTTATACTGGGCTAACAAAACCTCTCTCGGTCACCTCAGGATCCTGGGAAGCCCAAGTCAGCACTGAATTACCTGTGCACTCAGGGTCCCACCCCTCAGCAAACTCTCCTGGAATAGGAAGCAGGTGTTAGTGTGGTGTTCCAGGGCCCACCCTGGTGGTGAGCACATAGTAGGTATTCAGTCATCATTTCTTGACTTGCATAAATTAACTCATCAGGCATAGATGTGACTCACATGTTCACGTGGACAAGCATGTATTTACTAGTAGGTACCCTGCCATTATTTTATATGTTTATTTCCAGTTGAAAACAATTCCATGAATTCCAGATCCCCTATTCTGTGGTCTTTGCTGGAGCCATGAGGGAAAAACAATGATATCGAAACACCAGAGACAGCTTCAAAGAGCTATGCATCCCAGAATTCACGCCCTCGGATAGTTCCTTCTATAGTAAATTCATGTTTTGCCTGTGTGCTGTAAAAGTTTAATTCAGGAACTTGGGATGTTCAAACTCTGCCCATTCCAAAGAAAGGACAACTAGATCCTGAGAGGTAATTGCTAAGCCCTTGGAATATCCTGCTTGATAACAGCGTTTTTGTATACCTAGTACCACGAGCCATGCTGGATAGCTTGTGCTAACAACGTGATTTATGGTAAACACTCATTTTTATTCGCCTGGGGCCGAGGGACATCATGTCTCTGCCCTCTTAAAGGGCTGGAAACTGAGTAACGAAGGTCAGGCATGTGGGTGTTCCACGCCTTAGTAAAAATGCTGGACACACAGGATCAGATGAGTTTCTTGGTAATATTTTGTACACTGTCACTCATTGTTGGGAACATTAAGTGCTGTCAGTAAAATTCTACTGGACAAGGCCAACTGGTGACTTGCACTTGGCCCTCCTGGACTCTGCTCAGTGCACCTTTTTCCTTTGTCAACTGTATCCTTTCACTACAATAAACCATAACTGTTAATCATTCTTCTGGAGTTCCCTGAGTTCTAGAGAATCAGCAAACTGGAGGATGTTTCTGGGCTCCCCCAACACAGCCTGCAATTTGCTTTGACCAGTATAATGAGGCAGAGATGATGTAAAGTCGGGCACGAGCCTTAGGAATGCCTAGAAAGTGGGCTTCCTGCATTTTTGAACCTCCTTAGGAAGAAGGAGGCGTGGACCGTGGAAGGGAAGAGGTCCAATCATTGCAGATGTCCCAGTAAAATCTTCAGAAGATTCCAGTCCCAGCCACCATCTGACTGTAATCACAAGAGACCACAACAGAGAACCACGGAGGTGACAGGGAGCCCTTGTTTAGCATGCAGGAGGCACTGGGTGCAATCTCCATGGTGTCTAAAAAAATAAAGATTCTGACAAATCATTACTTGCATAACTTTTAGGAAGTGGGTATTTTTACATTTAAAACTTATCTTAATCTTGAGTCATTTGTAGGAAACTGGATGCACCTTGAGATCATAATGCTAAAGCAGACACAAAAGCTTAAATATTTCATGGTTTCTCTTACATGAAAAACCCAAAATATAAAGAGTAAATAAAAGATAGATGATAAGAACTAGGGAGACAGATGTTTCTCAAGTGGGAGTGAGATCAAGCAATGGAGGGAGGAGGAGGAGGAGGAGGAAAGGGAGGGAACAGGGAAGAAAAAAGGAATTGAGGTGTTTTGTACGTGAACCAAGTCCGCACAAGGAATGTAAACATTATGTACTGCACACATGTGCTAGTAACAAATGTACCTTACTAGCACGCTCATTTGTGAGGTACACTTAAAAGTTAGGGGCTGTGGTGGAGCTTAACAAGAGAGTATGCGCCTAGCATGCGTGTGGTTCCGGCTTCAGTCCTCAGCATCGGAAGAGAGAACTGCCCAGTTGAGCCTATTCAACCCTGGGATCACGAAAGACAGCAAAATGGCTATTGTTTTAAATCACTGAATCTTGGGGTGGCTCGATTCGCTGCGATGGATAACTAAAGTCAGCAGGAATGCTACAATAACGTAAGGGATTTTCCATAAGTAAGTGTCGGAAACCATTACTTCCAACAACTCAACCTAAAACAATTACCCTAAATCGAAAGCCGAAGCCAGTATTTTAAGGGAATTGGAATTTAATAAAATTCTCTGGGCGGGTGAGATGGCTCAGCGGCGTACGCGCCTGCCTGGCAAGCCCGAGGGCCCGAGTTCGACTCCCGGATCCCTCATACGGAAAAGGGGCGATGATATCGCTCAGCGGCACGGGCGCCTGCTGGCGCGTGAGGTCCTGAGTTCGACCCCCCGGTACCCACAAAAAAAAAAAAAAAAAAATCTCAGTCTGCTGGTTTGTTGCTTACGGTCTTTTAGGCTCAGGCTTACTTTCATTGCTTCCTTGGAAACAGTGAAAAGAATTAAGAATTTTATTCTTAACATGAGAATATGAAGTAGCTAACGTTACGGAAATTTTAGAGACGGGCTCCCTGCCGGGCAAGGAGCTGCAAACGCGGGTTTCCTGACGGCTTCACCAGTGCTCTGTCCCCGCGGGTCTTCCTCCAGCGGGTCCCCAGGAGCAGGAGATGCCACGCCTCTGACACGCGTGCTGGAAACCACGCAATGTTCCCCCCAAGGATTCGCCACGCGCGCATCAGTGAGCGCTTCAGCAAGCTACACACGACTCCTCAGTCGTGGAAAACACAGGCGCTTTCATCTGATCATCAGGGTGTCCTCTTCCGGGACGCTAAAGGTCTCCCAGGGTTTTGTAATTCGTCCAGCAAGTATTTACCATTTTGAAAACAAGAGGTTTTAGAAAAGAACATAAAAGATGATGACAGGTCATTTAGCCTGGTAAGTGGCAGCTTGGCTAATAAAACCCGGGCTCCTTATAAAACATCAATCATCGCAGATAATGGTGGTAATTATTAGGATATTTATGCTGTTTACTCTCACACCTATGCTTATTCCTCACATAAGGCGGTTTTAAAGATGACAATCTACTGCAAACTTTAAAATGGAAAAACCGAAGTACAGAGACATATATGGTCTTCGATCACGCTGCACATCAAAACACACACTTTGAAAAATCAAATAGTCTTTCCTTGTTTTAAGAATAAATCCCAAGCGCCTGGTCAGTCACTTTATCTCCAGGAGGCAAAAATACAGTTCCCCAGCTGGCGGTGGGGAAGCAGCGGACGTCCTCGGCCACGCAGGAGGGAAGGGGCAGGCGGCGGCCCCACCGCGAGCGCCTGGACGCGGCCTCGAGCGCGCCTGGCTGGAAGGAGACTCCCGCCGGCGCCCGCTGACTCCCACGCCCTCTGGTGACCTGTGATCGGAACACTCGCGGCTTTTCTTCTACCATTTTGGAAACTAAAAGTTGACTTATTTTCTAGTTAGTGCTTCAGCGTTTTCTTTAGGAGGTTTCTACAGTCCTTATGTGAATACAGGAAATAACATTATTTCAAAGCTAGGATAAAGCTTTATTGGTCATAAACAGCGCTGAGTATTAAAATCAGTTTTGAGTTTAGAAGTTTCATGCTCAGGAATGCAAATATGTTCAGCTACTTTAGATAACGCAAGTGTGGAAATGCAAGACTGCCACAAATTTTAAATATTATAATCCCTATTAACGAGCTAATTCATTAGAATATTTTAATTTCCTAATAGCACTTCATGTTATACTACGAATATTTTCAGTATAGGGATAAACACGCTCATCTTTCATTTATTATTTGTCAAGATTGATCTGCTAAATTATAACGTGTCTCATAATCTCTCAAGTATGTCAAGGGCAAACTAAAACTCTTGGTAAAAAAACCAATCCAACTGACTTGGTATGTACAGACTATAAAAAGTACTATTTTAAGTTTTGGGTGGACAGGAATCCATCAGAAAGTCTTAGATTTGTGTTTGTTTTTTTAACATGTACTTATACAGTGGGAGAAAAAGAACTTTCTAGATAAGTGTGAATGAGATTATATAAAGAAGCAGTATTTCTGTATCATTAAAGTTTCTAACATGTTTTTCTTTTAAACGAACTTTGAGCTGTGTTTGAAAGGTCTAACAATCAGGAACACACAAGGGTTTCCTGTTCGCAGCTTTTCAGCCCCCAAACCTGGAAGCCAACGTGAAGCTCTGAACAGCGCTTGCTCCGCGGGACACACAGTGGCCGCCTCGCGCGTGCGCACGGCGCGCTCGGCCCCCACCCCAGGTCGTCCTTAACGAGGAGCACCTGGAACTCAAGTTTCTCCGAGGCAGAAATCTGAGTCGCAGGATGCCTCCCAATTAGAAGCCACGTTGAAAACGCTTCCGTTTAAAACCAGGCTCAGATCTTTAGAGAACAGGTCAGATCCGTAGTGATTCAAATTCTACCATTTTATTATTTGAAAAACCATTTTAGAAGCACAATGGTCACTATTTTCCAAGCCAAGGATGTTACTGGAATTATCTTTAATCGTACTATATTTAAATAAGGTTTTACTGATATTCTGACTGTGATAATAGCTGTGTGACCTCAAGCATATTTGTTCTCTTACTTTAGTTTCAAAATCTATAAAATAATAAAGGTTATGGCAGGGATTAAGTGAATTAATGGGACCGGCAATAATCCACCAGTTTGTAAATGTTCGTTGTCAACATTGTTATCGTCCATTTATTAACTTGAAATTTTTGCAGAAAAGCCATCGGCACAAAATTAATAAAATCATTTTAACACAATTCTTGCTTTCTCAAAATTTAAAGACATCATTTTAAAAAATAGGTTCCTAAAACTCCAATTACTATAAACTCGGTTCAGAATTAACTGCCCTAAGCACATTCATATTCTTTCTAGTTGCCCACTCCCACCCAACCTTCCCACCACACTAAATTCATGCAAAAAGGGAGTTCAGTTGGATCCGAAAGTAACTAATCCCACCTTTATAACTGACCCTTCTAAGGCATGCCTTCCAGGCAGCAGCCTGCTAAGGGGATGGGCACCCTCCAGAAGATCCTGAGAAATGCTAGCAAACGGGATTCCTTCCTCCAATCAACAGCCTTCTATATTAATGGATTCTGCATCAGTGGATTCAACCAACCGTGAATTGAAAATATATAAAAAAAAAAAAAAAAAATGTGGGGCTGAGTAGGAAGTTCAGGAGTGCCTGCACTGCACGCAGAAGGCCCTAGGTTCTATGCCCACTTCCCCCCCCAAAAAGTGTCTGTACTAAACATATACATAGCAAGCCCTTCCCAGTCCTCATCGTGGTCTGGGAGGTTAATATTTGTAATCCCATGGAAGTTATTGGAATTCTACCGAGTTAATTCCAATCTACCACTTCCAGTGCAACCCACGGCAAGAATAAAGACACTAAGGCATATTTATAGTTGTGGGGAGCCAAGGGGTCCTAAGTCCAGCCAGGATGGTGGTTACTGGAACAAAGGCCACGACCCAGGGCCAAACCCGGGTTTTAATTCTCGAGGAGGGGAGTGGCTCGGGGATGAGTGACTGTGAGAGTGGCGTGAAGTCTGTGAGTCTCGTGACCTGGGCTAGGTAGGAGGCCTGAAATCACCTTCGCAATATGCAGAGGGAAGGCTGTGCAGAAGGAGTAATCTGCTTAACACAATTCAAGTTAGTATCTGATGTTTTGGGGTCGGTGCTTCAGCTCTGATGTGTAATCTATGCCCTGGGACGTCACAGCCTCTTTCTCAAGGCTCAATCCCAGCCGACAGCGTGGAGCACAGCTCTCCAGCCCGCCTGGCTCACACGAGTTTTTTGGGAGCTACAGGGGCGGGGAAACACTGACCTGTCGCCTTGCTTCAAAGACTACACATCAGCACCTCAGCTGGACCGATTCGCATTGCTTAAAGCCAACAGAAGGGATAAGGAAAAGTCCTGGCCAGCTCTGTGCATTTCAGTACGTGGAAATAGGGCCAGGTTTAGCCAAAATGGAGATAACCGCTTTTCTTTCAAGGAGGTCGTCCAGGTGTCCTCCACACATATGAACTTGTTTCTTGTCACTATTCCTGAACAGTACAGTGTAACTACTGCCATCACTGTTCTCTTGCTTGGTGGCTACTCTGTAAGGGAAGTAAGGCAAGGATGGGCTGATGCGAGCTGGCATTTTTTATCTCCGGTTTTCAAGGCCAATTATTTTCCAGCAGGGTCCTATGTTTGGGGTAACATGTAGCACTTACACTGTATAAGGTATTATAAGTAATCTACGAATGTTTTAAAGGCTATAGGACAGTGGTGGCAAACCTACGGCATGCCACCGCAGCAGGCTGTTCGTCACTGAAAGCTCTACAAGGCTCGCCGTCACTGCGACCGGAGGAAAAGGTGGGCTATATGTAAATACCACACCATCTTGGACAAGGGATTTTAGTACCCACAGATTTTGCTATCTGCACAGCCCCGGAAGCAATCCCTGCAGATGCAGATGGTGACTGTGCGCCTCGCTGCCCTCCCAAAGATCAAGGTTCCTCCTGCTGCACTAAGCACACTGGACTGCTAGCCTTCAGGTGCAACGGTTTCACCTCAATGTGCTGGGCAGATCTAAATCTCCCTCTGCTTGGTTCTGCACATAGCTAAAGATAAGCAACTGCCCGAAATTGCACCATCTACACTTCCAGGAGATCCAGGAGAGGAGAGGACGGATGGAAGCCGTAGTTTGCATCTTATCACACTCTCAGCTTTTCCTTAGGAAAAGCGCTGGTGAAAGGCTGCCGAACTCCATTCATGCACCATCTGGCAGCTTCTCAAGTTCAAGGGACCAATTCTGCAGTCATTATGCTACTGTTACAAAATCTAACCATCGCTGACTGACTCCGGGAAGTGCGAATGTTAATTCTGCAGTCATTATGCTACTGTTACAGAATCTAACCATCACTGACTGACGCGGGGAAGTGCACATGTTAATTTTAGCTCTAACCTTACTGTCAGGATTTAACATCAAATATGGGGATACTTTTTGCCTTTACTACTTGTCTTAGCCAAGCAAATGAGGGTCCCAAAGAAACTGACCACCTCTCTCTAGGCTATGATGGATTAAAGCAGAATCTCACCTTCTGGAATTTTCATTTATAGGATCTTTCCTGGTGAACTATATTTTAATGTCAGTGTTCTGGGAAGCAGGTAAATTTAAGGTCAGAGAGTACTCTTAATCATAGACACAGTGACAATGCAAATATTTAGTGCTGGTGGATGGATCTGTACTTCCTAGATGATACAGTGGTCAGCAGGTTTCAATTTCTTTTTTATAACATAAGCAAATGCCTAGTTTATCATTCACACACCAAGTTATATAGAAAAAAAAACACTCAAACAGCTTAAAATGCAAATATTCTTTGGTTTACTCATCAAACAGCAAATAACAAAATACCAAAACCTTATTAGTTAAATAAAAAAGTGGCATTCTTTATTTATCAAACCTTTCAAAACACTGAAATGCATTTATCTTCATGGTCATGTTCTTTAGCAATATCTTTTCTTCCCTTTGTCCTTCAACCCCCTGAATTATTTTGATGGGTTCATCTCTAAAGCAAAGATTCTTAAATCTTTCTTAATTCTACTTGCTTTTTATTGTGCTTGTATCAGACTAATCAAGATTTTTCTCTCTTGTCTGTTACATATGAAAGAGAGGCTAACAATGGAGATTTCATCAGCACATTTTCAGGATATCAAAGGTAAGCCCTAAGGCAAGCATTTCAAGGCTTTGAGATGCTATTACAGTTTTGAGAATTTAAGCATCACTGTTGGTACTACAAAACAATACTCAATTTCAAAAGTGTATTATATTGGACATGTTCATAACGTCGAGTATCATTCATTTCCACAGTTTTGATTTCAGAATACACAGTTTTTTGAAGTTCAGTGTGACTGTCTCAGATGTAAATCTTGAATGTCAATGACACAATCTTTAACAAAACAATCAAGAGTAAACTTGAATATAGAATTGTTTCAAAAGAAGCAATAATAGCAAGAGAAAGTTCTTGGCTTTGGAAAAAAAGGTACATATACAGAGTAAGGAACAAAATTGAATCAAAATACGTAACTTTGTACATATTAGCTACCAAGACAACAACTGCTCTTTAAAAAAGTCATCAAGTTCGGAGCCATCCTTATTTCTCTTTGTGTAACTCTACATTTGCATCCGTATCTTTCCCATGATCTGGAATGCATTAAGAAGCTTTCAACCAGAACTTTTTTGGCAATATGTTTTTCTTCAAGCCTCATAAAAAGCACTACCATTAATGTCTGACAGTTGAGTCGGGCAATGTCTTCCTGAAATATGTGTGATCTGTAAAAAATTCTTTTTTCCTTCATGAATCTGCAGTGTTCCATCTTCCACTAAATCACAGTCACGGTCTTAACTTACTGGCTCATATGTTCTCTTCATCCAACATTTTGTTGACACCATCACAAAGTTTTTGTAAGTGAGGTTTAAAATTTCCAAAGGGATTATACAAAGCAGCCAAAAATTCACAATTTGAAAAATGATCGAAGACGTTATTAACCCGTCCGTGCGACTTGGCGGTGAGGTGACGCTGGATGATCTGGTGGAGCATCTCTCTGCACTCGTTCAACAGCTTGGATAACACATTCCGGTCGAAGGTGTACTCCACCTGGTGGAAACTGACCACGGTCATGGCAAGCTGATGGACTTTCTTCTTGAACTTCTCCATCAGTGCAAGCTCATCTTGATTAAACTGGTTATTCCTATAGAGAATGGCCAGCTTGATGACCGTTTTGATGAGGTTTTTGATGACCCTCTCTGCCTCCTTCTTGTTTTGGGTGTACTCTTTGGTCACTCTGTAGAGCTCGTCCAGCACCTCGCTACTTGTGTCATCTATCAGGGTGGTGGCGATGGATTTGGACACCATTTTACCCAAGATCTTCTTCTGTGCCTGCACGGCCAGGTTTTTGGAATTAAAGACATCTGTGGCCACTGCCCGGGGCAAAGAGAGGGAGAGAAAGCAAAAAAGATCAGTAAGTATCAAGAGAAGCGAACTAAAAACCAAATATTAGGGAGTATTTTCTCATTTTCCCAGTATTTGTGGTTTGCCTCCTGTCTACTGATGTCTCTGTTCAGAAAAAAATACTTAAAAGTTTTTCTGTATTTCTGGAACTATGTTCTCATTTGTGGGAATTAATCGGTTGATGAATAACTGAAATATTTTATACTTTCTGCTATGTAGTCAATACTTTCTTTAGAAATTAAAGTTGATAACTTTCTTCAAAACAAAAATAGCATGTCTCATAAGGTGGTAAGATTTCATGAAATTTTTATGTAATTTAACTTTATAAAATTCATTAAAAACACAAAATCACCTTTTATACCTGTCCCCTGGACAACAGCAACCCAGAGCAATTTCAAGAAATTCATTTAAATGAAAGAGAGATAAATGGTAAAGTCATGACATTAAGATGACAAACTCATAAAAACAAATCCAAAGGAGAGCCTTGTTTCACAATCCAGTCGCAAAAATCAAATTGCATGAAACCTTGGCCAGCACTCGCCAGTCTGACATCCTAACCACCTTGAATTTTAATTCCAGAAGTCAAGTGTTGGAAGGAAATACTCGCTGGAGACCTCACTGCCGTTCGCTATTCCTGATGCATTGGCCCACTGTCCCCTTTTCACTGTTACACACTTCGAGGAAATAACCACACTTTAATAGCTATGAAACATGCTACCCGCAAAACACACTGTGAAAATGCTGACCCTCAGACTTCACTTTTGGAATGATCATAACTTCTAATTTGACAGATGTTCAAGATACACATAATAGTTGTACATATTAAATATTAATGAGACATTATATGTAATGCTTCTAGATTATAGCCAATCAGTGAAAATGCTTGAAAACGTTTATCCCCTAAGCAAGCTTGGTTTTTCTCTGCTACAGTTTCCCCCGCTCTGGGCAGGCTGCAGTCTCAGAGCTCCTCCTCCACAGCTGTGCTTTAACCCTGTTCTCTCAGGGCCTCAGGACCGCATTTCCCAGAGTCGGCTCTGTGTGTCCAGAGGCAGCCGCTCTCTTTGTACGCTATGCCAGTGCATCAGTTTAGGCTGGATCTTGGAAAGTAATCATTTGGTGATGAAAGCCTAAAATATATAGGTAGGAGTGAGTCAGGGCATCAATAATATAGACTTATTTCTAGTTTGGACAGGCTAGCATCATCAGGAAGCAAACAGGTAGCTGCTTTGAAATTCAGGCTAGGAGGCAATGTAAGAATCACTCCTCAATGTGGAGTCATCGTCTAGACGTGAAATTTAGGCAAAGAGCAGCCACATTAGATCTGAAGTGTGGGCTCTTGCTAGGTAAACAGAACCAAAGTGGTTCCTGACGACCACAATGTCATTCATGAACATATGTCATATACACGACAAAAGAAGGTCTTGACTGAACTAGAAATGCTGCCCTCACAAATGTCAATATTTAAACTTCTGAAACATGAAGTGAAACTGCAGAAGAAGAACTGAAATATATTTTGAGAAAGAAAAGAAAAGTGAAATTGTGTGAAAAGCAGCCAACTTTATGTAGGTCCCCAGCTTTTAAAAATATTAAGCAATAGTCTATTTCTATTCTTATTTCTGCAATGATGTGCAGAAGAAATTTAATTCACACTGAAGAATTTGTGTCAAAGGAAAGGCACTCATGTGGTTAACATCACCGTATAAAGACCGAAGACAATCTCTCATCTTAGAACACCTGATACCAACTTCAACAGATAAACCCGATTTATACAGGAAGGGACACCCAATCATTTCCAGATCACAGCAAATGACTAGGGTTTCTGCAATTTATTTTATATCAAGTTGAAAGGCTTTCTGTTTTTAATCTTCCGAACATGGCCCAGTCTACACACGCCCCATCTGGGGTTTACGGTCACTTTTCAGATGGACACACCGTGCTGGGGGCCATGAAGCTAGGGACAGAGGTGTTCATCAGGTTCCTCCGGGCCGTGTTTCCAAGGCCACACTTACAAGTCTACACCACCTCTCAGCTACTTATTAAATCTCGATGTCCTGTTTAATTTCAAACATAAAGAGAAACAAGAACTCCACGGCACAGCACTTTAACTTCCCGCGAGAGAGGGTAAAAGGCAGACTGCTGCCCGCTGAGCAAGGCTGTCCCTGTTCACCGCAGTGAGTCTGAACCGGAACCGGCAAGCTGATCTCTGAGGGTCTCGCATTCGTACAGCAGAGCTTCAAACCCCGTGTAGACACAGCGGCTATGCCGCACTTTCATTTTACCTCTGGATTCTTCCAGGGAGTTGTCTTTAAATGAGGGCGAAGCTCTCCCTCCATCTACCAGGAATACACGCACACAGTGGATTTACTTTCCAGCATTAGAGAAGCTTTTTCTGAGCCAACGGGGGTTGTGGCTGAGGGCTGCCGGCCAGGGATGTGTGGCCTATGATTATATGATTCTTTCTTTCTTGCAAATTAACTGGTGCTGGCTACTCCTGCTCAGGCTCATCTGTCAGTTCCACGTCCTCTACCAGGTCTCTCACAGCAGGCCTGGCATCTCTCATGCCTGCCTCAGCCACGCTTCTCTCCTTCAGTCTATTCTCGCCCTGTGTGAGCTCATCACATGGCTTCAGGTAGCACCTGTGTGCCTGTGACTCCCCAGGTTATAACCCAGCCTGGAGCTCTTTTCCAGACTCGTTTTCCAGAAGCACTTAAGGTGTGTCTTTTCCTTGGTGATTCTGCAGGCGTTACAGATGTGCCCGGTCCAGAAAGGAAACCTTGATCCCTACACTGGAGAAGCGCTCCTCCTCCATTCCCCAGCATCTCAGTTATGAGTGTCCCTTCCGGCCACTTGCTAAAGCCAGAGACTTGGAGGTCACTGGTCATCTGGTCCTCCCCTTTACCTGGCCCATTACCAAGATTTTTCCATTTTATCTTCTCAGTTCTCTAAATCCTCCATCTCCATAGACATCATCTAGTCCAACCTCTTTTCTAATCTCTTTTCATCAGCAGCCAGAGCTTTTAAAAATATAAATTAGAAAATGATGCTTCACTTAAGTTCTTCGCTAACCATTCACACCTCCTTGTTTCTGAAATCCTCGTTATTCGCCTAGAATTGTATTTTCTAACCTCTTCCCACGAGGATCCAAGCTCTGTAAGAGCAGAACCTCTGCCCGTCTCGGTCACTGCGCCATCCCGATACGCAGGCAGTGGTGACTTCTCGCCTCTCGTCACTATACTTAAACACTTTTCAGTGAAAACATATTGGCCTACAAAATGAGAACTTTAAATACATGTACGGGCGTTTTGTTTGCTTATTTTAAAGAGAAATAGGTTTTTGTTTTACCTTACTAAACATGGGGTTTTCTTCCCTGTAAGTGCACTTCAGAGTGTGGTTCCTTTTACTGTCATCGATCAGAGCTTTTAAAGAGGAAAGATTTGCTGTGCGCAAAGGGAAAACATCCAAGAACAATCGTAGAAATATTTGAGTCAGAGCAAGATGTAACACTTCTGACTTGAGCCGTTTACGTGCGTGGCATTTAAATCTGTGTTTAAACATGTGATAGCGAGGAGGATCGCGGGCACGTGCTGAGCAGCAGCTAAGATGTGCACAGAGGTTCCCAACGAGAAGGTGTTCAAAGTATCGACTCACTCTGTTACCCACTAAGATAAACACACTTGCCTTTGGAAATAGAAATGTACATTGATTAATGAAAAAATGATGCCGTATATCAAGAACATACAAAGAATTACCACTATGTTAAAATTACCACGATTGTTTCATAAGAAGTGGGGAGTAAACGTCATTTTACACCACCTTACCTTACCTCCCCTTCCCTCTCGGTTTAATTAACACTGGTCAGCAATGTTTGCTGTAAAGCAAACTAACATTCAAGGAATCCTAGTTTTAGCATCAACACTTATAAAGTTGGAGATAAATACTGGTAAAAATATGCTGATCCACATACATGAGAAAAAGTAACAAAGGAGAAGGGAACAAAGGAAGAGAGTCTTAAAAAATGCCCATAGCTACTCCTACTAAGAATTTGCTCATAGTGTACAGTGAGGTACTCAAGTCACTTTCTCTACCACCTCACCAGCAAATACATAATTTTTTCACCCAACAAATTTGTTATACTTGGAACTGTAAACAGTGCCTACAGATGGACACGTCACCACAAATTCTCGCCAAATTAAATTTGATCTACTGGGCCCAGTATTAGGGACGATGGAAAAGAAAACAATCTGGAGAGAATGTTGTGATCTGTTAATAAAAATTTCTTTAAACAATTATGCAAAACCTTAGCTCTCTTGCATCTGAGTGCCTCCAAATCTACATGGGACTTGGTAAAAAGCAGCTTTGGTGATGAAAACTAGCTGGAACTAAACATAAGCACTGTGCAAGAAATAAGCAAGCTAAGAAAGAACCTCACCACACTGAAATCTGACAGCACTGCAGAAGAAAAGCAAGGGGCATGGGGATGACCGGTGATGCAGCTGGACACTGGCGTCCACCCTCACTGCCCCAATGTAGGAAATCAACGGAGGAAAGGGAATGGAGGGTAAGCCAGGGCAAAACAAGGGACGGGAGGGAAGAGGAGGGGAGGGAAGAGGGAAAGATAGTGCAGAATGTGGGCAAGGACCACGCCAACAGAAACATCAGGGAAAGGAAGGAGGGCCGGTCCTGTAAGGGTCAACAGCTGTGACCCAGCAGCGAGCCAGGGGCAATCTTGTCATCTAGAGAAGGATGATGATCGTACTTATGTCCCGCAGATGGAGAAAATGTAGTGTTGGGAGAATCAATACATCTGGGATCCCCAACCTGACCGGAACACACATTTTGGTGCGCCTCTTCCTGACCCCGAATGATTAAGAAGCACTGATACACATCACCACAGTGACAAGCTAATTCACTCACTCCGTGTCTGATACGGACTACAGAAAGTACATGCTCACTTAAAAAGGCAAAACACTAACGAATATATATGTCAGGGAAATGGGTGACTTTGAAATTCCTTGGGTTTCTTTCCAGTGGAGCACTAGGAATTATCAACAAACCCTTTTCTTTTTCTGCACCCAGCTAATTTACAAATCTCTGAATTGTACAAAACTAGTACTACAAACGGCTGTCCACAGAGTTACACACACTGTGGAGCTCAGTGGGCTCCTGATTTTCTTGTTTGGCCACGTGTTGCTCTTTGGAGCCTCCTTTGAATTCTAAGAGATTACGGATTCTCTCATTAAGAAAAATCTTTGATACATCTGATTTGTATTTGTATGAGTCATGAGTTTATCTTCCTAAATAACATGCCCTTCAACACATATTAGAGTTTTTCATAAAAATATTTGAAGTAAAAAGATTGGGAGTACGAGCCTTTAGTGTACTAAGTATCCTTTTTCTGTGGCAACTGACTCTCCCAGAGTTGCAGAGAAGTACAGCATATTTATAAAAGTCCAAAGAGCCTGCAGTTGATGGTTCCACGAACTACCGTGTGTGCGGGCATCTTACTGACACTGTTTCCTCGTCCGAAAGTTTAGAATAATAAGCCCCACCTCTTGGCATTGTTCCAAAGACGAATGATGAGGGACCACCTGAAAGTGTCACACAATGCCTGTCACAGAGCAGCCTTCTCCACAGGTCTGTTTAAAGAACACAACTAATGAAACTTCACAGTCAGTCTGCTGCCCTTCAGTGTAATCGCACTGGGTCACACACTCCTTCTGGAAGTATTATGGAACTGAGAAATGCAAAGTGCCAGGTGCTGTGTGAAACCAGAGGCTTCCCACAGTGTAGCTGGTGAGATATTATCTCTTTTCCCTGCATTTAGAAATACAACATATTTAAATTCTTTTTATAAGGATTGAATCTCTTGTTAGCAACAGAGTCAACTCAAGGACTGGTAGGTGGTGACGGGTATTTTGCCGAGAGAAAATAGGCTCAATGAGAACGGAATTGAAGCCTACCACAGAAACACAAAAGGGGAAACGGTTTCCACATCCGTGCAAAGCTGTGCGGCAGGGGCAAGATGCAAATGAAATAGGCCAAAAATAAAGCCCGAGCCACAGCAGCTCAAGCTCAAGCCACCCAGATGGCAGGTGCACTCCCGACAGTCGCGGCACCGTCTCTCACACCCAGCGTCCCGAGCCTCCTGAAGAGCGCAGGCCCAAGGGCAGGGGAGGAAGCCACTTAGGGACAGAAGAGATGGAAACAAAAGGCTCAGAGTCAAGAGTCCTGGGCTGTAAACTTGGGTGCAATTGCATTTCTCTGATGCTGAGTGGGGGCCAGTTCAAGCTGGCCTGGCTTACATGAGATTTAATGAGTTACGAATGTGAAAACAGCACTGGTGTGCTAGGCTCATGACAGACCACAAATGAGCTCTGAGTTTTGCTATCTTATATAATCTCACTTGAAACAGGAGCAGAGATTCAGATCCAGTATCTGCACTACGCTCTCTCTACTAATTTCTTTGGTATCTTGTATTTGCTAATTTTGTGGGTAAGAAAATTATGACCTGAAGAAAACACCTGGAAGCTTTTTCCTGTTAATCTTACACTGCTTTTGTCGCTTCAATTCTGCAATTTCTTCATCATGATTTTGGGGTTAACTGGGTGTTCTTTACTCCTGTGGTTCTGTTTTGTATGATTTCGAAAATACCAGAAGTTTCAACTGCTTTGGCATCACGTTAGATCCCATCTCTGCTCTTTTCCATTGATTTGCCCTAGGATTCACGTGATGCCTCAATTGCCTTCTTCCTGTCTGACAAGACATCCCTACTGCTTCTCAGCTGGCCCAGAACTGGAGGAGAATCTGGAGATGTTTGCATAAAGTGGTATGTTTGGACCTTGAAGAATGGCCGTCTCGTAAATGCTACACACAAGTTTCAGAACAAAATTCATTTTGTGGCTCCCCAAAGTCAGAGCAAGAGGTTTATAACCACAAAAATCCTTTGACTGCTGCAGCCAATAAAGATGATAACAATGATAATAAATAATAATAATAGCAACTACCGTTAAAAAAAAGTCTTACGACGTTATCCTCGGAACTGCCCCAAACTTGCAGTATCTCACTGAAGCTTCAGTCAACCCTAAGAGGAAGGTCAGACCCATTTTAGAGATGAAGAAACCAAGATCCAGAAAAATTAAGTTACTTTCTCAAGTAAATGGGAGAGACAAACTTGAACTTGTATAGTCCAACTACAAACTATGCTTCGAATAACTATATTACAATAATGAGCTTTAGGAAGAAGCTTCTTGAAAACATGTCTGGCTAAAGCAGATTAAATAAAGGAAACTAGATCCTCCCCAGGGAGGAAATAAATGATAAGACAGACAAACCTAGTGGGCTTGAGAAGCTTGCATTTTCAGGGAAGAATCTGAGCAGTTTTAAGACATTTCAGAATTTAATCTAAAAAAATCATATACTTGCATTGTTCAAAAAATACACTATAGGGCTGGGGATATAGTTCGGCGGCTCAGCGCCTGCCTGGTAAGCGCGAGGTCATGAGTTCAATTCCTGGTACCAAAAAAAAAATAGAGCATAAATATATAAAACGAAAAGTCTCTTTCTCAGCTTTGCCACTCACTACACGGCTCTGACCCCAACCTTTGCTTCCAAGAGGCAACAACTGTTCCTAGATTTTGGGCATCCTTTGAAGAGACCCCGTTCTCCGGACATAAACAAATACAGAACAGATACCTAGCAGTGCAAAGCTGTAAAGGGCTGCAATTCCTCAGAAACACAACTTCTGAGTAGTGAGAGAATGGAACGCGGGGTAGCTGTCCAAAATTCCACACTGAACAGAACGGCAACGCGCTGGAGGAACGCGCGCTGTTCACTTCTGCTGCCACCCCGTCACAGCAGTAACACTTGTGCTAGGAGTGGAGAGGCCGCAAGTATGTGCCCCTGAGCTTGTACATAATGTGGGGGAGGCAATGCGGCCTCGATCAGGGTGATGACGCTTCGGGAAGGGCGCTGCCAGTAACTGCATCACCACAAGAGACCTGGACTGCCCCGGGACGCGGCTTGAGTAAGAAATGATCAAAAGGAAGGATAAACCCAAATATTCAGGATCTGAATAATTTCTTGGCAACGCTACATGAGTATTAGCTAGTTTTTCATCTAAACTATATTGAAAACAAAAACAAACAATTAGTTCTCCAAGAGGTGAAGAGGAATCTTATGGAGGAGAAATTCTAGGTAGACAGGTTTGAAACAGTGTATACCAACGTCCCTTTCAGAGATGTGCAAAACGCGTTAATATTAAAGGTCTTGAGGATTAACTCAGTAAAAAACATTTTAAGTTGCTTATCTAAGTTTTCCAAACTAACAACACAGAACCCAATAAAAATTGTAGGAAAAGGTTATTGAAAATAATTGGCTAACAAATCGAATAGGATCCTTGGTATTGCTCAGGAATGTATTCCAAGTATGAATCGCAGTTTGTGTTTCACGCGAATAGGAGAGAGCAGGACAGGCAGTGAGGCCACACCAGGCAGCACGGTGGCCGCGGGCACGAGCTCCGGACTCGGGCATCTGTGCGCTCTGCCACTGTGCCTTTACCCCTGACCTACCCAATCGACGCCTTCGTTTTCCCATCTGCAAATGGCGCTTAAATGAAAATAAAGTGCTGAAAATAGTGCTAGATGTAAAACAGCCGGGTCAATTAATGTGAGCAGTTATTGTTATTGTCACTGTCCCTGTCGTGAAGTAGATACTGTTAGAGTCCCACCAGCATGGGAGGCCGTAGGTCCCAGGACATAGGAGTGAGGGAGAGGAGCAGACATGAACACAAAAGCGCGGATCACTCAGCAAAAACTTCTGAGGAGTATTTTCAAAGCATCAGATACCTTGGTGGTAAAGATAAATAACACTAGCGCTTCCCTCCAGGCACCCGGGATAACCTGAGGGAGGAGACAGACAGCACGCGGGCAGAGCGCACCATGGTGACAGCATAGTAACAGCGTGTGAAAATGCACCGTAGCAAGCAGGGAACATTCATTTTTCTGGATGGGTAATGGAGGGAGGCGAGGTTTGAGGAAGGTTTCACAAAACGAGACTGACTTTATAATTCTTTTTTTTTTTTGGTACCTGAATTGAACTCAGCACTTTGCGCTTGCCAGGCAGGCACTGTGCCACTGAGCTATATCCCTGGCCCCAGACTGACTTTAAAGAAAAAGAAGTTCTGCCTTATGTTGTATCCAATTAATGAGACAACAAGGGAGGGTGTCCAAAAATAGAGCTCTTTATTTTAGCTGGTACCCAGCGGCGTCCTCTATGCCAGAACAAAGAGGCGCGCCGGGGGCAGATAGAGAGCAGTTTTTATAGTAGCAAGCAGTTGTACAGAAGCCAATAGCGACGGTTAATAAAGTAATTTTACAAACTTATTGGTTAGGCTTTTAGGCACGGGGTATTTGGGATTATTTCATTGGGCAAAAGGAACATCTTATTATGGGTTGCTAGAGGGCAGGAAGGTGCATTTCGTCACTACGGGGGAATTCATCTAGCCTAAACAAAGGCGAAGCTTATCTAACGGTATTTGGCGGAAAGCAGGAGCTGAACAAGCGAAATGGCGGTTTGTTCATAAGATGGCATTAGCCTAGTCAGGTTACAACACCTTACTGAAATAAATGGGACTGTATTCCAGAGCTGACCTATGGGCTTCCTACTGGTTACTTAGGGATTAAAAAATCTGTTAATTAGTGTGCCTATATGTCCAAAAACCAAAGGATATGCATCTGTTCTATGAGTTTTAGAAAAAAATTTAAACATTAACTATATCTAACTTGCCATCAAGGCCCTGGAAATGTTCGTTACAAAAGCACTCAGTTTTCAGGAGGCTTTTGACAGAGAGAGGATGGAACAGACTATGTAGCAAGCACCTAGGGCGGAATTCTCAGTGTCCTGGGCCACCGGCAGCCGAAGGGACTGGAAGCGGCTCGGCAATCTTAGTATTCTTATCCGGTAGGTCTACCGCATCGGATTCTCCCGACGGCACCTACAAGTCTGCATCCGTGAGAAGCACCCTGTGCGAAGCTGACGCTGGAGGGCCACTGCGCTAACGTGTACCTGTAGAAAACTTGCTGTATTTCTCTCTTCAAATTAAATGTATCCTTCCGTATTTACTATGTTGGATTAGGATATGTTAGTTTTTCCTAAAGATGGTTCTATGAAGCTGGATTTATTTACATATTTTTCTTAAGAATATAAAGCCTTTCCACTGTTTATATAATCCAATCTTCTGCCCAAATGTAGAGGAAAATCCTCTGAACAGCTCTGTGACTTTCTACACTTTCTCACCCCGGTTTCTCCCTCCCTGCTGGAGGCCTGGAGCCTGACGAATATTTACATTCATGTAGCACTCAGAAAACCAGCAACAGATTTTAAAATCCAGCACACTACAGTGACACACTCTATAGTTTGCACACTATCTTCATCAGTGTTAACTTTCATGTGCATGTCTGATTTGGTCCTGTAATTACTTAGCCATAAAGGAGAATCAAGGCTCAAGAGTCAAGAGATTTGCCCACTACAATTAGAGGCAAAGCTTTCTGGGCACTCAAGGCATCTAACGAGGAGCCCTCGACTCAAAGATACGTGCCTGGATTTCAAAAGCGATCGTGGAAGCCCTCTGGGGAGGTCCAGAGTTAAGAATCCTGCCCAGCAGTGTACTTCTGTATCCAAAATCAGAGGACATGTGCAGGCCTCACAAATCTTAGAAATAATTTAAACATAAATCATGTACAGTGAGTAAGTTTCTAAGGAGGATTTGCAGGTGAAGGGTGAGAAAATTAGGTGATAAGCATTTGTTTTTATAACACTTGTTAGTCACTGACTTCAGGAAGCTACATTTGGGTACCAAAATCTTCCTTTATTTCTATAGAGTATGTAAACTGCATCAGAGAGAGGTGGTAAAATTGCCAAATCTATAAAGATGCTAGGAAAAAATTGAACTTGGATTCTCTACACTACTTTGGAGCTCTACACCGTAAACAGATTTATGGCAAAAAAAAAAAAAAAAGACTTCTCTCATTTGTTCATTCATTCACTCATTACTTAACAGAATTTTTTGAGGTGGTCTTGTTATATAGTCCAGGCTAGCCTTGAACTTGTGATCCTTCTGCCTCAGCCTCCTGAGTGCTAGGATTACATGCATATAGCACCACACCTGACTACTTAACAAATTTTTAGCAAGCACTATTATGTGCCAGGTAAAGCGCCTGTTCTTAGGACACTCAGATTTCAGTAGGAGGAGACCTGATGTTTTTGGATACACAGTACATTGCCAGGCAGGATTCTTAACTCCGGACTACCCTGGAGGACTTCCACGATCGGTTTTGAAATCCAGACACATATCTGTACATTACTTCTGTACGTTTTGTACAGAAACATAAATGTCAAGAAGTAATAGAGCAGTGATGGTGAGCCTTTTAGAGCTTTTGATGATAACAGCCTGCTGTGGCTCACATGCCATGGGCCTGTCACCCACTGTGAAAAGGCTGGCTGCAAAAGAAGGGGTTGGGATGAAGGGAAGCTCTGTCCCCTCAACCCGGGTGGCAGGGGAGGCCTCTCTGAGAACGAGGCATTGAGCAGAAGCAGCGCGGGGAGCTGCCCCGAGCTAGTGAAACCTCAGGGCGTCCCAAGCACCACTTCCTCCACGAAGCCTCCTTTACTTGACTGTTCCGTCCAGAAGTGCTCTTTTTTTAAAATGTGGGTACAAGGAGTCAAACTCAGGACCTCGCGCTTGCCAGGCAGGCGCTTACACCACTGAGCCATCTCACCGGCCCCAGAAGCGCTCTATCTTGTCATCAGCTCTCACTGGAAACTGCTTTACATCCTATTTATACGCTTCCATTTTCCCTAAAAGTAAAATGTTCGTGGCTGATCATAATTTATTACTTACTCCTTGTTATAATAAATGCTCAGTTGGGCCGGTGAGATGGCTCAGCGGCGTAAGCGCCTGCCTGGCAAGCGCGAGGACCCGAGTTCAACTCCCGGAACCCACATACGAAAAAAGGGCCGGTGATATCGCTCAGCGGCACGGGCGCCTGCTGGCGCGCGAGGTCCTGAGGTCGACCCCTGGTACCCACAAAAAAAAAATAAATAAATGCTCAGTTGATCTTTTGTACTTATCTGCAGAATTGAGAAATTCCCAGGTTGTTTGGGGGAGTGGGCAGGAAGACAGGAGGAAAAGGGAGTCAGTGCTGTTTTTTATAAAACACAACCAAAACAAGAGGCTAAAAATAAATTATATTACTATTTGTTACATACCATATTTCAGACACTCTTACATAAGAAATGAAGATTCCAATATAATCTTTTGAAAAGAGCTTATTCTAAAAGAATTATTTAATAACTAACAATAGGCTCTTTATTCTTCCTTTTTTTGTTTTTTTTTTAGAGCATAGATTGTTTTTTAAGATAAAAAGGCAAATTTTTAGGATTAATTCATAAGAAACTGGCAATCTTAAAAGGTACAAACTTGACTTTTCTTTGTTGGTTCAGAAAGAAAAGGTTGAAGATTAAATTATGATACAAATTGTGTATTTTGGTCTTATTGAAATTGTATAATTTTAAATTATATTTAGAATTTAAAGTAATAAGATAACCAAGAGCCAAAACGACAAATAGTTTTTTTTTTTTTTTTTTTTTTGTGGGTACCGGGGGGACGACCTCAGGACCTCGCGCGCCAGCAGGCGCCCGTGCCACTGAGCGATATCACCGGCCCCTTTTTCGTATGTGGGTTCCGGGAGTCGAACTCGGGCCTTCGCGCTTGCAAGGCAGGCGCTTAAGCCGCTGAGCCGTCTCACCGGCCCGACAAATAGTTTTTAAAAAAATATTTATAATCCTTTGATGCTGATGACACACAGTTGGTATATTAAAACTCATTTTTCAATTAAAGAAAATAACTAAAAAGACCATAACAGGGACTCCTTTTTAAGAACTGAAAACATTTCCCTACACTTATTAACTTGCTGTCTTAGAGATGGATTACTTCCCTAGTGGTCGATATCTGGGTAAAAATAAGCTTTGGCAAAGAATGCAACTGACCAATTTTATGACTGGTTGCCAAGTAACAACAAAATGAAGATCTTCTCTAACACTATGGCGGGGCTGGTGATAGCTCAGCGGCATAAGCGCCTGCCTGGCAAGCGCGAGGTCCTGAGTTTGACTCCCAGAACCCACATTAAAAAAACAAAACAAAACACTATGGGGGCTCACAGCTTTGGTTTATAATCGCTCACTCAGTGCTCCAATGGCAAGCCCACCATCCTGCCTCTCGCCATCTCCCACCCGCTCTCTCACGAGCTGAACGAAGCCACAGAGCCCACAGGAAGGGGACGAGGCCCGAGGGCAAGCTCACGGTCACCTGCTCCCTGCGTCCAGGTACTTTGTGTTGGCACTGCCCAAAGGAGCAAAGAACAATCCCTCTATTCAAAAGGAAGCTTATGTACAATAGACATGGTGAATCAAAAAGAAACTGGTCAAAAGGAAAGAGAGACTGGAATAGGGAGAAGAAAGAAGGGAAAGGGAAAAAAATTGTATATATATATATATAAGATGGTTAAGATAGATACACTACCAGTTTTACTTAGCTCATTGAAGAGTAAGGTTTGTGCCAATAATGTTTGGACAACTGAATGCTAATGTCTGGTATCCTGAATAACTAACTTAAAGATAATAATACATAATGCATTAACCATTGTTACCCTCATATTATGTTGTTTTGAAAATTTGTTCTTTTTTTGATTTGTTTTGTTTTTTCTTCTCTTTAAAATAAAAAATAAATAAATAAATAAATAAATAAAGGAAGCTTATGAACTTTTGGCTGGTACTGATTTGGTTGGGCCCCATAAATATTATGTGTTTGTTTCTTTAATTGAGATAAAATCCACATACTATAAAATCCATCACTGTAACCATTTTAAAAATCTACAATTCAGTAGTTTTTATTATATTCCCAATGTTGTACAAACATTAACACTTGTAAATCTAGAATGTTTCTATCACCCCAATCACCTGTAACATTTTTAGTTTTTTAACTGTGAAAACATGTAAGACTTTACAGCTTTCACATAAAAATTTGAGAAAAAAATTTGACCTCTGGCAACACTGAGGGGGAGATGGGAACACAGGTCCTCTCCAACTTCCCACCTGGCCAGTCGAGCATCTGGGTGATTTCTTGACCCCTTAGTCACCTGAGTGGAATGGCCTCCAGCCACTGCGAATCTCCTCCCTGTGGGGCTTGGGCGGGAGACGCCGGGTGATGCCAGAGCTGTCAGCCCTGTGCTCTGGGGCTGGCCCAAGCCGAAGGCGGGGCCCCAGCTGTGACTCTCCGATGGACGGCTGGGCTTCGGTCAGCATCTTCAGTCACTTTTCCCTCACATGTTTTGCATTTTCCACCGCAGAAACTTTGCTGAACTCTCTTCTCATCAGAAATCCATCCTGTATGTACCCGAGCCTCCCTCCTTTGCGCACTGCCATCATGATCTGCATTGTTTTCTACTTACTATTTGTATTTTATTTCCCTATGGTTACTTAGTAGATTTTTATTAAACAATAAATTCACTTAGAAAGGAAACTATGTATTCTATGTAGATAAAACTGGTACTATTCCTCTAAATATATCATAATCATAAAAATCATTTAAGATTTTTTTTAAATCATAAAAAATGAACTCAATGATAAAAGATACCAACGCTATTACCTGCTACCAGATATTGTTGCCTGACAGAGGTCGTGAGAACCATGTCGACCTGTGCGGTACAAAGGAAGGAGAATTTGTGTGACTAAGATGGCAAAGACCACACAGTTCCAAAAAAGGAAACTGCAAAGCACTAATCTTGCATGCCATGCATGACAGTGATTTAACACTACGTCTTGGGTCTCCTAAAATCCTTTACTGTCCCCAGTAGCAGCACATGCATGATGTTTGGGGAAACAACCAAACACAACCTTTCCGAAGCTTCACGCTAGGAGTACCATCCATCTCAATAGTTTTGCCTCAAATATCTCAGCCACAGATAGTCCGTAAACCTCTCTTACCCAGAGGTGGCATTCTCTCAAAATGTACTTAGTGTACTGACTTACGTGCACGTGTGGTAACTCCTAGCCTGAAAACTCCCAAGGACAGCAGCAGTCTGCCACACTGCACAGTCCCTCCTTCCCGAAGGCTTCTGTCACTGACCCTTCACCTAAACCTCGTCAGATTCCTGTCATATGCCTGTCTTGACACCCCTGGTGAAGTGTTTAGAAGTGACTTTTAAAAATCCCAATCCAGTTTCTAAAAGAATTGACACATGGCCTAATAAGTAAACCACATGGTGCAAGAGACAGAGAAAAATACCTGTATCTCTCTGTTCTTTCTTACATTTTGGGGTATTACAGAGCAATAATAGAACTACTATTGGGAATTTATCCTTGGCATGTTAAGAGCTGTCTTATTTACAGTAGTTTTTGTTTTGAAGGGAAGTAAGTGGGGTTCTCAGCCTGAGAAGCAGGGGTAGGAGGATGCAATTTCTAGGTTTTATTTCTGGGGGGGACAAAGGGACTGAACACCTTTTCTGGTGACCCCAGGTGTCATGCAAATCCAAGAAGAATCTGTTGACACCACCATGGGCAATGTGAGAAAGACACAGGACAAAGCTCTTCACTAACAAATAAAAGCACTGTTACCATAACTTTTTTTTTTTAAAGTGTGAGAAACTGAAAGAGTGAATAAAGTCTAAAATGTACAATAGATATTGTGAAATGGGAAGAAATTGTTCAAAGGGAAAGGGGAACTAGGATGTGGGAGAGGGGAAAGGACAGGAGGGAAAAAGGAAAAAAAAAGCAAGTCAATTATACTATTAGTGTCTCTTAGTTCATTGAAAAGGAAGGTTTGTGCTAATATTGATTGGAGAAGTTTTTAATGCCCACATCTTGTACTCTGAATAACTACTTTAAAAATAACAATATGCAATGTATTAACTATTGTTATTCTCCTATTGTCTTGTTATGAAATTTTGTTTTACCTTTTTTCCATAAAATAAAAAAAAATTTTTTTAAAGATAAATTTTTTGGTGGTCAGTTTGTTTGTTAAGGTATCTGGATTAATATTCTTAAAGATGGAGTTCCAGTAAAGTCTACACACATGGTGTATGGATGCCTATGTTATAAGGCAAAGATATAATTTTACTCAGCCAAATGATTAACTGGGTTTATGATTATGTCTTTGTTCTTGGGAAATATTTTTCATCCTATCCAGTAGTTATTTTAGTTAAGATCTTGATAACAAAGCCTCCAAATAAAACACTGTTTCTATAGAGAAAGACAACACATCTTATTAAAATTTTCCTGATATTATTTCTAATATATGAGTGAGAACACTGCCATAAAAAGGCAGAAAGTATCTCTGTTTGTTTTGTGTTGCTATAACAAAATGCCTAAGGCTGGGTACTTTATAATGAAAGGAGGTTTATTCTGGCTCACAGTTCTAGAAGCTACAACAGGAAGATACGACTGGTGGGGGCCTCAGGCTGCACCACAACACGGTGACGGCAATTCACGGCATGACACATGTGAGAGAGGAAGCGACGCATGCAGAAGAGGACAAAGACACGCAAGGCGGAGGCCTCACTTCATAGCAGCCTGCCCTCACGGTGGCCCACCCAGTCCCACATGGCCCAGACCACTCCCAGGAAGGAGGTGGTATTACTCTTTTCTGCGGGCTGGGTCCTCATTACCGCCCTGTGGACTCCACCTCATAAAGGTCCTGCGGCTCTCAGTACTGTAGCACTGGAAACCAAGCCCGTGCACACGGACGTTCGGAAGACAAAGTGTATCCAAACCATAGCAGTATCTCAGAAAAATAACACTGTCATTATCTCCAAGATGGCAGACGATTTATATTATAAAGAATACATACAATCTTAGGGAAAAAAATGAATCAAGTCTTTTGAATACATGAGTTAGTTTCTAAAACTAAAATTTGTTCTATTTTAAAATTTTCTTTAGTATATTAGCACATGTGTGTAGTACACAGTATTTACATCCCTCGTACAAGCTGACACATGTACATAACACACCTTAATTCCTGTTTTCATCTGCTTTCCCTTCCCCCCTCTTGGTCGTCTTCCTCATGTCTGCAGTACATAACAGCTTACACTGCTTGTGTGGAGTTGGTGCATGTACACAACTCATCCCAACTCCTTTTCTTCATCCCTTCTCCTTTCCCTCCATCTCTTGATCCCCTTCCCCTTTTAGAACCATCTATTTCCTTACTTCCTATTACCTATCTTTTATTTTGCTCTTTATTTTTACTCTGTTTCTCAGATGAGAGAAATGAAGTGATATTTAAACTTGTGTGCCGGATTTATTTCACCCGACATTACAATCTCAAGATGCATCCATTTTCCTATAAATGATGTAAATTCATCTTTATGGCAGCATTTTGTGGTGTGTAAATACTACATTTTCTTTATCTGTTCATCTATTGATGGACACACGGGCCCCTTCCACAATTTAGCTGTTACTAATTGTGTAGCTACCATATAAACATGGGTGTGCATGGATCACTGTAATATGATCTCTTTAACTCTTTTGAGACAACACCTAGAAGGGAAATTTCTAGTTTTAATTTTTTGAGGAATTTCCATACTGATTTCCACAGCGGTTGGACTAATTTATTTTTATTTTTATTTATTTATTTTTTTTATGTGGGTACCAGCAGTCGACCTCAGGACGTCGCGCTTGCCAGCAAGCGCTTGTGCCGCTGAGCAATATCACCGGCCCTTTTTTTCCTCTATGTGGGTTCCGGGAGTCGAACTCAGGACCTCGCGCTTGCTGGGCAGGCGTTTATGCCACTGGGCTATCTCACTAGGCCCTGGACTAACTTAAATTGCCAGCAATAATGTAGTAGTTTTCCTTTTCCCCCTCAGCCTCTCCAGCATGTTTTATTATTTGATTTCTTGTTGATAGCCATTCTTTCTGGAGTAAGATGGAATCTCAGTGTAGTTTTAATTTGTATTTCTCTAATGGCCAGCAATGTTGAGCATTTCTTTATGTATTATTGGCCAAATAAAAGTGAAAATGAAATGTACTACAACTGAACAGATTCCCCTTGAACTAGAGTCCTGTTAACTTTTCAATTTATGACACAGTCCAGTCTACTACTGACTTGAAGAGGGGGAGGGAGGAAAAGGGTGGTGTACCAAAAAGGAAGAGTTTTTGTTCACAGTTTCAGCATTCATCTTCAATGCCTTTTGCTGATCTTAGAATGAAGGAAACAGATGCTACTGTTGGACATGAAATGTGGTCTTGCACAGTATTTTTAAACTGACAGCTGTACAGTTAGTCTTTATATAGGCAATGAACAAGTGCATCTCTGTACCTTTATTTCCCTAAAAGATTTGAACACACAAATACCAGAACTCCACCCACATACCAATGCAAGGCATATTCTATATCAAACAAACAAAATGAATTCTACAATATTATCCTTGTTACTGAATCACAACAAAATTTTTTTCACTACAGAATTTTTTACAAATACGTCACATTGTCCCACAAAAGTTTAGAAGCCATGTTTAAACAAATGTTTAAAGACTTTAGCTAACATCAAAGGGGCCTTAATCCTTGAAGAGCACTTGGCTAACCCTAAGTGTGTAGCGCACATGAAGTAAAGTACTCTTCCTCCATTAAATTTATAGTACCGCAAATAGAGCAATCCTAGGTACAGGCAAAAAAGAAGGTTCAGAGTTGTTGGATTAAGAGTTTAGATTCCAAATTCTGGCCTTAGAAATCTCACCTCTCAAAGGTTTTAATGCCATCTAATTAAAGTGGTAGTGCAGGGTGGGCACTGGGCCAGGTTTTCTTGCTTATTTATGACACTGCATTCTGATGAAAGATAAGGAATCTCAAACGTTTTACATATTTAAAAAATCACTCGGGTAGCTCCGAGGACGCTGGGCCCTCTGGCTGCAGCTGAGTTTGGCTGGATCAGCAGGGGTCTCGGTAACGGAGCCTCCTTGGTCTCCGAGCTTCGAAGGCTTGGTGCTCTGGCAAGGTTTCCGGTCCAAGCACAGCTCAGGTCCTTGTAACCAGCAGCGTGCCTACCTCACCCATTCTCTGACAGAATTTCAAGGTAGATATGTAAATAATTAAACAGGATTGACGCCTTTATTTTACCAGCAAAGTCTGATAAATGCCATTTTGCATCTTCTATTTGCAAACTTGAAAAGCTGGGATTTTAGTGGTTAAAAGTATTAAATAGGGTTTAAAGACCTCCTTTACTCAGTTTTTATGTCTGCATTCATGCACCGTTTCTCTTCTGCCCATCAAGTAACATCTTTCTCTTGAAAAACTCCACAGAAGTACAATGAATTGAAACAGAGAGATGATTTTGTGGAAAAACAAAAATTATTTTAAAAAGAAAAGGAAGAAACCAGGCATTTTAGACACGAGGGTTGCCCCAAACACTCCTTTTTCTACTGCTGCTAAAGATGTGCTACAAGTTTTCAATAAGAAAATGTGACTTAGTCAGTTTTGAACAACAACTCTCTCCAGTTCCCACCACTTTTCGACAGTGACACGCTGCCCGGGGACAGCCTGGACAGACCTGCCAGCTGCCAGCCCTGCCCTCGGTCCATCTGCTCTGCACGTGAGCCTGGACACTGCGATCCGCAACACCACCTGCAGACCCGCGTGTGTTCTCAGGGAGCCAACGGGCGGAGGGGCCTCCCAGGACCCCCATACGCCCGTGTGTTCACACCGTCTGACGAGGCCCACTGCGGTTTGGCTGGCCACGGGCACCGTCGACGACACAACCGGAACTGAGCACAACATCCTCCTGTACTAAAAACCAGAGGACAACGCCAGAAGCACAGTGAGTACCAACGTTCAGATGATCCACGTGATGTCATGGACACCGCAGAGGTTTAATTCTACGAAACATTCTGCATTTGGACCGCATGCCTATCCTCACACTCCATCGTCGCAAACGCTGAAGAAGTCGCATCGACTGCTCCTGCATTCAGGAGTCCCGACCGCTGCAAGGCTGACGGAAATTAATGTTTCTGAGCAAGGAATCATTTTACTCAAAGAAAGCGGCTTCTGTAAACAGTTCCCTTTCTTCCTGAGAACACTCTGCTAGGATGGTACTACAGGCTCTTCAGAATGCAGGGTTCCTGTTCTTTCTTAGCAGACCAATTATTCATCAAGCTTTCATCCAAAGCAAGGCAGAGGTTACTTCATCCGGCTTGCGCCATGGAAAAGGAGGGGCGCAGTGGGGCCTCTGAGGCACGAACACTTCGGAGCCACCGCCACGGGCTAAGTGCGGTGCCCTTGCCTCATTCTCTGTAAACTTAGGGTTATTGCTAAATTTGGCAAATGAAGCCTAGTTGGGTCCCTAAGTGTATCCCAAAGAACCACTTTCTACTTCACCTAACTCAAACTAAAATATTTGCATGCACTTTGTATTTTAAATCATCTTTCCCCAGCTAAGTTTCTTATTTGAAAAACAAATGGAAGCACAGAGGCTACATTTGTGGAGCTAAGAATTCAGAAAGAGGAATATTTTGTTGTCGGATGGTCATCTAATAAATGCGTCTAATTTAGCATTTCCGTAAAACGCGGCCAATACTTCTTAAATGCCAATACCAAAAAACAAAACTGCTGCTTAGAAGAGGCAGAAAGAAGAAAGAAAAGATTATTCGGTTAAAGGAAGGTAAATTACTTTATTTAGGGAGATAGCAAGGAAAAAAATATGAAGTCACTAAAAATTTTTTTAATTCCTAAAAAATAGTTGAAAGCAATCCTTTTTTGGAACCTGTCAAAATAGTATGATTCTTCCTGAGTTGCCACAGTGCTAGATGACAAAAGATATCTAGGAGCCACTAGACTAACTGGAAGCAACTTCTGGGGAAAGGGTACTCCGCGGGGGTGTAGATTAAAAGAGAAATCGCACAGTACACACAGGGCCTCGGACACTTCTGCTCTCACTTTAGGCTGCTGCACAGGCAGGTTCTTTATCACTTACCTCAGGAGGGTGATGACCTGAGCTAAAAATAAAAGAGCAAACAAGGAAAGAACGCCAACTCTAGCTAATTCTCATACCTCTTCAAATACCTTCTTATTTCATGTTAAAAAAGCAATAAAAAAAGCCAATACCACGCAATAAGTTTCCATCTTAATTCATGAGCGGTGAAATGGTGGTCTGGAAAAAAGTGTGTGGCTCCGAACTTCAACACTCACCAACCATGTTGAAATGAGTGACAAAGACCCGTTCTCTCCAGAAATCCCCGCTTTATTTTAAGCCTGGAAACTGGTTAGTCATATCTATACGGAACACTTGCTGTTCAAGGGCACGCCGACGGCAGCAGGCTGCCAAGTTTCGTAGCTGCCTACATTTAATCAATTGAATCATTCATGGAATTAAAAAAAAAAAAAACAAACACTTTTTTAAAAATCTGGCTACAGCTCTAAAAGGTAAACAATGAGAAGTTTTGACTGTTTCCCAAAAACAGGGATAGATGGTTCCATGAAGAAGAAAAACAGAAGGAAATCAACAGACAGTACTCTTCTGGAAGGCCACTGCCGGCAGGTTGTGTCACAGTTTAGCGCCTCTACCACATATAAGAATTCCTCCTCTCCTATCCTCTTCGAGTAAATAGTCCTCAAAAAAAATAAAAATAGGGGCCAGTGAGATAGCTCGGCGGCATAAGCGCCTGCCTGGCAAGCGTGAGGGCCTGAGTTCAACTCCCAGAACCCACATACACAAAAAGGGGCAGTGATATCGCTCAGTGGCACAGGCGCCTGCTGGCATGCGAGGTCCTGAGTTTGACCCCCGGTACCCACACAAAAATAAAAATAAAAAAAATAAAAAATAAATAAAAATAGAAATTCCATTTGACCCAGCTATTCCTCTCTAGGTATCATTTTCCCCAAAGTACAAATAAAGCAAAGAGCAAAATAAAAGATAAAAGGAAAAAGGGAGATAGATCTTTTGTTGCAAATCAGAAGACCAAGAGATAGAAAGAGTGGGGCAGGGTGGAAAAGAAGTAAAAAGAATTAAGATGTGTCATGTGTGTATAACATTTACCTCCAATGAAAGTAGTCACTATGTATCACAAACCTGTACTAATAAAGAAACACTAAAAAAGGTACAGACATTATACATCTTAATTTAGAAAAAAATGCCTATTACTCTAGAATAATCAACTAAGCAACAACACTGAAAAATCAATGTATTCACTTTGCTTTTTAATTTGGTCCAATTATGTTTTAAAGGAAGGGATGCCTAAGAATTTTAAGGAAACAGGACGGATGAGAATTGAAACAGATCAGGAATGTACACTGTATCGAGCGGCCTATTAATCATATGTTACATTAAGAACTCATCCTCGGGAAACAGAGGAAAACAATTAAGGATTCCGGAAATGATCCTTTTCCCAGCAGTGCTGAGGGCTGTGTCAGGCTTCAGCCAGACGGCCTTTCCTAGTAGCAATTATAACTCACCTGATTAACCCTTCTACGTGCTAAAACAAGCCTGCTAAAATTCCACTGCAGAGAAACACAAGAACACTCCCTCCCCGCGCCCTCAGTGCGGGCGCAGCGTCCCAGGCACGCGGGGACAGGCGGCGGGGACTGCAGTGCCGGGAGGCTGGCCCTGAACTACAGGGTCGATCATACGTCAGAGCTGCGGCCGAGTGACCAGATCATCTAAACGATTCCACACATAAAAACCCTCGGTGTGAACTTCTTCAGGAAACCCGCGCACATCAGACTCGATGAGGGACAGCCCGAGAAGGCAGGCGCAGTTTCGGTGGGAAGGGGATTTGGTTCTCCAGCCCTCGGTAGCCACTTGTGGGTCTTGCAGAAAGCAGATGGTGCAGTGCAACGGGCAGCTTGGAAATGGTTCCCACAGGCTGGTGCTGTTTCTCTAATTTATCATCTGCCATTTACCAGCTTTTGGAGAAAATCACTGTTATAACCCAGTATGAGAGTTACTAGACGTCCCAGCCAACACAACCCCGCCCTGGCCTCTGTCTGGCCTCTGTCAGAGCAGCAGCCGTCCCGTGCCAGGCCCTGCTTCTGCACCCCGCCTTGGTCCCAGCCAGGAAGAGGCGCAGTGCTTCTGCATCCCGCATACCCAGCGCATCATCAGCTCCAAGCGGGTCCAGCACCCCACCCCACCCCTGCTAAAGCGGAGGAGCAAGGGCTTCCAGACCTCCTCGCCTCACCAGGGTCTCTACCTGGTGATGCCGCTGCTCAGCTCTTCTCACTCCAGAGCCCTGTTTCACACCTTCCTCCCTTTCCCGCCACGCCCCTCCCCCTACTCTCACTCGCTCCCCCCCCCCCCCCCCCCCGTGTTCCCCTGAAACCGAGGAACCTGCCGTGACTTCCCCGCTATCCCGCCCTCCCGGGCGCTCCCCCTTCGGTGGCTGCTACTTGCCCTGAATCCCACACCCTTGAAAACTCTCCTGATGCTCCTTTTAATTATCACCTTTCCGTGAAGAATCTGAATCCGGTGTTCAGACTTGTGATACTGAGCAAAAGGGTGTGTTTTCATTCTATTTCATAACCAACTCATTCTATTTTTTTTTTTTTTTTTGTGGGTACCGGGGGGTCGACCTCAGGACCTTGCGCGCCAGCAGGCGCCCGTGCCGCTGAGCGATATCACTGGCCCCTTTTTCGTATGTGGGTTCCGGGAGTCGAACTCGGGCCCTCGCGCTTGCCAGGCAGGCGCGTACCGCACTGAGCCATCTCACCGGCCCTTATTCTCATTTTAACCCTTGAAAGGTGAAATAGTTTTGTAAGTGCTTTACAATACCTTTCCAGAATAAAAGGGTTTTTGGAGTGAGTCTGCCCTGCCTTGCTTCTTAAGGATGCGAAAGGGGGTCATCAGGTGAGCGCTGTGGGCCGCCGGGCTGGCTCCGTCTCCGGGCGCCACCGGAAGCCACCTTCTGTCTACAGCAGCTCCTCAGTGACGCTGTCGGTGCCCTGAGCCTCACACGAACCTCACGCGGGTTCTCACAGAGGATGAGCTATGCATCATATTTCCGCTGGTGTAATAACCATTTTCTACCTTAATTACAGGAGAAATTAAAAATTTCTGAGAATGGCTCAGTGTATTAGTACCCTAAACCCTACTCAGTATGTATAAAACTGAAGTCCCAAGAGTTCCAGGTTACACCAAGAATAGGGAGCCCCTGGCAGAAGCATCAGTGGTTTTCCAAGAAATGTCAGAGGGAGAAAAAAGGTACAGAGAAAGTGAAAGTGAAATGGGAGGAGAGAAAACAATTCTCGGGGTGGCCAACGCTTTTTTCCAGTATGAAGAACACATGACACTGATGCAGTAATACTGAAACATGACACGGGGTACTGTTTACCAAGAACTGAAGAGCCGGCTGGTGTGGGGAAAACTCCCCCACGCTTGGTGTCATAAGTGCTTGCGAGGACACTGGAAACACTTTTTCGTAAGCTGATTTACTTTCTTACCTAGATGCCTTCGTTACCCTTGGCCACCGGTGCTTCCGTTGTGCACCACCACCGGGAGAGGCCTCCGGGCCCGCCCTTCCAAACACCAGTGAGCGGCGGGAGGTGGGGAAGGAAAGGAATCTGCTGGCAACTAGGGCTTGGAAAGTGTGCACACACGCGAACGACGGGCCGGCTCCTTGGAGACTGCACTTCCTCACGGCAGAAGCGGTCACCTTCCGGGACCATGCGCCTCGTCTCGTTCCTGCATCTACGCATTAAGTATCACCTGAATAACCATCACGTATTTCCACCCCTTAGAAGACGAGCCTCTCAGGCTCTACCTTGCCAGACCTTAACCGAGGCCCCCAAAGACAGCACAGCAGGTCCTGCAGCGTCTCTTCACTGCCCACTGCCTCCATGGGGAGCCATCCTTCTGGCATCTAAAGGCCGATTCTTCTTCCTCCCACTTCTCGAGCAGCTTCCATTCTGTTTCCTCTACTGGTTCCATCTTCCTCCTTTCCCTATAACAATGGTTGTTCTCAGAAACTAAGCTATGGCCCGGCCCTCTCCATTCTCTCCAAGCTTTCCCTCAGAATCACAGAAAGGCAGCGGTCTCTCCCTCGTGACAGGACAGCCACACACTTCCTACACACGCTCCGTACACCAGGCTCAGGTCCTGCCTCCAGACAAAGCCACAGCTCTCGCCTAAAATATGACTGTGCGCCCGAAGTACTCACACCCAGCTCAATATCCTCCAATCCTTTAAAATACCTGTTTCCCTCCTAGAAGGTATTGTGGGTATGCTTAATTTTTCTAACGAGGAAACTGAAGCTCAGAGAGATTAAGAAGCTGTCAAAGGTTGCACATACACTGAGGGGCAAGGGCAAAAGTGGAACCAGTCTTCGGACGCCCTGGCCTTGTCTGTTACCCTCAGTGTCCTTCGGGAAGCCTGACTTCTAGCCTGGTCTCAGGTGCCGCGTCGCTGCCTCCTGCCCAACACGCACCCCCCACTCCACACTTCTGTGAACCTCCGTCTTGACCCAGGATGTAGCAAGTGCAGATTTCCTGTCTGTCACACATCATCCCCTCCTCTCCATTTGCTTAAAGGACTCAGCTGAAATATACAAACTACCCCTCTGGGAAGTTGCTACTGCCCATTTTGACCTTTAGTACACACCCTCTCTTCTGGATTCTGAACTCCCCATCATGAATGTCTGCTCTGTGATTGCACATGTGCTGCATGTGATGTCACAAACCAGAAGTTCATGGAGGGCAGGGCTACCCACACACACCGCTCTGCTTCCACAGGTCCTGCAGAACGGGTACTGGCTCCGGGAAGGCAGCACTGGGCAGGGAGAGAGGCTGTACCCTGAGGCAGGAGTCTCTCTGCTGCCAAATGGCAGGCTGAACGGCCTATGCATCGGGCCGCTGGTTCCCCAGATGCTGAGTAGGCTGTCTGGAAACACACGCTGGGTACGATGAGCCGGCATCTAGCAGAGACGGCACGTCAAACTGGAAGGAAAGGGCGTGAGTTGCTTATCCCCTTCTTGCCTCAATTCATGAGGTGCCAAGGGTTTAGGAGCCTGAAGGTGTTAGTCACTGAGTGCCTTCTACTTCACAGTCTCCTTGCTTCACCATCTCCTTGGAAGAAACTTTACACCTATTTATTTATAAAATTAAATCCTGTTTGTCACTCCAAAGCTGGAGAATGTATTTATACTTAAATCCACAGATAGCACTATGTACACAACACCCCCCCACTCACATCTCCAAAACCAGAAACATCAGAAAGCACTAGCCTAACCCCACAGGCTTTGTGGAGTCCTACGATTTCCCGGGGGCAGCGCTGCTCAGCAATTTACTCTGCACTCTGCGATTACTCACAGGGCCGTCCTACCACCCGTCTAACTTCGCCTCAAGGCTGCTAAGTCCTTTCAGCAAGATATAAGCAACTGCCCTGTCACATTTCGGTCAGCGGTGGGAAGCAGTGGGCTGCAGCCCCACAGCCGCCTCCTGAGACGTGCGTTCTCTTTCATCCCCGAATGCGCCAGGCCTGCAGTACGTTCCACGGAAGATGAGGACCAGGGTGCTCACCTGCCCTGCAATGCCAAGTCCTGTGTCAGTCAGAATGGCAACGTCCTCCCCAGCCACACACGCACCTTCTCCCCAGCCAGCACTCTTAATAACTAATTGTTCTTGAATGGTATTCTGAAAGGAATAAAAGCGAGTGAGATGTTTACTTGCTTCTTTGAAAGTCTGCAACTTTCAAAACCAGGGCTCTACACAACCTACTATGTATACAACTAAACTCGATTTCACATCTTCTCATCCTTTATTTTCCTGAGTTACATGTAGGAGTGAAATAGGAAATATCCATTTACTCAAACATTCCATCTAGGTTTTGTAAATTCCCCCAAAAGGTGGTGAATGACGTTTATGCAAACAGATTAATTGGTTCTGCTCTGCTTCAAGGGGATCTCATCAAACATCTAGAATGCTAAAACCTATGCTTACAAAATTCCTTGCTTTATGCGAGAGGCTAGGCAGGGCCTGGTGACGACTTCTCTGGGCTCAGAGCCTCACTGCCAAGATGAAGAGGGCAGGTAAACGCATCTGCAAACGGTGTGTCTGCAGTGGGAATAATTTTAATTATGAAAGACTTCTCAGTGCAGACCTTTCTTAAACATTACAGATGTGCCTGTGATCTTGTTTTATCTTACATCAGTGTACATTTTTTTAAGAACAATCCTCAAAATGAAAAGAGCTACTACGTTAATATCACAGACTTCCAAGTTGTTAGCATATCGTAAAGATGGAAATATGACAAGTACACAGTCGTAATAAACTTAGTGTCTCTACGTTACTCCCAGATAAAATCAGTGGATCCTGAGATTTTCTGCCCCTACTGCATTCTCTCTCATTCACCCCCTTTTGCCTACTTCCTGGATTACCAACAGCCGGGAGCAAGGGAATATAAGCATCTATGTTATCCTGACTGTTCAATAGCATTGTAATTTGGGGATAAGAAAGATATGATGCATATTCAGAATGATAAAAATTTCAAAAGTAAGAAAGAAAAAGCCCCAAATGTATTTAAATTTATAGAACTGGGGGTACCAGGCAGTACCAGGTTATCAAGTGAGATCCACTGTAGGAAAGAGAATGTATCATATCCCTAAATGGATTTTCCATTTTTAGACCTTGTTAGCACACCACACTCCAAGGCTAATGACTACAGAAAAGGAAACAGGTAATCACGTCAATGTCTGGTGTTTGAAGAGCATATGCAGTACCTTTTACATTGTGTATGACATCAATGCCAGCAGAACCAAGTGCCATACATTTCATCAGAGCCCAGCCACTGCATAACCTCCTTCACTCTTCATTCTCTCTGCAAAGCAAGGGCTGGGCTAGGAAAGGTAGATGTGGTGAGTGATATCACATGAGCTGCCAACTACACGGGGTAAATGTGATAATGCTACACTGTGTGGCAGCTTATACAATATCACTGGAAGTCTTTACGTAGAAGAAGACATTAAGAAATCACCACCATGGAACAGCTGAACTTTTCTCCTCTATGACATTGGTATGGGCAATGACTTTTTGAAAAAGGCTCCCAAAACACAGAGAAAACAAAGCAAAAACAGACATGGGATTATATCAAACTATTATTATTATATCAAACTATTATTTCTGCACAGCAAAGGAAATAATCACCAGAATGAGAAAAAATATTTTCAAACTATTCATCTGATACAGGATTAAATTGAGAATATATAAGGAACTCAACTCAATGGAAACAAAAGCAACCTGAAAATTGGAGAAATTATCTGAATAGATATTTCTCAAAAACGACATACAAATGGCCAACAGAAATATGAGAAATGCTCAACAACACTATTGGGAAATACTACTCAAAACTACAATGAGGTACCATCTCACCCCACTTAGAATGGCTATTATCAAAAAGAGAAAAAAAAATTCTTGCATGTACATGGAAAAAAAAGGGAATTCTCATATACTACTGGCAGAAATGTAAATAAGCACAGCCATTACAGAAAACAGTACACAGATTCCTCAAAACACCAGAAACAGGATTACCATCTGACCCAGCAATCCCACCAGTGGACGCATATCCGCAGCAAGTGCAATCCGTGTGTCAGGAGTTATCTGCACTCCAGCTTTATCAGATCGCTATTTCCAATGACCAAGACATGGCCGCAACCTAGGTGTTCACTGGCAGAAGAGTGATAAAGAAAATGAGGTATGAATACAGAAAGGAATATTACTCAGCCATATCAAGAACTAAATCTTAGCATTTGTGGCAACACGGATGAGCCAAGAGGATGTAAATGTTAAGTGTCAGTTAGGTACAGAAAGACAAACAGCGCATGCTCTCACTCAGATGTGGAAGCTGAGGAGGCTGATCTCTTAGAAGCAGAGTCACATAGTGGTCAGCAGGGGCTAAGGAGGGCAGGAGGGAAGAGGGGGAATGAAGCCAGTGATCTAGTTCAAAAATGCAGTCACGTAGGCTCTATAGCACAATAGAATGACTAAGATTAGTAATTTGTTGTGTATTTCAAAATAGCTAGAAAAAGAGGATTTTCAATGTTTCTTTGTGCATGAGTCCCCTCGTTTCAGTAGGCTCCAAGCACCTCCTACCCAGCCCTGCTCGATCTCCCACATCAGGGGTCGGAAGGAGGCGCTTGAGAATCCCTGCCTCTATTCCAGCAGCCGCAGAGGCAGAAGGTAGCAGAGAGCGAGCCGGAGCCTGGGCTCTCCTTCTCCGTCTCCTTCGGATACCTGTCTACCCACACCTCGCTTCGCTGGGGCACATGAAGACACAGGTATCGCATCTTCCTGAGTGCCAGGCTTCCTTGAGGACAGGCAAGGGCAGCTTCCAGATGCTACGGAAGTCCTGTGTAAGACAGGGCTTCCCAACCTTTTGGCTCGCCTGGGCCACACTGTGGGAAGGAGTTGTCTTCGGCCGCATATAAAATACACAACACACTTAATGTATATAAGTAACTAAACTGCCTTTTGAAGTATTTTTATTATAATGTTAAAATTAAACAACACTACAAGCCCAAGTTTAATAAGAAAATTTAACATGTCTGCTTAATAACGACAGATACACACACACATCTAAGTAGAAATGTGACCAACAATAATCGCTGTGTTAATCGCCAAGCAGTATCGGTTCTCGTGCGCCTCCACTCGCGGCCGGCAGCCGGGAGGTGCGGCCGGCAGCCGGGAGGTGCCGTCGGCGCTACACCGCTCCCGCCCCGCACCGTCAGACCCTCTGGACTACGCGGTCCACACGTGAGCACTGCGCGATCCAGTCATGAAAAACATCACGACAAATCACAAGAATGTCAGAGGCTTATCGTCTGTGGGGCTGCATTACTGGCTGGCCGGGGCCACCCGTGTCCTGTGGGCTACCCGCTGGACACACCTGAGGGCGGAGAGAACAGGCTCTACCGCTGTTCCACATCACTTCAAACTCTGCCTCCATCTCTCCTACCTTTGTGACTTCAGGCATGGTCTCCTTAGTTGTCGCTGCAATGCACACAGTTATATGTGTATATCCACGACACCTGTGTGATACCCGTCTAGTATATGTGTGTATATCTAAGATAATACACCTATAAAGACACACAGCATCATGTCCAATATACGGAAGAGCTCAGTACATTTGCAATTTCACTGCTGTTTTTTCAGTCTTCAAGGAAGTGTGAGATGCTGGTAAGCGACTCAGGGCCCTGACCCCAGTGATCAAAGACACATGTTGTTTCGCCTCTGCTATTAAAAGTACTATAATGGAAAATTTAGGAAACCCAAAAGAGGTTTGTCCTCTAGGGTTGGAAAGCACTATTCTTATTTCTACAAACTACTAAGCAATTCTCTAAGAGATTTCATCGTCATGCACCCTCAATTAACTTAACGAAGCTCCGTTAGGCCTCCAGTGCGAGAGGCCCTCACTCCGGCCCTGGGCATCTGCGGTCCAAAGTGTAGAACGAGGTGGAGGCGAGTGAAAGGCACTACAGGGTGAAAGCACTGCAGCTCAAGGAGCCACAGGGTGACCCAGCAACGGCCTTCCCCACACTGGGTCGCCGCCCTCCTGAGGAAGGGCAGGAGAGCGACCCTGACACAGGAGACAGCCTTTCCTCAGTAAGGAGGGAGCAAATGAACAGGACAGCGCCAGTCGAGCGGCGTGGCAGGCATTTGGGCCAGTCGAGTCCTGTGGTGGACTATTACTGTTTTGAGGATTCATGGGAGAGTTCCCACTTTGGAGAAGCCCTCACTTTGCAAGTGGTTAGAGAAGTCAGACCTCTACATCCCACAACCACAGCTGGAACCAGAGGTGCTCTCCCACAGCAACAAGGGGCAAGGACCCAACTCAGCTTGACCAATCCATCAGACGGCTAAGTCTGGAACTTTGAGTGGCGAGGATGACGACATACCAGCTACTTCTGAGTTTTGCAGTGGCGGTGGTAAAAATGCAGAGGTGGTGAAGGCAGTGCTGATGCTCCAAGCAGATGTCCCCTGGGCCACACCTGGCTATAGTTTCAGAGGCCAGTTTTCTAGCCTTTTAGTGAGTGCTATGGTTTTGATCTGAAATGTCCCCCAGAGGCCCACGTGGCAAAGGTCCAATCCCCAGGGTGACACAATGGGGAGACGGTGGAACCCTTGAGAGATGGAACCTAGTGGAAGGTCTTCAAATTACTGGGAGCTGCCCTTGACTGTAGGACCCCAGCCCCTTCTTTGCTCTCTTGTTTCCTGGCCATGAAGGTAGACATTTCCCTCTGCCACACACTCCCACTGTGATGTGCTGCCTCACCACAGGCCCAAAGCAATGGGGCCAAGCAACCATGGACTGAAACCTCCAAAACTGAGAGCCAAAACAAAACTTAGCTAATCATCTAAGATATTTTGTCATACAGCAGTGATGGAAAACTAACACAATGGAGGTATGAACTACCCAGTATCCGTCAGACACAGTTTTATCCTTATGATAAGAGGAGTCGAGTTCCATTTCTGGCAACTGAGAACCCCAGCAACAGAAGTGATTATTGTAGTAACCAGGGTACAAATACTGAGGACCTGGCAGGGCCAGGAGAGATGAGAGAAGAAGATGAAGTCACTAGATAATGAAGAATGCAAGATGCCAGGTCTTGGTGATGAGCTGGAAGCAGAAGATAAAGAACAGAACAGAATCAAGGACAACTTCCAAGTTTGTAGTTTGGAAGCCAAAAAGGTATAGAAGAGAAGTTTTGTGATTAACAGGAAAGAATGGGCTCAGTTCAGACCTACTGAGTCTGAGTGTGTGTGACATTCAAAGCATGGTGCTACCAGGAAGCTGCTTACAAGCAGTTCCCCGTAGGGCCCGGCGAGAGGACTACGCCGCTGGAATGTAGGACCAGAAAAAGAAAGAAAGAAAAACCAGGAGAGGGTAGTGTCACAGTCACCAAGGAAGGACTTTTAAGGTTGCAGGGACCCTGGTCTCCTACTGTCAAATACAGTTAAGGAGGGTAAAACTATCATCAGAACAACAACAAAAAAAGTGAATGCAGCGTTACTGGTGACTTTGGCAAATGTGATTTTCATGGAATGGTGGTGACAAAGGCTTCAGTAGGATGACAGTGAGAAAACAGGAAACACAAAAAAGCATTACTTTTTTAAAGGGTTCATTTTAAAGGATAAGCAATGCCTAAAATTGGTCAAAGTGTTGAGAATTAACTTTAAATAAAAGTCATTCATTCATTCTACAATATACAGTGAGTACCTCTTGCTGTAGGTCCTGAAGACACAGTGGAAAATAAACCAACGTAGTGTTTCCTCCCGGGGCTTGCAGACTAGCAGAGAAGAGATGTGAATCGGGGTGGTGGACACAGAGGAAGGGGCAGGGGCTCTCAGAAGGCAATAGGACCGTGGGGCAGGCTGGGGGTTCAGAAAAGCCTCTCCGAAGAGTTGGCCAAGAAAGGGGGCCTGGTGGCAAGTGGAAAGCCAGCAAGCGACAATCTCTCAGAATGAGGAGCTTCAGCTCATGTAAGTGCAGAGGGGAAAAGGCCAGAAAGGACACGAGGCCTACTGCTTGCAGGACCCAAGCTGGAAGGAATGGTATTCTGTGGTAGGTGCAACCTGTTCCACAGACGGGAGGTGGGTCTAGGCGATGGTTAAGTCCACCAGGCTGGGAACAGGAAGCTGAGGGAGCTGTCTGGTGCCTGCTGTTTTCTATGCGACATGGCAGGCCTGGTGAGGCATGAGAAAACTGCAGAGGTGGCAGTAGGAAGTGGCTGATGCGGGAAGCTAGCGAAGAGGGGAGCCCTCCCACCTCAACCACTCAGCCTTTGCTCTTTTCCAAGTCATCACAAAGTGACCCCTTCTGACAATAGCTCTCTCAATTTCTAGTACCAGAACTGTGATAAACAGAGCAAAAGAGTGTTGGATTTCTTGATGCTTAAGTTGAAAAAGGTCCCCAACTACCATTCATCTTTACTACTTCATAACTAAGTAAGCTACTCAACAGGAAGTAACTAAATGTCAAATATGTGACCATCAGCGATCTCCTCAGGAAGCTCCCGTCCACTGGAGGTTGATGACATTTCAATGGCATTCCCCTTTTTCAATGGCATTCCCCTTTTTAATGAAGTGGGCTTCTTCCTTCATTTCTCTTGTTTTCCTAGTCATTTTATGTCTGGATATTTAAACTCATTCGAGTTGTTAATAAGGCAAGCCCTGGGCATGCCTATTTTCCTCTGTTTAAATATTTAAGTACAATCACAGTATCTAAGTACGATGAGCAGGGAAAATTAGATGATTCTTTAGAAGGTAGCTGCAGGCTGAGGACAGAGGTTCAGCACCCCTGGCCCAGAGTCAAGTACACTCTCAGCTATGACGGCTTAACAAAACGCCCAGTCATTTGCTTCTACGTTCATGCACATACACAACTGTGTGGCCTACAAGGACTTCTGAATCTGATTTGATATTTTTTTCAGATTTATCCCCAAAGAAAGTATAGTAGTTTTTACTGCAGTTCAGAATGATGACTTAAGTGTATCTCCCATTGCTATAAATCAGGCACGCAGCATCCGAAGACAATTTTTTCCAAATGGGGACACTGTGATGAACCAGTGGTGATCTCACCCTGAATGGGATATATAAATCTGGGGGGGGGGCAGGGGATTACGGGGTAAGGATTAGTAAAGACGGAGAAGAGAGATGAGTGGGATATTCACACAGCACGGCTCCTTAGACGTCTGAGTGGCGGCAGGCAAAGGAAGGGTTCTACAGAGCAGCCAGTAGCAAGCCTTGTAGGAAATGCCCGTGGCACGCATGCGTCACGCACACAAACACACCATAGCAATTATTTCCTGGCAGCAGTTACAATGTTTCCATCTGGTCAACAAAACGATTATTTCTCTCAAGCCTTTTATTCAAAAATTTTATCCTAATAGCTATCCATTTAAAATTCTAGCACCCCGGGTTATTTTAAGAGACACATTCCGGGCTTTCCTCAAAAGGCAGGCAAGGCAGGCCATTTGCAGCAGGTCTGCCAAGGTACGGGCTGCACACACAGAGGGAAGCGGAGGAACGAGTAAGGGGAGCCAGGAACACTCCGGCTTGGGAAGCAGGCTGCTTCCGAGCTCACAACCACAGAACGCGGCAAGGAGGGAAGTCTGGGACGTTGCTAGCATTCTTCAGGATACCGTTTTTTCTACTTTCTCCCACTGCTGCTTGCCCTAGAGAGGAAAAACATGCCTGGAGGTAAATGCCCATTTCAGTGCTACTTAATTCACACAAAACCTCACCAATGGGTTTCTCAGTCCAGTTCCTATTTGCCTTTGACAACTTTTTAACTTTAAAGAAACTGATGTTATGATTAAAAAGACATAAAAAGAAAAGCATCCACTGGCACTCAGTTCCATGAGAACAGAGGCCCCTGAAAGGAAATCCCCCATCCCAGATAGCTCAGAAACAATGTTCTGGCTGTCACTTTTCACTCACCCCTATTTCTTAGTAAATAAACCTTAAAAAAAAAATTTTTTTTTGGCTCTTTCTGTCACATGGCATAATAGGACAAACGTTAGTCCACAGCGACATTATGAAACAGCGCTTTACATCAGTAAGAAACCGGGGAGCCAGGTTTCAAGGGTTCCCCTTCACCGGTGCCCACCACATGGAGAAGTGGTGGGGCCCCTTCCTGCTCTTTAGGATGCCGGGGCTGCCGTGATTGACTTGAAGTTTACCGGTTCCCCAAGAGGCTACTTCGCAATCTCCAACAGTTTCCCCTCTTACTTTCTAAATTCGCCCCAACCGCCCCTACTTACAAGAGGACTTTTGTATACATAAGGTTTCAGGGAACCAAGCATACAAACGCTCACACAAAAATAAACTCCCCAAACTAACGCCAGCGCAGAACTGTGTTTTGGTTGGAGCTTTTCCAGCCCTGTCACCCGCTCTGCTCTGAGCAAGTGAAACTCCCTGCCCTGGCAGGGTTGGAAACAGACGCTCCTCACAGTTTCGAGATGCGCAAGGCCCCTCACACCGTTCAGCTCCCAAGATGAGCTCACTGCCGAAACACCGGCGAGGGGGAAAGTACATCAGCCTGTTCTCTCACTTCTCCCCTCGCTCGGCTTCCCCTCCCAGCCGGAAACGCGAGTCCTCTCCAGCGTCCGATCGCTTTCCGACAGCCCCTCGGCCCGCGCTCCGCCAGGTCGGGCTCGCCGTCCCGCCCGCGGGATCCAGTCCGGGGGCTTCGCGGCGCGAGGGTCCGCAAGGCGGCCGGGCGGGCACTGAGCGCGGCGCCTCGCGACAAAGGTGTGACACAGGATGGGGAGAGCAACAAAGTATCCACGGGGGGGGGAGTATCCACCGGGAACAGCAACAAAGTATCCACGGGGGGGGGGAGTATCCACCGGGAAGAGCAACAGGGTATGGTGGGGGGGACAGCGACAGTGCACTGCCGCTCCTCAACACCCCGTCTGGGCCCGGAACCGACTCCCGCACTGCTCCGCAGAGCCCTGCGGCCCCCGAGAGGAGCCCTGCTCCTACCTTCCCGGGCCTCTTCCTCTGCGCGCATGGTCACGCCGCCGACGGCGCTCGCTCCGGACGGACGCTGCAGCCGCAGATGCCACCGCCGGGCACGCGGCCGGCTTCGGGGCAGGGACTGGGGGGAAGTCCTGCAAGAGCCCGCGCCGTGCCCCGGGCTAGGCGGAGTCCGCCCGGGAGGGGTGAGAGGAGGAGAGAGGAGGAGAGAGGAGGGGAGGAGAGGGGAGGGGAGAGAGGAGGGGAGGGGAGGGGAGGGGAGGCGGGCGGGCCAGTTGCCCGAGAACACCCGGGGAAGCTCGAGGCCCCAGGAGCGCGACCTAGGGACCACTCACCTGGACGCCGCGGCTTCGCCTGAGTAACGAATGCACACGAATGCACACACTGTAATCCTCTGAAGGTTAACGTTTTTCGATGCCTGTTTGACTTTTCTTGTCTTGGGGTTTTATATGCCTAAAATTATGAGTTGCAAAGCAATAAGGTTTTTCGGCTTTTGCAGGAAAGTAAAGTAGATACCTCATATGGTCGGGAGAACCTTTAGAAGACACAGCCTCACAAGTCCCAGAGCAGGGACTGCGCGAGAAACCTGGTGTCTCTGTACCCTGAGAGCACCGAAGCCCTTACTCATTCAGGATCCCCCCACGGCACCCCACCACGCTTGCTCAAACCGCAGCCAGGTGCGCACAGAACTGCCTTTGGCCTTGTAAAGAAACGCTGACGGAACACACAGGCCTGGAGCCTAGACAGCAGATGCCAGTTCTGCCCCAGTGTCAGCCCACGTGCTCCTAACAGGGGCTGAGAACCATGGTTTTCCTTTCCCAGAATTGCAGAAAAGAGCTGCCACCAGCACACCTGTCCTACGGAGGGATTTTACAGAGCACTGTTTTATCACCAATCTTAGGCAAAAGGTCTCTAATAATATATCTGAAAGATCCATTTGGAAATTGTGAGAAGTTACATTCTTCAATAAATTTATTTTATAGGCTGGACATAGTGGTACACGCCTGTAATCCCAGCACTCGGGAGGCTGAGGCAGGAGGATTGCTGTGTGTTCGAGGCCAGCCTGGGATACAAAGTAAGCTCAAGGTCAGTCTGAACTGCATAGTGAAACCCTTCTCGAAAAGACAAAAAAAAAAAGGACAAAAAGAATTTTATTTTCCAGCTGCTTTCCTTTTCCTCATTTTATGTGGGGGAAGAGGGACAGAATAGAGGCACTATGGTACATTTAGTAAAAACAATATATAAAAGACCCGCATTTAAGGAGCTTGAACTTATGTGTAGTCCTGCTATTTATTATTTTTATGACCTTATAAACAAATTACTTAACCTCTGGGCCTCCATTTCTTCAACTATAAAATAAGGATGAAAATAGTATTATTTACTTCACAGGTTTATGTCTCATATATATAAGCATAAAATGATTTGAAAACCTTACGTACTAAATAGACTATTACTAACTATTGCATCTTATTAAATTTTTGCAAGAGATACTCCGGAATATTAGGTTTAAACACAAGAGTGTTTATGCTATTCATAAACAGGGGCGGTGATTATAAATATTAATATAAGGACTAGATATTAAACCACTTCCTACTGCTGAGTGATTCTAACACACCTAAGGCCCTAAGAATTTTTATCTCAATTTCACTGAAAGGGCAAGAGGAAGACAAGACAACATTATAGCTGGTTGGAGAGAGAAGAGGAAAAAGCACACAGAAAAAGTAAGTATTGTGGGGGCTCCCCGAAACTGATCTTGCTCCCCGAAGGGTGACAGTCTGTACCTTCCAAAAGCCACAGTTAACTCTGGTCTCTGTCACGCCTCTACCTAACCCTATCTAAAAACAGAGATTCTCCATCACCAGTCACTCGTGGCCTTTCCTGTCCTGTGCAATGAATCCTGCGGTCCCTTCCTCTGGCTACACCATCTGCCCCTGCCTTTCCCCACCAGGCCCAGATGTCCACACATGTCCACCGGGGCTCTGAGCAGTCTCGTCAGGGTCATGTGCTACACAAATAAGACAGCTTCCGCCGATCTGTAACTGGGGTAAAGTAGTACCTTTTCAAGGTGATGGTGATGATTATGTAAATCCATACACTCCAAACACCATGCTCAATCTGCCCCAAACAGAATTATTTTCACTGTCTTCTTACAGAAAGTGTTCCTATAAGAAGTACTCATTAAATGTCCTTTTGCAAGTCCAATTGCTCACACACTACGTAAGGTGTGTTAAAGTACTGCTTGTTTTTACACTGGTTCACAGCTCAGCCTAGCCAAGGAGAACAACTGCTGATCAAGCACCACCGAAGCAGCCTTGTAATTCAATTTAAAGTCATGTTAGCAGCTTGGCTGATCTTGCAACACTCACCAGGGTCCTCAGGAAACCCTGAGAGAAATTTCTTTTATATTTAAATGCAATCAAGCAGTCACCTTGGGGAAGTGTCTTGATCTAGTTCAAGAACAATGAAAGCTGAGCTTATTTTAAAAGACTGTATGACAAGGATGCCTCTTGGTTGCCTGTATGACCTCAAAGCCATCCGCCCTGGCAAACTCACTGCTTCATGGTCCTAACTTGCAAAATGGTGACAAAGGACAGCTAACTGTCTAGGGCTCCCCTGGTCTCCTGCTGCTTCCATATATGTACAGTAGTCTTGATTTTACTAGGCTGTTATTCAAAAGGTACGTAATCTTTAGCCCCAGTGAATGACCCAGTACACCACGATGATTTGTTAACCTCCTGTAGGTGAGAGACCTATTCATTCTTGAGTGTTTAAGAAACGCTCCAATATCCCTAGCTTGGCAGTATGTCTAGAAGTCACATCAATATCTACTATAAAACACCTGATACAAAATAGCAACTAAGTTAACAGCTCTGAGATACTGAGACAAGAGAATGGAAAGTTTAAGGCCAGCCTGGGCAACTTAGAGACTTACTGAGAGCCTCTCTCAAATATAATAAAGAAGGCAGGCAGGCAGGCAATGGAGCTCAGTGCAAAGGCCCTGAGTTCAATCCCTAATACCCTGGGGTGGGAGTGGGGAGCCACTTCTCATTTAATAACAAGTTACATTTAAATATGATGTTGAAATCATATATATATATATATACATATATATATATGTATATATATGTATATATATCATGTTTACTTGGAGCTTCCTAGTATAATTTTGATAATTTTGACCACAGATCAAATGAACTCAACCTTACAAGTCACTTTGGTTTTAAGAAAGGCTTATAAACACCAACTCAACTGAATTTATCACACAGCAAGTGAAAAAAAATCTCCCCCTAAATTACACTTTAATAAATCTGTTTTAAAAAAGAAAAAATCTGGGCTTTTGGACTTTTTGCTTCCAGCAGCCCAGATATGTGTTAAGAAAAGGGGAGATTGGTCAGTTACGAAACACGAATGAGAACAGCAGGAGACTGGGGAAGAGCAGGTGCCGCCACTCTGGAGTGTCACATACTCTGCTCAAATGCGAGGATGTTCCAAGTTCTCTGCAAAAACTAACCCTTTCTGGAAACCAGTTCTGCGCCTGTAACTCCTAGTGCATAAGAACTTCAGGTCATTTCATGAATGTTTTTATTTCTACCCTGCTGACATGAGGCTAAATCAAAATATTCAAAATTTCAGGTTACAAAAGTTGTTTACTTAGCATAAAAAGTGGCCTTCTTCTGTTTGAGGCTTTCTTCAATTTTTCTTTTACTAGTTATATCTTCAAAGACTTCTGTAAAGCTGGTTTTTCCTCTCTCTCCACATATGTAGGAAAGATCTGTGCTCTTGGTCTCACCTGGTTGGTGCTGCAGGATTTGCATGCTTCCCATCAACCTTAGGTACTTTTATAGTATATTTAACCGTAAGCAGAGGGAGGCCCAAATGAGTCTCTCCGAACCCCTCGTGACCCAGCGACCTGTCACTCCTTGCCTTGAGAACATTTTAGTTAGCAGGAATGAAGAGGGTGCTAAAAGGACAGTGGCGATCACTTAGGCTCCTTCTTGAGAGGCCAAGGGCTATGCCTCACATAGCGAGGTGTACAGGCTCCGGGGTGCCCTGTGGAGTTTGAGGATGGGTTAGGGTGCAATTGCCTAAAATGAGGAAGACAACCAAGGAAGAACACAGAAAGCGGGAGGGAAAAGCTACTGGTGACCAGAACTGGGAGTTTGCAGCCACAGACGAACTCTCTCCTCAGAGTCCTTAATGACATTTTCAGGAAATTTTATATAATCACAAGTGCTCGGATGTGAATGAACAATTCTGAGTGGACGGGAGAAACTGCTGACATCTGCAGTGAGCACACACAGGGAGACAACGACACATCTGGGACACACCTGCTTCCTAGGATTTTACTGTTTTTTTAATTTCTCTCCTAAGAAATCTTCATTGTGAAAAAGCTCTTTATAGATGACTAAACACACACACACACAAATACAGTTCTGAAAATATTATACAGTTCTGAAAATATTAACTAAAGGATTTATGACCCACAGTCCTTTTAAAACACTTAGCAATAATGCCTTGCATTTGCATAGGTTTTATTCCGACTCTAGTAATCATACCCATTTCAAAGGCGAAGTTACATAATTTGCTCAAGGTCACCAAACTAAGTAAAACGTTCTTTGGATCACAATGAATGCAGGCTAGGTCTCCTGTCTTCTATATTCAAATTTTCACTCTATTAAACTACTCCTGTAAAACTCGAGTCCTCTGTTTTGCAGATGGATAGTCCAAACACTGCTCTGCTGGGAGGTTACCGAGGGGTTCAAGGCTGGTTACCGTTCCAGCACAGCGTTCAGACATTTTCATGACAGCCTCAAACTAACGTCATTCCAGTCTTGATATTCAGTGGTTTAAATAAGCTATATATATATTCAATAATCACTATTTTTTTAGATTAAATCTTTAATAAATAAATCTTTTTTAAAAAAAAAATTAAACATTCAGTCAGGATCCTAACCAAGCATTTTTGGATTGGAAGCTATTGAAATAGGGAAGAATACCGGATCACTCTGGGGGACCCGGGCCCTGTAACTCACACCACGATGCAGAGCCCCTGTCAGCGGTGCCTCCTTTCAACAGAAGGGCTTGCTCTTACGCAATTTTCTCATTTCTCTGCTAAAAATGAGCAAGTCTTTAAACCTCCTGGCACTTCTGTTTGCACATTTTAAAAATAAGGATGATGACACTTACTTAACAGGGCAGCTACAATGATGAAAGGAGCCAAGAACGTGACAGAGAACTGAAAATTGTGAAGTGCCTCTCCTCACTTCTCCACATCTTTTCGTGAACAAAGCCAAACTACTTCACGTTGTTTAGGAATGTCTGTCTGGAAGCCCTGAATGCTGATCCTACAGGTAACCCCAGATGGGTGTGGCGAAGTGGTAGAAAGTGGAAAGAAAAGGGCTGGAATTCCTCACTGTGCCCAGGTTAATGGGGTCGATGTGGGGACGGCCCTGGAGGGGCCGCAGAAAGGGTTCCAGACAGATGGGAAGCAGGGCTGAGCTGGGCCAGGCCAGGACGGCACGGAGTCCCATCTAAGCAACGCATCACTGCTTTTTCACAAAAGTGATCGGTAATCAATCCTAGTCACGAGCTCAGGCCTAGAACCTCAGTGTCTTCTATTCTAATCCTCTACTGGCTAGCAAAGCAGTCTCCTAGACTCGTCGGCGCAGCACACAGGCATTCAGATCCCCTGGTCACCTCTGCTGGCAGACACACCTTCCCGTAAGGGACGGCCCCATTTCCTTTCTGACCACTGGAAAGTTCCTCTTTATACTGACCTGAAATTCAAGTTTGAAGTGCAGTGAATGTCAAATTATTTCCACTCTAATCACTGCCTTTCACTCTTTCTGGTAAGGAAATAATTTTGTGATGAAATAAACATAGGTTTTTAAACTGAATTTTCTTTCTCAGCAACCTTTCTGGAGACCCTGTACGCCGGCAGGCTGGTCACAGCACATGCAACGTGAGAGAGACAGTTACGCACTTCCCAGCGCTGGCTACGCGTCTGCTGTTGATTACCGTGGCGCACGCAGAAGCGAACGCTTGCTTGCGATGGCCAGTGCCCGCCTCCTCCCTCTTTAGTGCGTTCACTGGGGGGCGGACAATGCCAACACGCTTGAGTAATGGCCCTTCCTTGATCATATCGGAGCAATGAAGAGCTTTATTCAGGTTTCTTTTTTTTTTTTTTTTTTTGTGGGTACCGGGGGTTGACCTCAGGACCTTGTGCACCAGCAGGCGCCCGTGCCGCCGAGCGATATCACCAGCCCTTTTTTCGTATGTGGGTACCAGGAGTCGAACTCAGGACCTCGCGCTTGCCAGGCAGGCGCTTATGCCGCTGAGCCAACTCACCGGCCCCATTATTCAGGTTTCTGAACAAAATTTGAAATCTACAAAGAAAAAAAAAGTAGTGCTCCCCAATCTGAGAGGTGTTTGGAAGTACAATGCGACCCACTTGCCGCTGTCATAGGCTGATTTTTACGTTCGGTATCTGACACGGACAGGGTGTAAGAAGTTAACAGCGCGCCACGGGGCCAAGTTCAAGGGACAGAAAAGGCTGCCAGGGAGGCCACGGGACCGGGGCTGGGCCTGCCAGGTGTGCATGGCCAGGGCTAACACGCAAACAGACAAACTCAGCAGGTGGTGACAACGGGATGAAGCAGAACTTACCCAAACAGGGCTTCAGAGGGAAGGGGAAGCTGTCTTTGCAGGTAGCACCAAAAAGCAGGGACCAGAAGTTTTTCCACTTGAACAGGTCCAGCTGCAAAACGGGTTTATTCAGACTACTCTTAAAGAGGAGCTACAGAGACAGGTACTAGTTATGATTCACAAACTGTACACATCATCAAATGCATACATTTTCTGAGAAACTGTTAACCTGAGCAGTGTCTATCTAACAAAAGATAATATTAAGCCCATAATTTTCCTAGTAAAAACCAAAGAAACCTAAAAATCCCTCTTTCTCAATCTGAAAACTATTCTAGCAGATTTTTTCGGTGCTGAATTTAGCAAAGCCCCATCATAGGCCATTTAACTTTCCCGATTTCAGTTATGTTTAACCAGCCCCAAACAAATAGAAATAAAAATGAAATGGTGCATCAGCCACCATTCCACCTGATTTTATGCTTCAGAATCCGTACGATACAGAGTTGGACATTCGCCTCCCCTACCCACCTCGTCTCTGGATGGCTTCTCAAACTGTGAGTGTCTCACATACTGCTGGCAAATGTTTGTTTAAGGCTATGTATCTTTTTTTTCTTTCTTTGTATTTCTCATTTTATTTGATAGAAAAAATTGTACAGATTTTAAAAACCAAAATGCCTTTAAAAAATGTAAAGAAAAGTTGAGGGGAAGGGACTACAACTTCATGGGGGCAGTAAGGGCCAATTAAATAACCGCCCCATCAAGAACGTATCTCGTTTTTACTTGATGGATAATAACTGCCCATCTTTATCTTTATGGAACACAGTGTGACGTTTAGTACATTTACACACTGCATACCGACCAACTCAGGACATTTTGGTCACCCAACATCTCAAGCAGGGACCACTTCTTTATGATGAGAACATTCAAAATCCTGTCTTCTAGCTATTTTGAGCTATATATCTTCATACAGCAAAATCTCTCTAAAGACAAGCCAATCACATGACCTGCTCCCAAAGAAACAGCAACCTGTCCCGGTGCTGGAGGACACACTGTGCCGTCAGCGTTGCACTTACTGGGAGGCCGACGTCAGCCTGCAATACGGCAAATTACTAAGAGGTGTTCAAAAACAATACTAACCCACATATTATTTACACATGGCACTTCTATACTTTTAACCAAACTTGTACCTTAGAGTCTCCTAAGTCAGAGCGACGCGGTCAGAGTTGCTGACGGACTTGTGATTTTCGCTCTCAGCTCCTATCATTGTCTGGCAGTGTACCTCAGGATTCACAAAGGTGAATTCTGTGGCCTATTTAAAGTTTAAAAAAGAGCTACGTTCAGCATCTCTAAGACACTGCCTGAGCTATTTGTTCAAGCTAGTTCACAGTTTAATATTAGATTGTACTGTTTTTCTTGGGATGACATAATTTCTTTCCAAAGGTAGGTGGTTGTGACAATAAGCAAGTGGAACAGGAAATTAGGGTAGCAGGATCCAACCTGATTTCAAGGTTTGAGAAATTGTGAGGTGGCCAGTGATAAATATGTTGCTTCCCATTACAAATTCACCCTTTATCACCTGCTGTGAGAACATTTGAAAGGGAGCTTTTCAGATCCTTTATTTTGCCAGTTTCGTCAGTGGAAGGCACTGCAGAGATTTTATAGCGAGACATTTCCTCCTGGCACTTTCTGTGTGCTCTCGCAAGCTCCCCTGGCTTCTCCAGCACCCAGGTCCTGCGTGCAGATGCCCTTTCCTCACCTGGCTCCCTTGGCACACGGCAGGCAGCACTGCCAGCCTCAAGCAGCTTCCGCTGGGTCCCTCCCGATGGCTTGTGGCAGAATGCCTCTAGTGCGAAACCTCCCTGTAAGAAGCTTTGCTCAACATCGTAGAGGCTGGATTTCCAGCCAGTTCTGCCAGCACAACACCAAAGTGACTCTTCTGTCACCGAGGGCGCCATGGGCAGCCACAAAGTCCACCAAAGTCGGAGTAGATGGATGCTTGGGCAGGGGCGTGGTGCTCCTCATGTACGCTATTCCTCCATGCTTTAGAGTTCCCAGTCCCCATTATAGCTAATATTCCTTTCTTAATACTTTATTTTCTTTTTAATTATTATTTTTAAGTTGGGATAAAATACACATAACAAAAAATTTACTGTCTTAACTACTTCAGTTGCATTAAGTACATTCACATTTTGTCCAGCTCTCGCCACCATCTATCCACAGAAATTTTTTCATTTTGCAAAACTGTTCAATAGGTTCCTTCCTATGTCTGAGAATCTGCCTACTACAGGCAACTCATGTAAATGGAATTATATAATATTTGTATTTTTGTGACTGGTTTATTTCACTTAGCAAGTATAATGTCATCAAGAATCATCCATGTTACAATGTATCAGGATTTCCTTTTTTAAAAGGCTGAATGCTATTCTGTTTTATTTATATATCTTTTTTTTTTTTTATCCATTCATTCACAGATGGACATTGGGTTGCTTCCAGTTTTTGGCTATTGTGAAAATAGTGCTATGAATGTGGGTACAGAAATATCTCTTTGAGACCCTTTTAATTATTTTGGCTATATACCCAGAAGTGGAACTGCTAGATTACATGGTAATTCTGTTTTAAATTTTTTGAGGAACTATAACAGTGTTTAACATTTCTTTATTTTAAATGTTCTTGTTCATCTTCTAATCCCTACCCCTCAAAGGCCTTAATGCTGAAGCATTTCAAAGAAGAGACTCAGAAAATACTATTTCATTACTATTTCTTAAAAGTTTCATCATCCATAATGTTAGTGTTTCTTTGTTTTAAACTTTCTTCTTCAAATTCCTCTGTCGTTTGCCTCCTGATTAGACTCTGATGCATACATATGGGGCCCAACAAATGCACACATTCCATTAGTAAATAACAAATAAAGTCTTTTTATCTTTCAATTTATGTGTTATTATTTCACATGACCACAAATTTGTTTTGTACTTAATGAAGCTGTTTGGACCTAAGCACTTAATTTCTTTTGTCGTATAAATGACAAGAGAAAAGATACTAAGAGACACAGGGCACCATGAGCTGATGTTCAGGCACCTCTGCTCCAGCACACACTTGCGACCCTTGGGACTCGTCGGCCTGAACTGGTCCTCGGGCTCACAGCACCTAGGGCGCCTATCTCTGATGGCGCAGACAGACACCTGATGCCACCTCCAACAAAGCACGTTGGTTTTGTTTATAAGAAACATTAAATTTCCTCTCACATAAGCAAGGGTGGCTAGAAACCGTGTGATCACCATTCACTTAAGCTGCTCTATATCTCTTTATTTCTAATCTCACTAAGTCCCACAATCAAAATATTTCCTGAATAGCCCATTTCCCCCTCCATTCTTGTATCAGTCAGTTAGGTCATCATCTCTAGTTGGCCTTATCTAAGATTTTAAGCTGGTTTCTCTTAAGACCATGGGTTGACAGTTTAAATGTCCACCAAGGCCAAAATATAATTATTCATAGCCGTCACAGCTACAGGCTGCCACAGGCCCTGCCCCTATGAAGACGGCGCAGACAGGACAAGCTGCGGGTGAGCACCTTTCCCAGGACACCAGTGGACACGCCAACCTTTCTCTCCAAAAGCAGACAACGCAGTGCAAGGAGCATGAAAGACGTTACTAGGGACAGATTCATGAGTCTGCACCCACACACTCACAGATATGAGGGGTGTAAAAAGTATCATTTAGAAACTTCTGATGCTCATTTTCATTAACTGGAAACGACTTCCAAGAAACCTAAGGATGAATCATGACACCTTGTGCGGCCACACTGAGGGCAGCTGTGACCAGTCTAATGTCTGCTGCGTAATATCCTCCTTTTGTCCCCTCAAAGCCCTACTCAGGTACCATCTCCTCTACGAAGCCTACTGAAGGCCCCAGTGAACCACTATCCTTAATTCTATTATCCTTGATGATGCTGATGTCAGTTATCCTCAGAGGCAGACTTCTAAGGTATGCTATTTAAAATAGATTACCTTGTGTTTGTTTTTTCTCTTTCTACAGAATATAACACATGTTGGATACTTTGAAGGCATCATATAACAAAATAATCATTTCAATTATGACAACATATAAGAATAAATTTAATTGCCCTTTACTCAAAAAGTACATTGCTATCTTCAAAGAAGGAAAATAAGACAGGAACATTTGCACTGAATTGGAGAACTGAGGCTAGTAATCTGCAAGCATCTATAAATCTAACAAGTGCCCCACAAAATGTCAGAAAAGAAGCCAAGAAGAAAATAATCCCGACAGCTGCAAACCTTCTGTTTTACAGCAGTCACAGAAAGGACGCACTCCCTTGGACACCCTCATACGGAGAGAGAGACGCAAACCTCCCCAGTAGATGCCCAGCGGACTCCAGACCTCAACTCCCGGACTGCGCTTATCTATAGAGGCAACCCCACAGCCATCTATCTAACGCACTGCAATGGTCCTACAGACCATTAATAAGATGGATTGAACCAAACTCCATGTTTAATTCCCACGGCCAGTAAGACACAGGCAGCAGCCGCCCACTTTAAAAGAGCAGTCACCTAACTAACCTCAGACTGAAAACTTTGTTTCCTTTAAATTAAGAACTAACATCCGGCACTGGGTCACCTGAATATATATACTAATAAATCCCAGATGGGAATTCCAGACACCTCTTTACTCAAGACATGAATTTCTTCCAAGTGATAAACATTCTATTAAGCAAGTCTCCCAGGAGCAAGTTGCCTTTATGAGTCTGTTTTTCTTTACAACGTGCTGTGTTTTCTAAAGCCAATTTGGGATTCATCACTGGACACTGTGTGACTAGTTTTGTCATCTGTTTTCTTAATAGATGAAATTAGTCTGTGAATGTGAAAAAGCAGCACCTTCAAAAAGTTGAATTCATGGGGAGTAGAGACTGGAAGAGTGGTCATAGAGGCTAGGAAGGTAGAGGGAAGGGGGATACAGGAAGCATGGACAATGGGCACCAAAATAGATGGAATAGATGGAATAGATGGAAGGAATAAGTTCTAGTGTTCTACAACATAGTCAGGTGACCATAGTTTATAATTTACTATATATTTACTGAAGAACTAGAAAAGAGGAGTTCAAGGCTTCCCAACACAAAGAAACGACAAATGATTAAAGAGCTGGAAGTGATAGTTACTCTGATTATATAAATGTATCTACTTATCACACTGTATCCCATAAATATGTACAAATATGTCAATTAAAATTTTTAAAAATTATTTTTAAAAATGATACTACCTAGTTGTCTCAAATATCTTGTTACTTGAATCAAAGGGAAAAGTACCATGTGGCCATAGCCCCAAATTCTGAATCATGAACCCCAGCTTATAACAAACAATTTATGTGCTTATATTAAGCTATGTCAGTAGCCATCAGCAATAAGTGTAATTTATCAAGCACCTACTATGTGCTAGGCATGGAAAAGAATCCATCTCTCTTCATACACCTCCACATGGCGCTGCTTTCTAGCCCATGAAATGCATCTGCATACTTCGTCGCTGATCCACGTAACCATCCAGGAAGGACAGCATCTTGGCAGCGTTTGCTCCTGATGAGCATCGTAGAGCCTCACAGACGGCAAGCGGCTGGCCCTGGAGCTGAGGCTAAAGTGCATCTTCTGACCACTCGTTCCAAGCTACGTTTTCTCAACACTACCGTGTCTCTGATTGGGCTGGACACAAATTATCATCCTGCAAGGCAAACCTGCCCCGTCCCTCAGAAAAGGGGGACACAGCAGTAAAGGTGGTCGAGGGCCAATCGGATCTGGAGCTCTGGGCCTGGCTGACTAGGGAGAGGAGGGAGACAGAGATTAACAGAAGGGTAAATCCGGAGGAGGAACGGGTGTGGGCCCAGGGATGCAAGAGGTTCCACTTCAGACGTTAGAGTCTGACTGAAGTCTGAGCAGGACGAGGGACGGGGGAGGAGATTCAGGGTCCTTCCTCAGCTCAGTTTCCCACATAACCAGAGCTCTCCCCAGTCGAGCTGGGACCTCGTGCTGCTCCCAGCCTTCAGCAAAAGTATTTCTAGAACAGATTACACAGCGTATCCTTTAAAGAAGAACTATAGAACATACTTTTATGAAGTAACATATTTAATGAAGAACATATCTATTTTAATGAAGTAGATTACTGTTACATAACATGGATATGAACCTACTTCTGTTCACTAAACCTGTCTAATAGAGTTGTCCTTTCTCATTGTCTTTGTACTCAGTCAACAATTTCTACTCAATTTCAAGGGACAAGAAGATACAACTGACCAGGACTTCACACTTTTTGAATTTTGAATGCTCTAGAATGCATGTTCCCAACACACAGATTTATGGAACTAGTGGAACTCCCTTAGTGCACCGCTGTCATGTTCTTGGAGGGGTTCTAAGATCCGTAAGTGAAATTATATACAGTTAACATTACCTTGAGAATTCCTTAAATGGCCCAGAAAGTTCAGGACTATCTACATTATTTATTTATTGTATATATACATAATTCTGTATCAGTTCCTCTAAACTTTAGCCTGCTTCCTTTCAGCTGTTAATCAGATACTCAAGTTCTTCCTCCACAATAATGACCAGTTCTTTACCTCCCACTTGCATGGTCTGCCAAACAATGTGGTTCCTGTTTTGTTGGTGGTCAGGACACTTTAAGATCATCCAGTCCATATTTTTTATCGACAGGCAGCCATCACTAGTTCAACAGAAGCATGTAGAGAGTTACTGCCTGTGAATTAAGTGGCTGACTGTGAACGGCCAGGACATCCTGACAACTGTCTTCTCTACCAGTTTTTATTGACAGCTGTCTGTCTCCTCTGCAGCTTATAAATGGATATCCAAGAGGTTTAAGGATAAGTAAGGTGGAGGAAACTAAGGACTCACTGCCTGCTCTAGAAGAAGCTGTGGGCATCACTGTTCAACTGCCATCTTCATTTGCATACCTCTCCATTCTGCAAATGTTTGTTGAGCACTCACCATGTAGTTACAAGACAAACAGCGTAGATACAACAGTTACGGTGCTTCTCCTCAGAGCAGTTAGGGGTCACTGTGGGAAGGACACAGAGGACCTGCTAATCAGAAATCTGCATGGTAGGTACAAGGGCAGAAAAGCACAGGGTGTTATGCAAGCTCACAGGAGAAGAACCTAAACGAGACCTGGGGGAGGGGGTCTTCGAGGAAGGCTTGCAGAAACAAGTGACATGCCAGCAAAGGAAGGCGAGGAAAGGAGGAAAGAAGGCAAGACTAGAAGCATACAGAAAGATCCACAAAGGAAAGAACGGCAGTGGGAAAGGAAGGCTGAAGAAAAGATCAAGGGATATAAGGGTCGGCTGGCCACCCTTATAGAAGATAGAAGATTTAGTAACAAGACTAGAGACAGAAGCCAAATTGCAAGGGGCTGCCGAATAAACCAGTGTTAAGAAAGTAGAAAAACACTGGTGGACCATTCATTTAGGAAGTTTCCCTAAAAAGAGTAAGTTGAGAGACTATCCTGCAGAGTGCATGATCGAGTGGCTTTGAGAAAGGAATATTTAAATTCCCACAACACTGCCACTGGCCAACACCAGCCACCATGAAGCCAGTGTTACCAATCTTTTATAGGCACATATTTGCAAGAATTTACATGGCTTCTGACGGGAGTTTGAACAATGTAAATAAAAAGGGGTACACTCAGAGCCCCCTCTGTGCTCTGGGGCTGATGCTGATCCGGCTGGTCTGACAGAAGGTGAGGTGCCTGCGAGGCTCTGAGCCCCAAACTGTCCTCGGCAGTACAGGAAGTACTCTGAGCAGAGAGGTGGCACGTAGGGTTAACTCTGCCCTGTTTTCTGTTCCACCATCAGCTTCATTTAAAAATGCAGGCACTCCTTGAAGGAAAGGTCAGTGAATGACTAACATCAAACAGAAAATGAATTTGCTGGTTTCTCTGCTCCTTCCCGGCAGAGGGAGGGCGAAAGGCCACCTGGGCAGGGGAGCAGAAATGAAGAGTGGGGGTGGGAAGGGAGCGAACACAAGCGAGTCCACTCCCAATTCTGCCCTTGTCACTAACCCCACACCTGCCCAACACCAAGGAGAGATGAAGGGGAGGGACTACACTCAGGTCTCAACTTGCAAAGCAGAAGTGCGACTTTCAGAAGCTTAAAGTTCCTTATCGTCAGTGATGCAAAGTATTTAGATGATGTAAATTACTCAGAACTGTTTTGGGAGAAATTTTCATCTCCACTTCTCTAAATTGATTCAACCTCCAAAGGCCAAAAATGACTTTCATGAGGATATGATTTCTTTTAAGGTATCTCCAATTTGTGGGTGGAAATTATGGTGGGCCCTTATCCAAGGGATAGCCAATCTTTTAATCTTAAGAGTTGAAATCAATTATAAAAATGAAACATAAAAGGCTTGCACATCCATAAAACGGTGGATACCTTTTTGGTATCAGTGACACCAAGCAAACGGCAATGATAAGAGTCAGTTGGTTTACAGTGCAAGAATCACAAACTGGTCACCTTTAGGACTGGGTCCAACTCATGGTAGCATTCTCTTTGGCCAGGTAAATCTTGAACTTCAATGCCTTTAAAGGGGACCAGTTCTAAGTTTTCCAACACCTCACAACTCCCAATTTTTTATTATATAGAGTACTAACTGCACCATTTTACTACTTTCCTGGTTCCCATAGGCATTTGAGTGTGGCACCAATGGTTTACACAGACTTATGTTAAAAACAAACGAGCAGCTCTTGTGTCACAGCACCCTGATCAGACTCCTCACAAAACAGGAGCACGGAACACCAGCGAGGCTTGCCAGTCCTTGGATAAAATGGAACCGTGGCTTGGAAACCATATTTTATCACACAACCTGTTGCGAGTCACTGCCTGATCTGGCCTCACGCAGATGACGGCCACACTGTCCTTGATGTCTGGATGTCTGGAACCACAAGCCCAACAGCCAACATCCAACTCCGGCTTGACAAGGAAACAACCCTCTGCGCAGTGAACTGTGGCCATAAGCGTCCTGTTTGTGGTGTCCAACTGACCTGGTGCGATTCTTACCCCACACTCAGCCATGCAAGCCACGTGGGAGCTACGTAAGACATCTGAGCCACGCAATACAGAAACAGCGTCAACACCGTTCGCATGGGTGAACACGAGGACTTAAACACCCATCGCGGTTCTTCATGACTCTTCCCAGCACACCTGCCGTAAGATCCAAGAATCAGAAAGCTAACCCTAAAGGAAGGTTCTTTTAAGTTGTCTCATTCAATTTCCTCATTCCTCAAACTTGTTCACAAAGGAGAAAGTAGGCCCCACATGTTGAATGGCGTATTCAAAGGCTCTTCATACAAGTTTTTTTTTTTTTTTTTTTTTTTTTTTGTGGGTTCCGGGAGTCGAACTCGGGCCCTCGCACTTGCCAGGCAGGTGCTTATGCCACTGAGCCATCTCACCGGCCCATACAAATTTCTTAACAGGAACTAGAACTAAATCTCTAAGATGGTGACTGCGGCCTCAAGAACGGAGGGCTCCTCTCTGCAGACAGCCTCGTACCGGGCACAGCTGCCCTCGACACCCTTGCGTCTGGCCCAGCACTGCTGGAGTACACTTCTAGGATCTGAAGGATGGCTCGGCTCACTCCAGTTCTCATCAGGGTCTGGGCCAAAGCCTACTGGTAATAACTTCCTTGCTCTGGCTGGCCTCCATGTATCCATTTCTCTCCTGGATGTGGCAGGGAACACTGGCTGGCTGGAGATGAAGCTCTGGAGTTTGGATTCTCCATGGCAGAGGTAGATTCATCTACAGAATAAACTGCTACCTCTTCTGCTCCAGTGTGCCCACCACGAAAGCGGTCCTCCCTGCAGAACTATGCCCTTCCCTCTCTTGCTCCCCTCTGAATGCTGCTCTAGCACCACTCGTCTGGACCACATTAAATAAAACTCTCCAGGACTGCTTGTCCCGTTTTATTTACTTCTGTGTGGTTTCAAAAGCTTTGCATTATTGACAGCCCACTTATTTCAGATAAAATAATTAGTCAAATACAGTGATTAAGGTCATATCTTTAAAACATAAGACTATTCTTTACAGGTATATATGGCCTTTTTATAGTTTTTACTTTTTTATTTTTTATTTTTTTATGTGGGTACCGGGAATTGAACTCAGGACCTTGCGCTTGCCAGGCAGGCACTTATGCCACTGAGCTATCTCACCGGCCCTATAGTTTTTAAAGAAAAATTATACTGGATTTCAGTGTTTAATGGTGACATATAATTACAATAGGCTGAAGACGTGTAATTAATATTTCTCCACTTCTAATTGTTTAATGCTTACCGGACAGATCTAAGGCAGCTTGGCTATGTGTTACCAACTGTTAAAATCTCCCGCCGTGATCTGCAGTGCTGCTGTGGTTCACGGAAGCAGCGTCCGTACTCTCCCTAGTTACATCTGACGTTTGTCACGGGGCCCCATTCACTATACACACCATAGTCAGTCAGCAAGCAAGAAGCAATTTGGTGGAAAATACACCGGAAGAGGAGGCCTGTGTGTTAGAAATCATGGCTGAGCCAGCATCTCTTCCATCTGTCCCTTTCTGGGGAGCAGCCCTAGCCATTTTAATTTGTTTCAAGTAATACCAGAACCCTTATCCATGGGGTAACCAGTTTGGGCGATCCAAGCCTGAGCCGATCACCAGAACAGGTGCCACAGAGAAGACAGTGGTCTTTGGGACATCAGCAATTTGGTAGGGGCTTCTGGAAAAGGCCACTCACTCCTGCTGCCAGAGCTCTCTAACATGAGAGAAGCCAGCTCACGATGACGCTGGGCCACACACAGCAGGCTGAAGAGGAAACGGGTTCTTGACACTGCTCACCTGCTAAGTCAAGCCTCATCCTAACTAGTGAGCTAATAACAAAGTCTCGTGCATATGGGCCACGCTGAGTCCCGGAAGCTGGGAAGTCAGTACAATCAGAGTGTCTTTGGTGGCACATTTAACTGAGCCCTCTTTCTCATCTCTCATATGCAGCAAATACTTCCTGGAGGCAGGAAGATTGCAATACTCCTACTTAAGACAGTAAGCTAGAATTACAGAAATATTTCTTGTCAAGTTCTCTTAAGGCTGACTGCTCGTGGCAGCCCCCATGTAAATGTTTCACTTCCGTGTCTTGCTGTCCTACTGAGTTTTGACCATGGAATTTCCCCCAGCAAGCACTCATGCTTATGTTCTCACCAAACCCAGCTCGGGGAGCTCCCCTAGGAGCGCTGCTCTCCTAAAAAGTACAGTGCAAAAGTCAACAGACATCTGTGCCCTCTGGTCCAGTGGTAGCCAAACAAATTTGAAAGAACTGATTCAAGAGGACACAAATCGATGCTCACCTTAATGATTTAAGTGGATGGGTCTTTAGAGCTCAGTATGTACAACATATTTAAATGAACATATGAAATCACCGTGGTTGGCAGAAAAGTGGGGAGGCCTTACGAACAAACACGAGTACCAAATACGAAGACGATGTGAACCTCACATGACCGATAGTGAGAAGCTTACTTGAAGAGGAAGGAAGAACAGCATGGAAGCGCAGGATGAATTCGCTCTGAAAGATGCACACACTTTATGTCACTCTGTCCACTGGTGACGGTGTGGAATGACTGAACAAGAGGAGACAATTCAGGTGACAGCTGAAAGTCATTTTCTTCTGTACTTAGCACTGGTCTGACCTTCATCACACAGTGATACTAGAGAACCTGGCCTGCGTCCAGGGGACAGAAGTCATAAGATCTAAAGGAGATGGAAGGGGGAAAAGCTCTCGCTGGTTCAAAATACAGTAAGAAGCCAGGAACAGCAGCATATACCTGCAATCCTAGCCCTGAGGAAGACTGAGGCAGGAAGACTGCAAGTTGCGTCTGACCTGGGCAGCTCAGTGAGATCCTGTCTCTAAATAAAAACTAAGAGCCAGGAATGTAGTTCAGTGGTACAGCATCCCTGGGTTTAAACCCCCACCCCCCAAAAAAGGAACAGTAAGAGGACAAAGAACACTGGATAAAATTTGTCTACGCTAAGCTGCAGTTTGTGACAATGAGTTCACCTTTCCTCCTCAACTGGAAATTCTGTTTGCAAGTTAATTTTGAATTATATTGAGTGTTCGATATTGAATAATATTGAGTGTTCCTTGTCGTACAAGGAACTGTGATCAAACACCTCAGGACTGTGGAATTCCATCCTATGTTAACTACACTGTGTATCCAAATAACTTACACGTGAATGCAGACAGGGAATAGGGCAGCCTTCCTTCAGGAGACTGGAGGCTCTTGGGCCTATCAATAGCACACTATTGGGAAAGCCCAAGGAATTTATTTCCATACCCAAACAAAAGAAGGCAGTATCTGGCACCGAATTCCTCTGGGATGAAAGTCAGATCCTGTCTGCCGGGCCTCTACTGGTGGGGAGACACGAGGGCAACAACTAAGATGAGCCACGCCAGAGGAGCCAACAGCACTTTGCTTCCTTTCAGACTCTTTTTTTTGGTACCGGCAATCGAACTCACAACCTCACGCTTGCCAGGCAGGCACTGTGCCGCTGAGCTGTATCCCCAGCCCACTCGCAGACCATTACTGCACTTGGAAGTCTGCGCCTGTCTGTGACCACGCTTCCCACGCGGTAGGCAGGCTGCGGGAAGAACGCGGGAGTGGAGACACACATTTTCTTTCCGGCTCTGGCACGGTGAGGGTGGATAACCACGGGTGCCTGACTTGATTTCTCTGGTCTAAGATTTATTTGTAAAATGAGATCAGAGTCCTCGATCAAACAGTGTCTCACCCAACGCCCACGACAGTCTAATTCGTTCAGCTGTCCGCACGGCCTCACCTAATCTGGACCCCACTACCTCTCGGGCTCCTCTCTCCACCCGGCAGGGTCACTGCTGTTTCGGGAACACATCAGGCCATTCCAGGGGCAGCGTCTTTACAGCTGCTGGCTCTCAGTCTGGAATGTCCTGCCCTAGGACGTCCCCCGCGGGCTTCCTCATACCTCTCAGGTGAGTCTAACATCACATTATCAGTGATGACTTAGTCACAATTACCACTACCTCGTCACCTCCCCGACACACACACACACACAGCACACACAGAAACCCCTATTTCCTTCTTTAAAATTTTTCTTCAGCTTGCCATGATGGTACATGCCCATAATCCCGGCACGCTGGGAGGCTGAAGAAGGAGTATAACAAGTTTGAGCCCAGCCTGGGCATTTTAGCAAGACCCTGTCTCAAAATTTAAAAATAATAAAGAAAGGCTGGGGTGGAGCTCGGTGGTGGAGTGCCCCTGGGTTTGAGCCTCAGGAAATCTCCCCCGAACAGAATGTCAGCTCCCCGAGCAGCGGGGATTCTGACTCTCTGTTCAATGCTACATCCCAGTGCTTTTAGGAGTCCCCGCAACCCGGAGGGAATTCAGTGCTTGCAGAACGGATACACACACGGACAGAAGGGAGGGTGGGAGCGCAGACGGCCTGTGGGCCGCGGTGCCCACAGTCAGAGCCTCCGTCTGCCCCCAGCATGGACTCTGCAACTACATGAACCAGACAAGCCAGCCCCAGGAAAACACAACGGGCCAGGCCTGTGTGGATGCTTTCAGTCTGCTGCAGAACCGCTCAAAGGGGTGCCTGAGCATAACATTACATGAAGGAGGCACAGCCGCATCCACCTTCTCTAACCCTTCATTTAAAATCCCTGCAGGAAAGAGAAGCAAGCTTCCCTGTTACCACGATATCACACTGCAGCTCATCGGAAGGGAGAAAAGCTGGTGCTGCCATGGGTTTTGGCCAGGTCCACTAGATGGCAAACATGGGCAGGATGTTGGGGGAGCTTTACCAGAACACATGGAGAAGCTCCTACCCGCCATCCCACTGCTCCTGTTCTCGGCCTGGCTCTCATCCCCTGCTCCCTCTTCTGTTTTCGCCTATTTTCAACCACTACTTTACCATCTGCTCTCCACGGTTCATGCTCATCCATGAACGCACGTGACTCAATCACTCCAGCCCTGGCACTCTCACGTACACTTCTTTCTGCTAGACTTTGTTACTTCCCCTGCCTCTGAACTCTACCCCAGACTTGCCTCCCCACAAAATCTTCCCCACACCACGATGCACAGTCACAGACACACGTCACGTTAATACAGTGGGCAGGCTGTGGGCAGGCAGAGAATCCAATACACAGCTCTGGGCACTGGGTAGGCAAATACTTACTTAATATAAATGATGTGCAGGTGACCACATTCCATCCCAGAGAAGAATTCATGATGCAACAAAATAGTATTGGCTGCCAACGATTCAAATGATGAGCCAAGAGACTAGATACATCAGCCCCCACCCATATCTTCTGATTTCCCTTTTCCCCAGAAAGCTTTCTGAACAGAAAAATTTTAGAAAAACTGAAGCAAATATTATGCACAGACTTGAACAAAAGTGAGTAAATGCCAATATATGTTTTTTTTTTTTTTTTGTGGGTACCAGGAGTTCGACCTCAGGACCTCGCGCGCCAGCAGGCGCCCGGGCCGCTGAGCGATATCACCGGCCCCTTTTTCGTATGTGGGATCCGGGAGTCGAACTCGGGCCCTCGCGCTTGCAAGGCAGGCGCTTACGCCGCTGAGCCATCTCACCGGCCCCCAATATATGTTTAACGGTTGCTTAAAAAGCTCTCTTTGGGGCCGGTGAGATGGCTCAGCGGCATAAGCGCCTGCCAAGCACGCGCGAGGGCCTGAGTTCGACTCCCGGTACCCACACACACACACAAAAAAAACTCTCTTTATTCCAATCTTTGATAACATTTTCAATTTACCTTAAAAATTAATTTAAGGCTACTCGTAGAAGCATCGGTATATCTCAGAACAAGCCCAGGATGTTCTTTTAAAAATACAGTACAAAAATCTTTATCTGTGAAGTAAAACTATTTTCAGGTTGTTGGAGAAAATGGCAACGGTAACATTCTGACAAACAATTACCCAAGGGGAGAACAGAAATAAACTCCCTGGTGTTTACAGGGTACCCCACAAGGTCACCACTGCAACTAGACCACTGAGAACCGGGGTGTCCTACAGTTAATAAATATATGAAAAATGTGAAAAAGAAATTTGGGGTAAAAAAGCTACTCAATCTTTTCAGAGTCCCATTTCTGAAACCTTTCCATTCTTCATACACTTAAAAGCGAAACTACCTATATGCAGAACTTCAGGGCCATGTTTTCACACAGTATCCATCCCTCCCTCAGCTTAACACTGGCTCCCCAAACCCAGAGCCACAGCAAAAGGAAAGCCGCGATTGAGTGAACACAGCCCTCTAAAACTGCGACCAAAGCCATCCCATCACAGACAGCAATGCCGTCTTAGTGATCTGAAGCTCTGCACGATTTCAACAACGACATCGGTGTACAGCGCACCCGAGACTGTCTGAGAGCAGCGTTAACTCACCTAGTTTCAGCATGGTCCCTGCTACCCAATCAGAGCCACCGCTTCACAGTGTCCCGACACTCACGGCCTTGAGGGACATTCACAGCCACTCTGTTTCAGCTTCAGGAAGAACGAGTCTTCCTCCAAAATAATTCAAAATAATGCATCCTCTTCTTTTGAAAAACTGAGTAGAAGCTCACCAAACACATGCAGAGGAGACACCGGTCAACAAGTTACTTTAAAAACCGTCTTGCTTGTTATTTTGGGTTTCGTCCCCTGTAGTGGAATGCATTAGGGAGCTTTAACTGGGAGTCCACAGATGTCTCCGTGCTCACAGCGGGCACAGACTGGTGGCTGCCCGCACTGCCTACCCAGAAGCACGGGGTTCCTGCAATAGGCAGACAGGAGCTATTTCCAAAATCAAGCAGAAGTCTAATGTTTCAACACGCTAGAAAAAACCCAGGTACTTAAAGGAGAAAAAAAAAGGAGTGGCCCCATTCACCAAAAAAAAAAAAATCCTCATTCCTACCTGGCCAGTATAAACATGAACGTCTATTAATAGCAAGTTAGTAAGTGTTGCTTACAGGTTTTCTTGTTCTCAGGAAAACTAGGAATCATAATTTGGATAAAGCTGCTAGGTGAATTCATTAGCCTTTTGAAGACAATTTAAGAGTTTGAATAATGTAAGACTGAGTGTATCCCCGCATGCACAATATACACACGGATATTATCACTTACCTCCATATATGCACTCTAATAGTTTCTATAGGACCTTATTTATTCACCTGGGCATTTGCCCTTACCCAACTCCACCAGGTGATTCTGCCCATCTTACAAGCCCACTACAGGTGTACCACCTCGATGAAGCTTTTTCCTTATGGCTTTAACTAAATATATTACCTCAGCCTCTTCCTTAGCCTTCACAGTATAGCATTTGGATTTTCTTGATAACATTTTCTGGTACTTATCACAGTTGTCCATTATCTTTGATTGTATACGTATCTTATTTCCCACTAAATGATACACTTTTTTGTTTTATTTTCTCCTCTGTAGCAGTAATGCTCTTGCCTTCAATCTCCCAGGCACCCAGCAGAAAAGATGCCCACGGGGATGCGGATGGACAAGCTCCCCAATGTCTGCCAGACCTGGTTCAAATTCCACTCATGCCACTTTCTGCTTTGGTAGATCTGCAAGTTATTTAACCTTCCTGAGCAATTCTGCACTTCTGTAAAGTGAGAACAGATCATTTACGTCACAGAATTGTTATCAAGATTTAAAGAAAACCATGCCATGCAAATAATATCCGGCCTAATACAGTGAGTTCTCAGGCATCATGCCTGACCTGAGTTAAAGTCAGTGCCCATTACTAGTTGTGGGAGGAAGCCAAAAGAGATACCAAACCAACATCAATTTACAAACATTTATACATTTCTTATTTTTTTAGCCTACACTATCATGGGACTAATTCACGAAAGTGTAAAGAGGCATGAAGTTCATACCTTAAAAGAAGTCATCCTTTGTGTTCACAAAAGCGTGATCTCTTCAAATTCTCACCGGCCCTTAAGATTATGAAAACTTCGTTAAAAACCAGTGGTCAAAGATGTCAAGAGGACCTCCTCCTCGAAGTGTAGGACTCTAACTTCTAAGGATTTTTCACACCTCGATTCATTGGTGATTTCAAGGATAGTTTAACACAGAGCACAAATATTATGTCTAAAGAGAGGAACAGACCTCACATTTCCCTATAACTGGGCCTCAGTGTTAGCTTCGTGAGTACCAGCTTACTACGGCTGGGTGAACACAGCACCGCAGTGAGGCTGCACTCGGGACGAAGGAGGACGAATCCTGCAACTCTACAGCAAAACTCCTGCCATCGAGGGGCAGAGACCTCACAAGTGTTCCAGGCACAAGTAGGGAGGAAGCAGGAAGGCCCCAGAGTCAGGCAAGCACAGAGAAAGCTGCAAGCATTACAGCCCCAGGCATCAAGTGTACTTCCACAACCAGCAGACACTCCTGCTTTTGGACAGTTCTCCAAAAATGTGAAGGTAAAAAGGCATCTGGATAGGAATTCTCATATTCTCCTCCCCCCTGCTCCCCTCACTTCCCTTCTTGGCACCGCTAGGATTCAACCCAGGGCCATCAGCACGCTACACAAACATTGTCTAACACTGAGCTCCACCTACAGCCACAGTCTCTTAAATTTTTATTTTGAGGGGCCGGTGAGATGGCTCAGCGGCATCAGTGCCTGCCTGGCAAGCGTGATGGCCTGAGTTCGACTCCCGGATCCCCCATACGAAAAAAGGGCCGGTGATATCGCTCAGCGGCATGGGCACCTGCTGCCACGGGAGGTCCTGAGTTTGACCCCTGGTACCCACAAAAATAAAAATAAAAAATAAATTTTTATTTTGAGACAGGGTCTCACTAAGTTGCCCAGGCTGACCTGGACCTTGTGATCCTCCTGCTGTGGTCTCCTGAGCAGCTGGGATTACAGGCGTATTACACCACTGCGCCTGGCTGTGGGGCATTCTCTCAAGCCACTCCTCTCACCTGAGAGCAGAATGGCCAGGCTGTCCATGCTCGGATCCATTTGAAGTCTGCTGTTTAAAGCAGTCTCAGCATTTGAGATGAGAACATTCTGCTCATCCTACTATCCTCCTTTGGTTAAAAAAAAAAAAAAAAAAAATAGCAACAGACAGAGGCCAAAGAGCAGGGAGACTCTCAAAACTTCTGTATTTGTGATGTATATTAACCTCACCAAATAGCTTTATGTAAAAACAAAAATCTAACTCCTTCCATTGGCTTTGTAGGTATGAATATAGCTCTTCCAACCCTTCCTAGGAACTGCAAACTAAGACCCTCCATGTAGTTTAGGGGATCAAAAACTGTGAGATTCACCCAGAGCAGCAGGAGAGAGCAAGTAACTGGGACATTCAGCCCTGGAAACTGGTAGCCGGGCAAAGGACCTGCCCAGACTTGGCTTTGTTGAGGCAGTTTATGCCGAGACCACAGGTGACTCTGTCCTTTTTTGGTGATCACTGCTCTGCACTGGAAGCACAGGGCTGCTGAGCACCCCAGCCCCAGGGAGTGTGCCTGGCACCACCTGCCCTGGAGGTGCTCCAGAGCTTCACAGTAATGTAAAGCAAGCCCTGGTTAGGGAGGTCTACAGCCAGCTTCTCAGATGTTTCTCCTCCATCTCTCTGCAGTCACATGGCAGTGGCCACCAGGAAACCAGATCCTCCTCTTCTATGTGCGTGCGTATTAGGTTACCCAGCATCTCAGAGCAAGGCAGCACCATTTAAATCACTGCATTCTCCCCACACCCAGGGCATAGCAAGAAGGTAGTTAAGGAACATATTCAATGGGCTCTGCAAGATGAGGCAGGGCTGAGACGAGACACCCACGCCCTGCCAGAACCATCTCCAGACACACACTCCCTGCTGGCCTCGCTGCCTCAACTGCTTATCATGCACCCCGCCCACCCACATCCTTATCAGCAGCACATTCAACAAAATCATCCCCAGTGATGAAGTTTGTGCCTGAATGAAAAAGATATGTTTGTTTATTTCATCTGATTCTGTAGCCTCAGACAGAAATGAAAATGTTTACGAAACACCTTGACTTTTATGGCCTGGCACTCCCAAGATGCTTCCTAATTTGTAGTGTGCCACACTGTGACTTCCAAGGTTAATTTTCTTTTCTGTCTTTCTGTTCAACCCCCCCTTTATTCCCATCAGTCTTCTCTGGACCTTTCTCTTCTGCTTGGGTCCCAGCCAGGCCAACTTTGTCAAATCACAGATCCAACCAGAGGTCCTCCTCTAATCAGTTTCCTCCTCTTGGTCTCTCTCTTCTTCAAGGAGGAAGGAGCCACTGGTATAGGCAAACTGAGCAGGAACTACTCCAGAAGGCTAAGGACCTGAGACCGGCAATGCTCTCGGAAGCATTTTCCTGATGTCCCACCAGACGCAGCAGACAAACTCCCTCTGTGCCCCTAGGAGGGCACTGCCACTGCAAAGGAGCACCATGGCTGATGAAGCTGGGAAGATCCTCCTGCTGAGAATGTGCCAAAGGCCCCACAGGGAGCATGATGCACTCATTCTCTGTGGTTCCTTCAGTCCTCACCAGAACCCTGGGAAGTAGGCACCATTATCCCCAAGTTACAGGTATGAACCTAAGCTCTGAACCGAGCTCTAAAGATTACTGTATTTATTCAGCTGGAATGCTGGAATATGAACCTAGGTATGTCTCACTCCAAATCAGTTGGCTCTTTTTTCCTCATACCATACCATGAATGTGTCCTTGGTTCACCAGACAAAAAGCACAAAGAGGGAGTGGGGTGAAAAAATAACAAGAACACCTGGCAATCCACCTTCCAAGGCCAAGTATCATGGTGAGCCAAGTTGCAAACAAGTGCTGTGGGGTGGGAGGCACACGGGCATAAGAGACAGGCCCGGGGTGAGATTTCCCAAGTCTTTCAGCATGGCAATGCCACTTGGCATCTCCCACCTAAGCAGCTGCACAAAAAAATAAGTGTAGGAAAGTGGGCCTTTCTGTCATGCAGTAGGCATTTTTATGTTTCAAGTATAAATTTCATAAAACATTTACTCTTAAAAACAAAAAGTTTACTCTTAAAAAAGGTTGTATTTTCATTTCTCTTTTAGAATCACGTAATTGCAGCATTGGCAAGACCTCCGGTAACATCTAACCTCATTTCGCAAGCCAAGAACACCAGGCAGCCCCAGGAGGCTGAAAGCCCTACCCCAAAGCTCACACGCAGCTGGCGGTGAGCAGGGCAGGTGCAGCGAGAGTGGCTCTCCCGACTCGGGCCGGCACTGAGACCTGCTGTCCCCCGAGTCACACCCGGACCTCTCACGCGTGCGCCTCCGTGAAGACACGCCATCGGCATTTAGAAAGCAAAAAAACGCCGAACGCCGGCTGCAGTAAACATGCCGGCACTTGACTGAGTTTATTCTCCACTGAACTCATTATAAACAGAGTCCTGATGTCTTACAGAGTTCTCCCACTGCAAACCTGCATGTACAACTGAACATGATCTCCAGTTAAAGAAAACCTAAACTAATTAAACTCTCAACTGGCCAAGGAAAACCATCCAGTTGTGGAGTAAATTCCCCTATGAAACTTCTCCAATTTCTAGTTAATAAAGCAATGTAAGACATTTCCCAAGCTGAAACCCATCCCTTTCCCAGGCTCCCTCCACTGCCAACCCGCTATTTCTTTTCTCCTGTTTTAACCTAGGGCTACCACCATGCTCTTGTCACTCGGTCATTGCTGGTCCTCTCTCGGATCGGGTGGCCACTCATTTACCATGCTTTGCCGTCTTCTTGTCTGTACTTCTCCCATGTTTGTTTCCATCTGGTTTCATTGAGCCTTTGCTTTAAAGGTGGTAGAAGATGGTTTCTTACCAAGGCAACAGTCAGAAAGTGCCAGCAAAGTGCTTCTCTCCCCGTTCCCTCGCTCCAGCTCAGAGGCCTTTGTCATTACGCAGCTTCACCCACATGGCTATTTTCAAACTCACATTTAAAAAATTAACTTCAGGAACTTTCATCTCAGAGAGCACTCAGCGATCTCAACATATCTTGGGTCAAGTTTCCTTCTGAATGCCTGCTCCCAAGAGAAACACACACCATTTTTGAACGTTTGCAGGGGGAAGATGATGAGTCACCCGGTTCTGGACCTAATCCCATTGGTACCCAGAGCCCACACGCTCTTGTACTACACAGTTGACAAGTCCTCCCCCGCAGCCTAACAACAGGAACAGGTTTACCTAACAACCAGGCTGATACCAAACAAATTCCTTCCAAGTGGGAGCAGACATTTCCAGCAAACTACATCTCATCCCCTGTAAAAGGGAGCCCCATTTTCCATTCCACAAATGGAGTCCTACTCCTACAGACGAGAAAGGGGCTGTGGGACCTCTGAGACCTCCGCCAGTGCCAGGTATTTCTGGCTCCCTTGCTCTATCTCCTTATGGCCCAAGGCCCTTCAGGGCAAAGGAGGGCTCATGGGGTGGTTTACCTGGAAAATGTTCACTGATATAATAAACCTCACTGTCCCCACAGGTCCCCTCTCCCCTGACAGCCACCAAGTTCTGAGGCCTCCCTATCTCCAAAATGTTCCTTTTGCCCCATCACCCCATCCGCCTTCAAGATCATTCTACAGCTCCTTTTACCTAGTTGTCTGCATGGTACATCTTCCCAAAGCATATCTATCACCATATATCACTAACTGTGCCTAGAATTGAGTTTAAAAATTGCTGCACATCTCCACTTACCCATTGCACTTTCTGATGAGAGAATACGCAATGCTTCCCTGGTGCTCAGGGATCTGAGTCTTAACCGCGAGCACAGGATTCAAGGCGGCCTCAACCCTGACCAACCATGCTGAGTGCTGCTCTGTCTCCGGGCCTCTGCTCACCTGCTTTGCCCTCTCAGGTCCTTCCCATCATCACCAGCTGCAGAACACAGCCAGTCACCCCAGGTTCAGCCATGACAAGACCCCTGTAGCCACACCAAACCCATTCCTCCATCTCCCTGTGCCACCTGGCCGCTTTCGTACACATTTACCCTGTGCTGCTCCAATGGACAGCCCTTGCTATACACGCCTCACCAGTCCTATTACACTGCACGTTCCCAGAAGACACACAGAGCTCTCCACGCCCTCAGCAAGATTCCACCTGAATTTACTCCGCACATACTGAATGCTGGGCACCGACTTACGGTGCTGCAGACTTGGTGGAGAGTGAAATACGAGAGGTACCTGTCCTATAAAACTGATATTCAGTGTGGGAAAGAGGTGGCAGGTAAGTAAAACCATGAAAAAAATAAAGTATTTCTGGATAAGCACGGATAAGCATGAAGAAGGAGCTGTGATAGAGGCACACTGTGCACATGGGTGCTGGAAGTGGGCACCAAAACTGAGCAAGAGCCATCAGGGCAGCAGGAAGACCTGCGCTACAGACCGAGACTGAACAAATGCACCCCGTTCCAGGGAGCCGAGGGGACACAACGCTGAATGTGAGAAGCAGGTGGGAAGCAAAGGCCAGAAGATGCAAGCCACGTGGGATATGGTACAAAGTTTTTGTCCTATGATAGGAATGTAAAACAGGACAAATGTCTCGAAGGCAAAGTGGCAATAAATATTAAAAATATAAAACTCCATAGGCCCTTTGAACAACTTCCAGGAATACATCCAATGAAACAGAGACAAGTGTGGGCAGCTGCAGTGCAAGGGAACCGTGCGGGATTACGACAAGGGTGAGAACTGAGAAGAGCCCAAATATCCAAACAGAGATTGGGTAAATGAATTAGGGCACATCCAGCCAATAGTATGTCATGAGGTCTTTAAAATGGCCTGGTAATGATGACAGAGAACTCTTCATAAAGGCTATAAAGATATAAAAGAAATTATGTTAAGCCACACATAATTGTTGTAGAGCAAAATCATAGGCACACAGACGGAAACCCTCTAATGATGATATTCACAATGATTTTTTTCAGGTAGTGAAGATGAGGACTACTTTTTTGGATCAAATTGTAGCTGATAAATACGTTACAAAATGTGATAATTTCGCAGTAAGAAAAAAGGATAAAAAGCCTTGTGATTTGCAAGAAAGTACAGTAAGAAGGTTATCCTATGATGTCTTAAAAAAAACAAACAAACAAACAGAGGATGCTGTTCAGCAGAGAGCCCAGGCGATCTTCTGTCTTTTCAGGGAATCTTCACAGCAAAACAGAGAAACAAACCATACAACTCCCTCGAACCCGGGCAGGAAGTGTGTCGTCACTCTTGCTGCTCCCTCTGACTCAGCGCTGACTCCCAGGCCCCTCCGACCTGAGCGTCTCGCAGCGAGGTTAGAGACAGGAGCTCAGAGAGGAGCAGATGCAGATGCCTCGCCCAGGAGCTCCCAGCCCCGAGGGGAAAGCTTGAAGTTTCCGACCTGCATCTTCTAAGGAAAAAATCCCTCCCCCTGCTTTTTTTAGATTCATCACAGGGGAGAACATCAGTCTCACCTTATTGTTACAGGCAAATGTGACTAAGATTTACTGCGCAAGACCCCAGCACTGTTGTTTCAAGCCTGCTTCTCACACAGGCTTCAAAGGTTAACAAACAGCAGTCCGCGCAAGTCCCAGCAGGTCTCGGGTATTCCGATCCTGGCTCACACGGCCCACGCTGGAAAAGCTCCCCGCAGACACCTAGGCAGCAAGGGCACCCTGGTCTCCACGGGAACAAAGGTGCTTGGACCTGTGCCGTCTGCTCGGCAGCTTCCTAAGCTCAGCACTGATGGCTATTCAAAGAGCACACACTGGAAATCGTCTGCTAACGGAAAGCCACTGGCTTTGTTCAGGTTTTTTTTTTTTTTTTTTTTTTTTTTTTTGTGGTGCTGGGGATCAAACCCAGGGCCTTGTGCATGCAAGGCAAGAGCTCTACCACTGAGCCACATCCCCAGCCCATCAGTTCTGTTTTTAATAACTCTCTGGAAACTACAGAGCAGAGGGGAAACACATTAACAACTGTAAAGCAAAACAAAAAGTTTCAACTCCGGAAGCCTTCAAATATTTAAGGCAAATTAAATTAGAATTTGAGGATATTGACAATTATAACACAGGGCAACTGCCTTCCCTTAAAGGCATCAAACAAATATTTGTTGAGGTCTTAGTGTGCCCTAGGCTGGACTCAAGGTTGATGATAAACACGGGGGGCAAAGGAAGTACTGTACGCATTCAGGGGGTTGGGGTGGTTTGTGGGTTGAGCGAAGGAGGTGCTTCTAAGAAACTCCAGAAAGTACAGCCAGTTTGGGAACAAGTTATTATGGCTTTTGAGCCCTGTTAAAAAGTTGGGACTTCATCAAAACCCCAGCGAGGCATCTTAAGCAGGAGATGACACTGTCAGAAGGACATTTATTTATAAAGACCAAAAGCAGCCCACAAGGCCTAGCTGGACGAGGGGTGAGGATGGGGCAGTCAAGGGCCCTTAAAGACATCCAGATGAGATGATGGCAGTGGACTGATTTGAGCAGGTGGCAGTGGTCAGTGGCAAGCAGTGTAAAGATTCCATTGCTATTTAATGGCAGAATTGGCAACTGTCAAGAATAGGGGTACGGTAGAGAAAATGCCCCCCAGGTTTCTGAAGTCACCTACATCATTTACTGAGGGGAAAGCTAGAAGAGAAGGGTAAGTTCAAGCTTTCTTCACACCAAACAGGTGCCTGTGAAACCCTGATTAACGTATTACAGTTAGACATGGAGTTAGAACTCAGAGAAGAGCTTGGGCTTCAGATATAAACATAAAAGTCATGGGCACGTAGAGAATCTGAAACCACAGAATTAAACAGGATCACAGGGAGAGAGCGGAATAAGAAGGGCAAAGAACCCAGGCGGAATCTAAGAAATATCAGTGTTCAAGGGATGGATAAAACAGAAGAAAGAGCCTGCAAAGGAAATTGAGGAGGAGCTAAACAAGAAGGAAGGAGAAAAAACAAGAAAGTGGGTAACCAAGGACAAGTCTAAATACAAAAGGAACAGCATGAATGTGTCCTGAGTGGTCAGGGAGAGGAAACATGAAAGTGCCCACTGGTCACTAAAGTCCAGACACTGTTCAGTGTCTTCCCCATGGCCGTACATCTCCGGAGTCATCTGTGAGCGCTCAGCGGGCCGACGGGAAGCAGCAGGAAGAGAACACGTTCTGAGACGATCTTAGCAGGAGGTCCTGGTACTGCCAGCATGGTCTTCTCAGGGGCTGGAACAGGGCTGAGGGCCACAGAAGTAACAAAACACAAAGGTTCTGGAATCAGGCCTCAAGAGTGGCACTTCATTATACTAGGGCTGGGAGGCTACACTGGATTGAGAAATTAATTTGCTTTTTAAGAAGCATGACACAAAGACAGGTTCTGACTCAACAGAGATGTTTCCATACATAGAAAGAAAGGCTATAATTGTAGGAGGACCCTGAACCAATGAATCTGAAATAGCCATTCAAATGCCAGGTGTGTCTTTTCATTTTTCAGGGAATATAATATGTCCTAAAAATCAGAGTAGCCAGATTGGAATGAACTTTCAAGATCATCTAGCCCAATGTTCATTCCCAATGTACTGCCTGAAACCTGTGTCCTTCCCTAGTGACCATTGTGAAAACCCCCACTGAAAGGCAATTAATTCCTACATCTCTCCAGCCCATCCACCACCACCAACAACAACCCACGGTTCATGATCTCCTTGGACACTCCCTGGATTGAGCTGGAAATCTATTTTCCTGTACAAGCCACTGGCTCTAGTTCTACACCTCTGGGATACACAGATGTTTAATCTCTCTTATCCGCCTTTCAAATATTAACTTTAGCTCTGACTTGCCAATCCCATACTCCCTATTCTTTTTATAGCTATAGACAAACAGGAAATACCTAAAAACAGGGGTTACAAATCCACATAGGTGTTCCTTAATATGGTGATAGTATAGACAAATACATTAGAATAAAAGGTACACCATTATATTACAAATAACCCTTGTTTCCAGGAAACTAGAAGGTTCCAGGATATTTCTACTTCAAGGTGTGGGCTTGATCCACTCAATCCTTAAGCACTAATTTAATTCTCTTCTCCATCCTATTCCCCAATCCCAGCAGAGAACAGCACCCTCTAATATGTACAACATGTGTACATACACAACGCATGTGCTGCACATATGCATGCTCATTGCAACTTTCAGGTAGGAGAACATTTGATCACCACCACCTGCCCTGTTATCATGCACCTTTGTAATGGTTTGCACAACGGGATTTTAGGAAAGGGTTTCTACACCATTAACTTGGACACTTTTCTGGAAATCTCATGTTAGAGTATAAACTCCAAAGAATGAAGAAAAATCTGAATGTTTACATATCCAAAGAGAATATTTTATAAAATTATAAATGAAGTTGAAAGTGTAACCACACAGGATCAAACTCAGATTAAACTATCCCTTGAATTATACAGTCATTGCTGATAGCAAGAAACAAGTACGTTATTCCAACACTGAAAGAGTATTTATGCCAAATATTACTTGAACTGTTAATTTAGTCTTAATTTAAAACATTCCATCCACTTGGTCTAAAGGAACTGCAACGCACAAGAGCATTATGCTATTGCATTAATGACTCTTCAGAAGGCTAAAACAATTTCTGAATTCACTGAAGTAATTAAGGCAAAAGCACATATTAGGTGCTGAAATATTTATTGAATGTATGAACTACATTATGCTGGAGTTAAAGGACTTATTGTGGAGGACCACCTGGACGACTCTCCTTGAAAGAAGAGCAATTATCTCCATTTTGGCTAAACCTGGCCCTATTTCCATGTACTGATATGTACAGAGCTGGCTAGGACTTTTTCTTATGTCTTCAATTGGTTTTAAGCAATGCAAATCGGTCCAGCTGAGGTGCTGATGTGTAGTCTTTGAAGCAAGAGACAGGTCAGTGTTTCCCCCGCCTCTGTAGCTCCCAAAACACATGGGTGAGCCTGGCGGGATGGGGAGCCGTGCTCCACGCTGTCGGCTGGGATCGAGCCTTGAGAAAGAGGCTGTGACGTCCCAGGGCATAGAGGATTACACGTCAGAGCTGAAGCACCGACCCCAAAACATTAGATACTATCTTGAATTGTGTTAAGCAGATTACTCCTTCTGCATATCCTTCCCTCTGCATATTGCACAGGTGATTTCAGGCCTCCTACCTAACCCAGCTCACGGTGCTCACGTACTTCCCTTCCCGACACTCTCACAGTCACTCATCCCTGAGCCGCTCCCCTCGAGAATTAATAAAACCCGGGTTCGGCCCTGGGTCGAGGCCTTTGTTCGAGTAACCATCACTCTGGTTGGACTTAGGACCCCTTGGCTCCCCACAAATATAGATATGTCATAGTGTCTTTATTCTCGCCGTGGATTGCATTGAAAGTGGTAGATTGGAATTAACTTGCTAGAATTCCAATAACTTTCTTTTGGGATTACAGATATAACTTCCTGGACTGCGACGAGGACTGGGAAGGGCTCTCTATACTTATGAAATGGGAAGAAGAGAAGAAGGAGAAAACTGAAAAATTACAGATTCAAATACATGAGTTTAGTTCTAGAAAAAAGGGCTGTGTACAGCATAAGTACCACCTGAAATCTCTTTCTACACAATCGGGGGAAAAAAACCCAGCAATCGACTTCCTTCATAGGATCGAAGAAGACAGAGCAACTTCTAAAACTATGACCATTTATTTTCACCAGTTTTAGGGAACAGTTTTGAGTTCATTTAATATATGCTTTCAACTAAATTCACCACCTTGATTAAACACTTTTAACCTGACAACAGCACACAAGGAAAAGAACATATTTATAAGTAAAAATACTTTATGTATGCCACATCTTGAAAACAGGGTGTATCCAGAAAAGATAAATGTCTATAATAACTATGCAATAGAGTAAATGCAGGTTAAAATTAACTTGCTGTGGGGCTGGGATGCAGCTCAGTGGGTACAGTGCCCAGCACCACAAGGAAAAACAAACAATGTTACCTTGCTATAAAAGCACAGAAATGAAAGAAAACCGATTGTGATAAAATTAAAAGTACATCTCCTATCTCTTATCCATCAAAAGGAAAAGAGAACTCTATATCACCCAAAATCAGATTTCTTGCAGGTCATATATAATCACTTTCAAATGGTTTACTCTTTAATTTTAGAAAACTTCGTACCAAGCCAAGCAATTCAAAAGCTTATTTAAAAATTATTTATTTTGGCTAATTTCTGTGAGTTTAATTTTCTTAACTTTTGGTCTTCTTCCAAGTCATTCAAGTACAATGAACTTGAACAGGAAAGGATCCTGCCTAAGAAACCAGAAGCTGAATATTCGCGCACCACAAGGCCAGGCCACCACAAGGCAGGTTTGGAAGACCCTCCAAGAGCAGAGGCTACGCCACTGTCACCTTGCAGAGAGGATGAAAGTGCAAACTTCAGCACAATCTGTTTTTCTCACAACAGGCATATAAATTTCCTCCACTTGATTTTTCTAGAGCATTATTTCTCAACCTTGGTTGGTTGTGCTAATACCTTGGGGAAGATAATTATGTGCTATGGGGAACTGTGCTGTGCAGTGCAGGAAATTTCACAGCACCTTTGTTTCCGATCTACTAGATGCCAGCAGCACAACCTTTCCCCTGTTGTGACAGCCCAAAAGTCTCTAGATATTGCCAAACATCCCCCGGGAAGTAAAGCTCCCCCCAGCTGAGAGCCATGTTCTGAAGCACCGGTTTTTAAATGTGGCTATTCACCGGAAGCACCTTGGGGTTTTTTAAATACTGATGTCAGAGTCTTGTACCCGGACAGTATGATTTTATTTGGGGTAGGCCTTAGGCTACTGGATTTTTGAAAACTAGAGATTCTAGAGTGCAGCCATTTGTAAGAATCTCTGTTCTAAATTTCATCAATAGTGTCAATTAAGTAAATGCATCAATTTAACACTACACAACAATGCATCATATCCCCTTACCTTTGTATTAGAATGAACACGATTTAGGAAACAGAAAAAAAGTACAGGAAGTGGAAAAGGGTCAACTACACCTCTGATCTGCAAACTTTTCCCTTTCAGTTGGACAAGAACTAGTGAGGAAAAGTTTATGTAAATCTTAACACCGCAACCCAAAACACTCCACGGTTTGGGACTTTTAGAAACCAGACCTCACAGGATGGAAAAACAATCTACGTCTTCCAGGGTAAAAATGCCAGGTCTGCAATGAGACAACTTTGGAGCTGGAATGTCTTTAGTGACCAAAAAACTGGCCTCGGAGAAAAGCCATTAAAGATATTAAAGATAATAAACAGACACGCGACCTGTGCGGAAGACACCCAGGGGAACCGCAATCAAGCCCTTTCTGAAGGACTTGTCCTCCAGTGACGAGATTGCAGCAAAGCCCGACTCTGTGCAAAACCTCCAGGGCCACGGAGCCCTCCTCGCATCACACTCGGCATCCTCTGCCAGCCGCCTCAGCGCTCAAAATACCCTGGGCCTGGTTCCAGTATTTGCGGTCATGACACCTCCCCTGAAGGCACTGTCCCCCTAAGAACCGGTCTCTGGCTATGACTTCCTCATCAACTGTGGGCCAGTCTACGCAGTGCTTCAGACTGTCTATTGTTTCTTTAAGAAAAAAAGCAAGCAAACACACACATGACAGGGATTCTTCTCTCATTAAGAATAATCAGTAATTTGTATTATATGCTTATGATGCATTCAGTACTCTGCCAAGCATCAAATATGCATTATATCGCTGACTTCCGACAGCACTGTGAAGTAGGTGCTGTTAATGTCCCCATTTTATAGACTAAGTAATTGAGGCTTACGCAGCTTCAGAAACATATTTGAGGTAAAACCAGGACCTGGACCCATTTTTCTCTGTCTCCAAATCCTATGCTTTCAACTATCATGCAATACTATCTGGTTCTAAAAAAACTGCAAGTCAGTGACATGAACTCTGCTACCTGTTAAGTATTTCAAGTCCTAGCTGTTAGGGGTTGGACTACATGATGAGAAAATTTCCTGTATGTAGAGAAATTGTATGATGTCCACATTTTGTTCTAGACTCCATCAACATAGCACACTGTGTACACCTTTGAACCTGCCTGTTTCTCTGTGTGTGCGCGTGTGTGTGTAAAACACAGACAGATAGGCAGAGAGACAGAGAGAGGAAGCAAAACAGACAGCAAAGCTGGGAAACCCGGTCTTACCCACTAGATTGTAAGTTCCAAGAAGCTCTGAACTATTGCTTTCAGAATGTGTATAGTCAGAGACCGTTACTGAACGGTTACCATCGGCCAGACCCTGTCGCGCGCGGTGAAAATCACGAGGGAACAGACACGGGCCTCCTTACCCACTGCATCATGCAGCCGCAGCCACATTCTATGCTGGCTCCGTTTTAAATAATTACGCTGTCTACGGTGTGGGAAACTGATTCAGTTTATTCCTTTAACCCCAAAACCTAATGCACAAACGCCAAGTACACAGTACACACTTTCTTATTTGCTGAATAGTTCGATCTGTCAACACAATACTCGAACACCTAATTTACAAGCTACGCTACACACATGGAAAACGTCTCGCGCTTGAGCCTGGTCTCTCCAGGTGGAGTATTAACTCCTAAGCGCGAGGACCACCTTGTGTTTACACACACCTGTAAAACCAGTCTCCAAATTCAAAAGCATACGTCGTTAGAATTACGATGAAGTTATTAAAGGTGCAGAGAAAGCTATTAATACACACCACTTGTTAATAAGACAGATACCATACTCTAGAGTGTGCTACTAAACTTTGGCAAATGTCATATCCTTCCCCCTGTAGGATATCTACAGAATAGAAGAAAATGTTAAGTGAATTAGGTCAGACACACAACTAAAATATCACATGGTTTCTCTTATACGAGAAACTCAAAATATAGATATTTAAATAAAGAGCAAAATAGATGGCAGGTAAACAGGAAGTAGGGAGAAGTCCAAATAATTCCCCAAATTGTCTTTTCCATTGTTTCAAAATATTTTAAGGTATACACTACTTTGTTTCACTTTGTTTCTTCTTTGTACCAGATGGTCTTTTTTGTCTGTGACTTGTACTCTGAGTAACATTTTGGCCATTCTTTTAAGAGTATGACACAGTGTATTAACTACTGTTATTCTTAATATTGTTATAAAATTTTGTTTTATTTTTCATAGAAGGGTGTTTCTAAATATTTTCCTTATTAATACTGACTTGTGTTACATTAAAATAAAAAATTAAAAAAATGAATGCAATAGCAAAATAAAAAAGGAAAAAGAAAATATTGAAATTTATGCCTACTGTGGAACCCTTAGGAATCTGGCTTCAGAACCTGGCTTCAGAGTTTGGCAGGGCTGGCAATGGTGCTCTTGAAGAAGTAGGGGCAAAACCTCCCCACCTTGCCCCCCCCCACACCCCACCTCCCTCCTCCTGAAGCCCACACTCCATGTCAAGTGGTATTTGTAAGCCGAGTACTCTCATGCTTCTAACTCCCTTTAAGGTCTCTGTAAAACTCCTTCAAGTTTGCGTCTGACTTCAAAAAGTGGGCTTTTAAGATATGCTGAAAAAATGCTTTGAGCCTTTAGTCTTGAAATCAAATATAAATTCTCAGCTTTGAATTAATTACCTGTAACAAAAAAGATAAATACAAAGCTCTCTGCTTTTACCCAACAATTCTGGAGACCATTTTCATTCTATATAGTATTGGTTCACTGTAATTTTCCCCATAAGCATTGAGGTCCTTTTAATATAATTTAAACCACTCTTAATATTGAAGCCAAAACACATGTACTATCAAGACAAGTATTTGTCTTAGTGTTTCTTAGATAACCTTTTTCCCCAGTACAGATTGGCCTAACTTCATTTTCTGTTTTAAAGATTTGCATCCTACCCAGTGTCTACAGAATTTTTATTACCACCTTTGCTTTCTCAGCAGGATTGGACAGGTTGCCCTGCCCTCTGATTTTCTTTCACTTGATATCTTCATTCTTATTTGACGAACTTTACAAGCTCACACTCTTCTCTGTAAACAAATATGCCTCCTTTGGCGGTAAATTCTAGTCCCTGAGAATGTCACCACGCTTTTTTTTTTTTTTTGTGGGTACCGGGGGTCGACCTCAGGACCTCGCGCGCCAGCAGGCGCCCGTGCCGCTGAGCAATATCACCGGCCCATTTTTCGTATGTGGGATCCGGGAGTCGAACTCGGGCCCTCGCGCTTGCCGGGCAGGCGCTTATGCCGCTGAGCTATCTCACTGGCCCTGTCACCATGCTTTTTAACTTGAACTAGAATTTCCTACTAGAACAAGTTTTCCTTTTTTCCTAATAGTAAATAAAAGATGTTCTATATAAAAATTAAAGCATGCTGAGCACTTACTATATTCTATGTGCCAGGCACTGAATTAAGTATTCTGTATGTGGATGTATCTCATCTCACCTGAATCCTCACAACACGAGGTCCACACCATGATGGAGAGGGGTCCCTCAGAATGCCCCTCTTGCTGCCTCTGTCCTCCCACAGGCTGAGTCACAGGCGGAGTCCCATGATTCCACAGGCAGACCTGCCCCTGACTGCACCTGCACCTCCTCTACTATTACCTTCTCACTAAAGTCTTCAGAGCCATCTGGTAAACCAATATTTAAACAACTGTTGAGAGGAGATCCTTTTCAGAGAATGTGCTAGAATGAGCACTAGCTGCCCCTCGCTACCAAGCTTTACCTCCCTCAAGCTTTTATCAGAATCTCAAAAGGTTCCATAACAACAACAACAAAACAGGTAGAAATCCAGTGAGAAACACCTCTAAGTCTTTTCTTCTTTCAGAAATAAAAATATATGCTCGTGCCAAGCCCACTAAATGTCTGACAAGGCTGGCCGTTGGGAGATGCAGCGGCACCAGAAGCGCCCCCGAGGTGCAGCGAGACGTTACTCGGCCCGGGGTGAGAGAGCGGACCACTGGTGCACACTGTGGGGCGCGTAACAGAGGAAGGAAGCTGTGGTTTGAGTAGAGGAGGAAACTGCAAAAAGGCCTTTGATCTTCCAATTCCACAAAAAGCAACCGAAAATGTAAATAACTGTCTCCTGCAGTTCCAGTTGACAGTTACCAAGAAACACTCCAACCACTTTATCACACATGCAGCCATGTTTGCCTTCTTAATAAGCACGACAACGGGGCAGTGAGGGCACTGGCTCGGAAACCCTTCCAGAGTGATATGAGAAGTAGCCTATGCAAGGTCAAGAAAACTTGTACGGCCAAGCAGACTTACTAATACTGCTCCAAGGCCATCTCTGGTGCAATGAAAACCTTTCAGTGCCAAAATGCAAGAAAACACAGTTTGCACTATGCACTACACACGTGGCTGGACAACCAAAAAGTAAAGGTAGGGGAAGAAGGGAGGAGATCTCACATCTAACTAAACAGGAAGATAAAAAACAGATGTAAAGAGGCCAAATGTGCCAATGCCATGCTCTGGGAAATGATACAGATCACCTGAGAGAGTCCCGAGTTGGGAGACCGCAGGAATGTCAGCAGGAAAGGACACGCTGTCATCTGCAGCAAAGCTTTCATTTTATGACCCAAGTGTGCCCTGCTCCTCTGGCAATGCTCAGGTAACAATATTATTTTAATGTTAATCATCAGTCAGGCAAGATGCAAGAAACACCAAGCGTTGACCTATAAGAAGTTTGCTAATCTGTAAATTATGGGGGTTTGAATCAAGTTCTACATTCTGTAACCCTAAGTTATATGACATTAGTATTTCTCAAGGAGTTGTGTGTGACGATATTTCCTTGAAAGGAGGGGGCTCTTTAGTTTGCTTTTTTTTTCATAGCGCCCAGAATTGATCCCAGGGCCCTGTGCACGCTAAGCACGCACTCTACTGCTGTGCCACATCCCCAGCTTGAAGTCCAAAGGAGCGTGGAAATTACCGCTAAACACAGGGTATGTGCAAAACTCTGGCTTATTTCCAAGACGGATTCAAAATAATGAAGACTGTACTTTTATCATTAAGTAGAAGTAATTTCCAAAAAATCTTGAAGGGCACATATATATTACACTCTTAATAAAGTAAGTATACTTCCTTCATTCCAAAAGGCCATTGATTGTAAGATGCACAATTTCATAGCAGGTTTTTTGGGGCAAGGACTAGGACATTATCTGTACACATCCATTCTATAACGCATCCCCAAATGAGAATTGTTAAATAACGAAAAATATGCATCTTAGAATTGAAAGACTATGATATGAGTACATGACTTTGGTAATATAGGTGACTGACTAGATGTGTCTATCCACCTTTCCAGAAATTTTTCTCTACAAGGGACCCCGGTAAAAACTATCCTCCTGCGTGTTTGGCTTCTTTCCAACACTGAAAAACACAGAAGGTAATAAAAGATATTTATGAAAGTTGTACCCCCAAAATTTGTTGCATGTCTACATTTTGATCTAGCAATGCCACTTCCAAAAACTTATATTTGCTTATATGCAACAGCATACATACATATTACATCATTATTTATAATACAAAAACCTATAAACAACAAGAATATTCAACAAAGGAATTCTTAAAACAAACCACAGTATATTCATGGATTTGGAATACAAGATTCACATTTGAATATGGATTTGGAATACGGAATACCATGAAGTAAAAAGAAAAAAGTAGATCTTTCCTTTTGCTAATAATGAGATATTTCATGCAGGAAAAAGCAAGTCCCAGAAGAGCAATTATTACTTGTATGTCATCAACTATGAAACACACAGTTCTTCATCTAATGCACGGGAAACTGAGGCATCTTAGAGTTCATAGAATACAGCAGAATGAGTAGTATTTGTAAATACATGAATAAAAATGTGTGCCTAAATATGCATAGCAAATTTCTGGAAAGTTATTTCTAACTTTAAAATAGAGAAAAAGATGTCTTATTTTACTTTATTTACACTCATATCCTTTCTTAAGGTTTGAGATGTTTCCTTGAACACATTATTAGTTCCAAAACAAAACAAGTATGAGTTATTCCTGGCCCCTAAGCAGGACTGGTTCAGACAGCCATTAGGACAGACTAGAAAACTGCCTTCCAGAAGATTTTTTATTTACATAACATTGGTTTCATAAAAAATGAAAATGTTCAAAGAAGGGGGTGGTATTCACAAAGAGATCCGAGAAACTTTCTGGTTCCTGATTATTCAGACAAGTTTTGCCAAAAGTTAGTCTGACTTGTAGGCTGGAGGTAGAAGGGGTCGGGAATGCAGAGGAAGTCCTGTCCTTTGCAGGGGAGGGGAGCAGCAAACCATGGCAAGGTCCCCGAAAGGGAAGAGGGGTGGGGGGAGACTGTGCTCTGCCCAGGGCCACCATGCCCAGTACTGGAGGAGCAGAGTTCCTCACCAGCTGGCCCCCAGACAACAAAAGGGCCATGTTAAAAATGTAGATTCCTTGGGCCAGTGAGGTAGCTCAGCGGCATAAGCACCTGCCTGGCAAGCGCGAGGGCCTGAGTCGACTCCCGATACTGACATTAAAAAAAAAAAAAAATGTAGATTCCTCTACCCTCCCCAGACCGAAGGTGAAGTAACAAACATTCTAGTCGTGGTCTCAGCTGTCATGATTAGGATACAGTGTCTGCTATCTGTCATCTGTGAGGTTAGGCCTCGAAGTCTGGGTAACCTTTATAATACGTAAAAAGCAGATTTGAGATAACCAAAATGAACAAATTTTGTTCCCAGTGACTTTTAGTATCAATAAGAATTGATACTACCATCACTCCGGCAGGAAGGATCTACATATTCTGTAATTAAAACCTTTATATTTTGATAGTGGTTAGAAATTGAAACAAATACTTGTGAATTTTCATCTCCTCAAGAACTAGCAAATATACACCTTCTTGAACATACTCAATTCAGAAAATGGTCATTTTAAAAAATAAATTCATTTTTGAAAAGAGAAACTCCTAAAATGATTACCAAGGAGATTTTTAAAGTACAGTAAAACCTTGAGTTGCAAGTAACTTATTCCATGAGTGTTCCACAAGACAAATGTTAATGAGAAGCTCCCAGAACCAGAATTTATACTTCAAATGGTTCTTCCCCTATTGTTTCAGTTTGAAGTTTATAGATTTAAGTTTGTTTCACTCCTCCCTCCAAGAAATGTGTTTTTTGTTGTGGTGGTGGAGATGCTTATGGTTGCTGCTGCTGCTGTTACAGGGTTTTGCCTACGTAGGCCTCAAACTTTCAACCTTCCTGCCTTAGTGCTGGGATTACAGGCCTACACCCCCATGCCCAGGTTTTTCTTTTTATATCATAGAAGGAAGAGTATACTGACTCACTTAAAATGATCTAATTTTATGTCATTCTTTCAAAGATAGTTTCACCTCACCATTCCTTTGGGAATTTTCTTTTCTGGTATAATGCAGCTTCGAACACAGGATTAGAAGTAGGAAATTTTATAACATCATCAATTTGTATTAAGTAGAAATATGTTGATTTGCTTCCTGATATATCCAAAAGGAAAAACTGTGCTACGAGGATCATATAAAAGATAACTGAAAATAATTTCTAAAAGGATACTACCAATTTCATTGACAGGAAACTTTCCCCTCAAAAGAAAGTATGTTACTTTTATCTGACAGAAATAATTTTACGTAAAAAAAAAAGCACTTTATGTAAGCATGGTCTTTGCACAAAATGACCAACAGGACATAACTGCGAGGACCACACATCATATTCAGAGAAGGGTTCTGTGTATGGACTTCGCCTTTCTGCAGCCAGGGAAAGGTTCAGGTTCTCTGTGGGCCCTGGGGTTCCAGATGGTACCATCACGCCTGTACCATTCTACCTCCCTCTCCTCTCCACAAGCTCTTGTCCTTAGGCAATTCAGCCTGTGTTTAAACGAGACAATAGGAAATTTTCTTATCAATCAAGGAGAAAGTAGTTGAGATTGCATCCAAAACTGACAAATAAAGATGAAGCTGTCAAGTTAAACAGAAGAGAGTTGAATGTCACTCTAGTACCTTCCTGGTTTTGGATCAGCTGGTCTCAGTAAGCTTGTGGTGCACCACTGTACTCACTCACTCATCGTTCGTTCATTCGTTCTTTCTCTCACTCCCCTAAACCCAGGTGTCCACGGTGCTCCCACACTGGGGACCCAGTCGCTGCCAACAGGCAGTTTGTGCAGTGAGTTACGGCTGTGGGCTTATGCGCCCAGGATCAAACCCTACTTCTGCCAACTGTGTAGCATCAAGGTCTGTTCACTGTCCCGGGACTCGGTTTACTCATCTTTAAGATGAAGAGAATAATAACATCTAGTGTAAAGTGATGCTGTAGCGCCTGGCTTTTCTATGGCTAAATGTTCAACACACACTTGCCACCCGGTTACTGTTAGTGGGGGAAGGAGGGCCACGGACCCACAGTTACCGTCCGGTGTGTAAGTCTGTGGAGGGGCCAGGCGGGTTCCGAAGAGCAGCATCCCATTTACACGGGCACCAGGGGTTTACAGGAGGAGGGCACACTTGGGAGCATCTCAGAGCACTACTCCAGAAGAATCAGGCAGAGGGGAAGGAGGTCCACGCAGGAGAAACAATATGTGCAAAACTCTGGAGTAAGAAATAGTTCAGAACAGCATTTCCAAAGGGGAAAAAATGAGACCATAGATTTAGAAAGGAACCAAGTTTAGTATGTTAGGTGGAGGAGTCTGAACTTGATCATGAAGTAGGGGTTGACCGTCCAAGACATTCAAGCTGGGGGGTGACAAGATTTGTTTCTTAGAAAGATTACTCAAGGTACTAGGGAGGAAGACCCAGGGGGAGGACAGTCTCTCCATAATATTCAGAAGACAGGGAGAAAATAAGGAAATTTCCATTCAAACTGGTTAAAATGCCGACACCTGGAACCCATCAACGTGGTAAATTTACTTAGGTGAAATATTTCGCTTCCTAATAACAGCAGAGAAACTCTTGTGCAAAGTGACAGAAACTAACAGTGGTTATTTTATGTTTACTTCATACTAGTGTGTTCACTTAAACAATGTGCTCAGCAGGAGCTTCTGGGAAGGGTGACACCTCATGAATCCACTGGCTTTGATGGGGAGAGCCCCTCTCTCTCTCCCCTACTGCTCTGCAGCTGCCCCCAGTTACCAAGTGTAATTTCTCCTGGAATTCAACTTGTCTTTCCTTTTTGTTCTACTGGTGTGGAGCCAGCATTCAGCTTTTCTGGTTTCTGTACCATTTCATGTATCTCTTTGGATTACTTCACTTACTTCCCCCATGCTCTAAGAGAGGGAAAGCCTCTTGTCCATTCTTTGAAGGCTGAGATGCAAATTAAAATGTGTAATTTACTGACTCACAAGGGGCATAGGTCCATCCACCTTCGCCAATTCCAGTGTACACAGCATTGCTTCTGCTGTAGGCACAGGGCAGCGGAAAGCAGAGGTGCAGCAAACGCTAACTGGGACCCACGCCTCGGGCTTCCAAACTACACTACTCTGCCAGACGACACATACTCAGAACAAAACACAGTGCCCACTAAAGTAAGCGTATTCTTCCTGATCTCAGTGGCTGGGTAATGGAAAACCAAGAAGTTATCTCCAACTGAAATGGAATGTTTATACTGGCTGCCTAGCTGCCCCCCTAAAGGAATGTGTCGGGAAGCCAGGATCCAGTTTCCCAGTTTCCCAGTGTATGGTTTTTGCTCTGGAGGGCACTAGGGCACAGGATGGGAGTCCTAAGAGGAAAGAAGCACATAGGACAGGTGGGTCTTTCCCAACCAAGTTCTACACCATAAGAAAGTCAAATGAATCACAGGAAATGGCAGTAGAACAAGGTACCAAGTGTCTACCCAATGGGAAATCCCAGATAAAAAGTACCCCTCCTTCAATACTGATGCAACATTAGGGAAAGGAAAAGGCCAGGGGTTATTTTAAAATCTTTCTCCTTTTTTCCTCAGCATATAGCAAGTTGCATATAATGAGTAGCTTTGCTGTTTTGGTTTTTTGTTTGTTCTTGCAAGTGAATTATCTTAGATCATAAGCTTTAAGTATTAATTAAAAATGGAAATTAATGCACAGATCCAGCTAACTGTGATGAAAAGATGGTGATCAAGTGAGCAACACCTCCAATGAGATCATAAACTGTCCATTAAAAGTCTACATGGGTGGCAGAAGAGGGTAGGAGACTATGGAAAACCACACGCTGTCCCACGTGATATAGGTGAACAACATGACAATTCAGCAGAACCAATTTTTAAGAGAAAAGAAAGTCATTTTCAACCTCTCCATCCCAGAGGGTAATTTTCATTTTCAGCATTTGCCTAGTGAGTAGCAGGAAACAGACTAGAAGCAGAGGAGGAAAAAAAACTATTTGGTGTTCTCTAGAAATTATTTGTTTTAATGAAAGGATGCCCCTATTTCTGGATTGTCTCCCTTGGAACATGAGCTTTTTGGGGCTGTCGTGTCTCCCAGCACAGGGATTCCCTTGCTCGTAACACATCGGTGAGCAGCTACGGGGAAGCCTGTACCGTGGAGCTGAAGGACCTGAGTATAGCAGGAAGCCTGAAGATCAAATTCAATGCTCTGGCTAGTCCGATCACAGATAAGTCAACTAAATTAGAGCTGATGATTCAAAATATTTGCTGAGTGAACAACCAACCATTTCTTTCTTGTATTTGCTAAAAGATGGGAATTAAAACAACTAAAAACATTTCAGAGCTTGATGGGACCTTTGATATTACAGAATCTAAGTGGTACCTTTTTCCCTGAAGAAACTAGAAAATTCCTAGGAACCATTATTTTGCCCCCATGCAGTTCCTAGACTGTCATAGTTTCACACTTCTCCAACAGGATAAAAGTTATATGACACTTAGAAGTTAGACGAGGACTATACTTCATGTACATTATTAATATGTGCCTTAATACTTTGGGGTCCGTTCCATTTTTTTCACATAAAAATGACTTTTAGAATATAAAACAAACTGGAGACTTTTATAGGTAAATGGATGCAACTCGAGAAAATACTCATAAGTGAAATAAACCAGACGCACATGTGTAAGCATCGTATTGTCTCACTAGTATGAGAAACTGAAAGAGTAAATAAGATCCAAAATGTACAATAGACACGGTGAATCAAAAAGAAACTGGTAAATAAGAAAGAGAGACTGGAATGGAGAAAAGAAAGAAGGGAAAGGGAAAAAAATTGTATATGTATATAAGATGGTTAAGATAGATACACTACCAGTTTTACTTAGTTCATTGAAGAGTAAGGTTTGAGCCAATAATGTTTGGACAATTGAATGCTAATGTCTGGTATCCTGAATAACTAACTTAAAGATAATAATACGTAATGCATTGACCATTGTTACCCTCATATTATGTTGTTTTGAAAATTTGTTCTTTTTTTGATTTGTTTTGTTTTTTCTTCTCTTTAAAATAAAAAAAAAGAATATAAAACAGTGATTGCTAGAAGATGGGAAGAGTGGGGAGAGGAAGGTGGAGAAGGGAGGCTGGATCTGATCAGTGCGTGCTGTGTGCACGTGTTAAAATACCACCCTGAGGGCCAGGGATATAGCTCATTGGCACAGCACCTGCCTGGTAAGCACAAGATAGTGAGTTCGATTCCCGATACCAAAAAAAAAAGAAACAAACAAACAAAAATAGTACACTGAACTCCCTTCAGGGATGCACAGTCAGTACATGTCAATCCAAAATAAATATTTTAGAAAGAGAAAAAATAATCCTACCAATAAGTAAGGATCAGAATTCTGCATTTCAAACACCTGTCTCCACGATCTTCAAATCAAAGCTTGGGGCCTACTTGGGACATTTTCAGCATGTGCCTGAAAGATGGTCATTGTCTTCAGCTAGTATCTGTACCACAATTCCTCCCCATAGGAAAACATCGCCGCCTTGTTCTCACTACCTCACAGGGATGCATAAAGGAAAGGTATTTTTAGCTTATGTTTTGGGGCAAAAGCCCTTTAATGCAAAATAGGTTCCAATACGTCCAGAAGAGTAAGATGGGTAGAAGGAGGGCTGCAGAGTCAGCACCATAGTTACGAGCTACTTATCTCAGGCAAGTTACTCAGTAAAGTTCAGCCTTTCACGCCTCAGCTTTCCTCACTGTAAAACAGGGATAAAAAACTACCTTCTTCAGAATGCTAATTATGAGATTTGAAAATAGACCTTGGACAAATGTATAGTAAGGAAAGAAAATGACGACTATCCTTATCACTGCTTTTGACAATGGACTAGAATGAGATGTTGTTTCTAAGTTTCAAGTATTAAAAAATTTGGTTAGTCAGAGCTATTACAGATGACATTGTTTTTGATTGTTTACTTTTCTAGGCTCATCCTTTCTAAAATGTTATCAAGCTTACTTAATTTAACCTTCTTTCTGATGATATGATCATCATGATTCTCTCAAGTTCCTACTCAGGCAGGGGGAAGAGCTGACACATTAAAAGTGATTAACATACTATGGATGTGATTTCAATGAGAGTTAAACAAGTCCCAGAGTACCCAGGACATCTGCCACTGTAAAATGAAAAACACTAGTTGCAAATGTTATCTGACATCTGCATGGTAACAGGCTTGTGACTGCCTTTTGAAAAAGTTTGTTGTTATCCAAATTTTCAAGCACGCCCTAAAGTAGAAAGAAGAGTATAATAAATTACCATTATCCACCACCCACCTTCAACGATGATCAGTAGTGTGCCAGTCTTGTTTCAGTTACACCTCTCCACTCCTTGCCCCTTGTACCTTTCTTCATCCACCATTTTATGGAGTTTTAATTATTATTGTAAGTGCACGATTCAATGATTTCTGATAAATTTACGGAGTTGCACAACCATCACTACAACTGAACATTTCATCATCCTGAATGGATAAAAGAGAATGGGCGCATACATGCACAATGAACTATTACTCACCTTTTAAAAAGAAATCTTGTTATTTGCAATAACATGAATGAACCTAGAAGACATTATGTTAAGCAAAATAAGCCAGGCACAAAAAGATAAATACTGAATTATCTCACTTGTATGTGTATGAGTGCATATGAGTGTAAAGTCAAACTCAGAAACAGACCCATGTGATAAGTCACCAGAGGTATGTGGAGATGTCAGCCAAAGACACATTTCAGTTAGACAGGAGGAGTAAATTCAAATGACCTACCACACAAGGTGTAATCGAAATATAAGGCCAATGCTTAATTTTTAAAAATTTATTACACTAAAAGACACACGCACATTAATCCCCCCTCAAACACTCCTCCTCCCTTCAGACACACCCACCCCACGGTCCTCGCCACCGTCTGCAGCAGCATCCAGCCCTCTTTAATGCGTCTTTAGTTGTTCTGGTGAACTGACTCGAAACGGTTCCCTTTCCCGGTCATTTCGACTTTGGGGAAGAGCCGGGAGACTCTCAGTGCCAGGTCTGGCGCGCAAGGTGGATGAGGACGCACCCCAGTGTTTGCATTCGACAGAAATTACTGTAAACAGCTGGTTGATGAGAGGCAATCAAAAAACACGGTAAATGTTTAAAATTTTTAAATTGTCATAGTAAAAGACACTGCCATTAATCACCCTCAAAATACCCCTTGCTCTGAGCACATTTATCCCGGCGCTTTTGGCAATGTGTTTTACTGTAATAAGGTTTTCAAAATTTAAACATTCACCATATTTGCTGATCACTCCTTTTATGTCGTGGTGACAACAGCAGTATATTGTGTGTTTGAAAATTGGGAAGAGAGTAGATTTTAAGTGTTCTGACCATATATGCAAAACAGATAAGGATATAAAGTAATGTATATAACTATATATGTTCATATATGTATATGTGATATGTATATGTATAATAATTCATATATTCATATATTCATATATATAGCTTGATTTAGCCATTCACATATATAGTAATATACACATTTATATATAAACATCACATTGTACATAATCTATATCATTTTTAGCTGTAAAAATAAAATAAAAACAAGGAAATCCTGCCATTTGTGACAACACAGATAACCTAAAGGGTATCATGCTAAGTGAAATAAATCAGAGAAAGACATATACTTTTCAAAAAAATTTTTTTTCAACATTTCTTTATCCCAAATGTGCCTATTTGCCCCATTCCGCACTTTAGCCTTAGGCAGCCAATCTATCTATGAGATGCAGTTTTTTGCACCTTATTTTTCACTTAGCGTATTGTTTTGTAATGAAGTGCTTTATAATGTAATAACATTTGTTCCTTTACGTCTGAATAGTATTCTATTGCATTAATATGGCACGGTTTGTAAACCACTCACTGACTGGCAGACACGTGGGCTGTTTCCAGTTTTAGCTCTTACGGACAGTACTTCTACTTAGATCTGCTAGGGTTTGACTGCTTTTAACCAAACAGAATCACAAAATACCAGAATCTGAACAGATCTGAAACATTATACAACCCAACCTTTCGTTTAATAAATAAAGAAACCAAAATCAAAACACATTAATTGATTTTTACAATATTCGTGGTTCACTGATGATAATAGGATTGGAACCCCAGGATTTCTGGTCATTCCTTTTTTTTTTTTTTTTTTTCCTTTTCTTTTTAAATCTGTTTCCATTTTCCCTCTAGAAACCTCCGCCCGGAGCTCTTCTCCCTCAGTTCCATTCTGGACGAGCTGATCTCCTAAGGCCAGGGCTGCCAGGGCCACTTCAGTGCTGAGCCAGCCTGGGAGGCCGCTTCTCTCGGGGCAGACTTCTGCGCCCTGCTCCCACAGTAAAACCCTCGGCTCGCCTCCGCCTCGGGGGGCCTGGGGACTCTCCTCCCAAGCCTGTGGGGTTCTGTGAGCAAACCCACTGAGTCTGCTCCTCCACTTCACCCTCAGGCATTTCATTCCTCACTTGCTCTTTCCTCTGCAAACCCACTTGCCATCCTTTATCTGCTTTCTGTCTGTGTAGTTCGGGGTTACAGATGTCCTCAAGGTTTATGAGGATATCATCTACATTCCCAGATTTTACTTTTGTAGATTGAGGGAGATTTGCAAGAGAAGAAAGCAAAATTTCTTTGGTAACTTGAAACCAGAAATGTCCAACTTTTTCGAAACTATCTCTTGGGTGAAATAGTTATGTAGTTAATAAAAATATATGGCAAATTATAATTTCATTCAAAATAAGAGGCAGGGGACACAATCTTGCCTTAATCCTAAACATGGGTTTAATTCCATAAATATCCTACATATACATGAAAGAGGCTGCCCTTCGCTATGCATAGGCGGAGACTGGCCTTATTTCCCACTGTGGCTGGTTATTACTCCAGGAGCCTGACAGGCAAAGTAAGGAGTCTCTTTGAAGCTGAAAATAATCCATGAGCTTTTTAAAAATAAAAATTATTATTCCAAGTTTCCTATAAATATTTTTTCAAACGGCAAGCATACAGAACTGATTCTGAACACTTTTTTCCAATTATATAAATCAAATCTACAATTGCTCTCCTCGAAAAATGTTTATGAATTATGCACACACAGGCTAGAAAAAAGTGGCTATTCACATATATAGTAACTGGCTGTTATTCTCCAACCAGCCAGCAAGCGTATACTGGACATGCTGCGTACTAAGAACAGCGGGAGAAATAGATGTAGATAAAAATACGGCTGGCCCCGTGGCCCTTGTAATCTATTTGCGATAACAAGACAAATACAGAAGTTAAACAGTACAAAGCAGTGTGTGGTCAAGGGACAGGGCCTCAAGTGTTACAGAAATTAGGAAGCTGACTACGTAGATGATACTGAGAACAACAGGGAAGGCAGGACACCAAAAGCCTAAAGCTCACATAGAAACTAAAGCTAATGTACGCAATGATTATGTCACTGGCCAGCATAAAAACCTTCGGCGGCTCATTACTAACAAACAGCCAAATAAAGACCAAACTCTAGCTGGATCTTAAGACTCCGTAGGTCCTGGCCCCATTCTACCTGGCTAGATTTTGTTCAAGCCACGTTGCCCCATTTTTGGCCCCTGAACACAGTGACGCCCGCTGTTGTCTACCCTTTGTTCCTGCCACCCCCTCCTCCCCAACACCCCCTCCTCAAGCTCAGCTACTGAAATACATCAATTTTACACTCTGCTTCCTTCCTTGACTGCATCCAACACTGATTTTTTTTTTCAATACTAACTATGCAGATCTTTGCCCTTGAGACAGCCAGTCTCCAAGATGTCCCCAGTGATTCTCACCTTCTGGTATTTACTCACTGAGGAATCCCCTCCCTCATGACCTGTTTACACAATAGGGTATTGTAGAGGAGATACGGTGTGACTTCCAAAGCTTGCTCCTAAAAGTCATTTGAGTCTTCTACTGTGTGCTGTTTTGTGTTACTCACTCTGGGGACAGCCATCCACATACCACGATTTACTCTAGCAAACTCATGGACAGGTCTACATACACAGACTGAGGCCTTCTGCCTAAACCCAGTGCCAATATGCCAGCTATATAGTGAACTATAGCGAGCCCTTCCCGGTTCTCGTGGCGGTCCGGGAAGTTTATATTTGTAATCCCATGGAAAAGTTACGGGAATCCTAGTGGTTCAGTTCCAATCTACCACTTCCAGTGCAACCCACGGCGAGAATAAAGACACTAAGGCATATTTATAGTTGTGGGGAGCTAAGGGGTCCTAAGTCCAGCCAAGGTGGTGGTTACTGGAACAAAGGCCTCAACCCAGGGCCGAACCGGGTTTTATTAATTCTCAAGGAGGGGAGTGGCTCGGGGATAAGTGACTGTGAGAGTGGCGGGAATTCCGTGAGTACTGTGAGCTGGGCTAGGTAGGAGGCCTGAAATCACCTTTGCAATATGTAGAGGGAGGGATATGCAGAAGGAGTAATCTGCTTAACACAATTCAAGATAGTATCTAATGTTTTGGGGTCGGTGCTTCAGCTCTGATGTGTAATCTTCTATGCCCTGGGACCTCATAGCCTCTTTCTCGAGGCTCGATCCCAGCCGACAGCGTGGAGTATCACTCTCCTTCCTGCCCAGCTCATACAGGTGTTTTGGGAGCTACAGGGCAGGGAAACACTGACCTGTTGCCTTGCTTCAAAGACTACACATCAGCACCTCGGCTGGACCGATTTGCATTGCTTAAAGCCAAATGAAGGGATAAGGAAAAGTCCTAGCTAGCTCTGTACATATCAGTACACAGAAACAGGGCCAGGTTTAGCCCAAATGGAGATAATTGCTCTTCTTTCAAGGAAAGTTGTCCAGGTGTCCTCCACAGTGAACCAATGTGGAATCGTGTCTTCCAGCTCCAGAAAAACCTTCAGATGTCTGTAGACCTGGCCAACTGCTTAACTTCAACCTCATGAAATTGTTCTCCTTTATTTCTTCATGACCTATGGGCTCCGATCAGAGTAGTTTCTTCTGAAAAAGGGGGCTGGAGATCGAACTTTCTGTGTAAACCATTCCATCCTATTAGTGCTCAACACCTGAGCTTTGTTAGTAACCAACCTTGCCACTTATATAAATCTACTGATAAATTTAATAATGCTTGAATCTGAACCATCTAGTTGAGCTGCTCCCAAATTCCTGACCCACAGAAGCTGAGCACAACAATAGATATTTATTATTAGTTTTAGCTTTTTTTTTTTTTTTTTTTGTGGGTACCGGGGGGTCGACCTCAGGACCTTGCGCGCCAGCAGGCGCCCGTGCCGCTGAGCAATATCACCGGCCCCTTTTTCGTATGTGGGTTCCGGGAGTCGAACTCGGGCCCTCGCACTTGCCGGGCAGGCGCTTAAGCCGCTGAGCCATCTCACCGGCCCAGCTTTAGCTAAGTTTTGTTAGCTGTTTATTATGTAGCAATAGTTAATAAATATATCTCCTTATGTATTCTGCATAGGATTCTAAATATTTCCATCTCAATCTTTTCCTTAGAACTAGATTAACAATATCCCAAGGGCAAGAATTTTTCAATTCTCTACATGCTTTATAAGACATTTAGTAATCATTAGTTTATTGAAAGATAGAATAATTGAAAAAATAAATGAAATAATTGGTAAAGTAGTGCCTTGGGTTGACTTCACATTGGTTTTGGATAATCTTCCAATGTTTTTTTTTTTTTCCTTAACTTTCAAGATTTGGTAGCATGGAAGTAATATCAATTGGTAATCTGGAGTCTAATCTCAGCCTTGCCTTTTAAGGAATACTTCTAGAAATACATAGAGACTTCAACCCACCTCTAAAACAGGACTTGTCTTCCCACCCTGACATTCCTAACTTTCCCGAAGGTAAGAAGGGTTTTAAAGTGTCACCCGTGCTAAATGAGAACTGGGGCATCCAAGACTTAGTGTTAGGAATCAGGGATGAGACTGGCAATAAAAAACAGCAACCGTGAAGAATTCAGTGTCGGCGGGCCAGGACCAATCCTGACCCTGGCAGAATACTCAGTGCAGGCAGTGTGGCCCCGTTCCAGTGAACGGAAGGCATTTCACAGATTTCTACTGCAGATTTCTTCTGAAGCCCCTAATAATTTAAGAGGGTTCCAGTTCAATGCAGGTACTTTCTTAAGCTCAGGGTCAAGTTACTGTCTAGCAGAGTCCTCATGGGTCTTCGTGGGACCCAATAAAGCTGCTCTAAAACTGAACACCTCTTGTTAAATCATTAAAAAAAATAACCAAGCTTTTGTAGGTCCTTCCATTCATAAAACCACAGGAAGCAACAAGTCACAGGCACCACCGCTGGGCAGCACCAGGAAATGTGAAATCATGAAATGACAGATTACACATACAGGAAGGTAAGGGTCACTGCACAGTACGCTCATTGCCGACAAGCCAGCTGGCTCAGAAGAATAATTTACTTTGCACCAACATTTATATTAAAGACTGGAAGATGAAAGAAATAACAAAATAATTAAGAAATTACATAAAGGAAAGTGACAAAACCATGTTAGAAGACAGCTGGCTCCCGTGGTAAAAAGGAGTGTGTAGCTTTAAGTCAAGAAATGCAGTACAGATCTAGTCAACCTAGCCTAGGGGCAAGGCAAGATTAGTTCCAAGAATGAGTATTTAGTGCTTATTAAGATTCTGTGCAGTTTAATTGTAAATGCCCTCCTCCTTCTCTTTGGATCCTATATCCACAGACCTCAAAGAGATCTGGTATTCAGCCTAATTCTTTCCGTATGTTAAACATACCCCGTTGCCTATGGGCTCCAATCGGAGTAGTTTCTTCGGAAAAAGGGGGCTGGAGATCAAGCTTTCTATGTAAACAATTCCATCCTATTAGTGCTTGACACCTGAGCTTTGTTAGTAAACAACTCAGGGCCACTTACATAAACCTACTGATAAGGAAAGGCTGCAGTCCAGGTGTTCTCAACACTTCTTTTCATATAAAAGAGCCATTGCTTGAGCAAAACTCGGTCTACTCTCTTAAGGATGTGTATTTAACTAAAGAAAATTTTTAAAGTACCTCAGGATCTTAGTCTCATTCATTGTGCTGCAAAATCCAAATTATTGTTTGTTCGTACTTGTGCTCCAGTATATCTCAGCAGTATCAGAATAAGATCATGGCTTTTAAAAATACATGATGTGAGAAACAAATACAATAAAAAATAAAAATACATGATGTGGACATTCCTTCAGGCTACATCTATGTTTTACTTTCTCCATTTCTTTCTCAAGAAAGGCAACAGCCAATTTCATTTAGAAATAAAGCCACATGTCTATAAATAACATAGAAAACAATGCAAGAAACGATGTCAAGGGAAAGGAGAACCCTGAACTGTATATTCTACAGTCACAGCTCTCTCTACATATAATTACGAATAAAGATGGAAAGAAATAGGATAAATAAAGACTTTTTACACACGTCTATAACCTTACTATGTTCTACTCTTTCTAAATTTACTTTTGCTGGGAGTTGTCTTACTAGTGGGTGTCACGTGTTTACTTTTCAAAATGATCGGGATCAGATCTCGCCTCACGAGAACAGGGTGGTGACATCTGGGCCACCCTAGACAGATGCCTACCTCGTCACCTAAATTTTCTTCAGGGTTAGCAATTCCACACGTTCAAGTTTAATCCCTGTAAGAGGAGAGAAATGGTCTAACCTGCTAATCAGAGTAGATTTTAGGGAAAAGTTCTCACTTTTATTGTCAAACTAAAATAATCCCTTAAAGGAAAGTAAAAATGATATTTAGGCAAGTCATAGAAATGAGGTCACTCATTAATACATACTGAGAACATGGGTATAAAGATGAGTTCTAAAGATAAATAAAACTTATTTACATCACAGAAGCAGAAAGTAGAACAGTGGTTGCCAGGAGGGGGTTGTAGGAGTGAGAAATGTTTGTCAGAGAGTACAGCCTTTGGTTACAAGAGGAAAAGTTCTGGGATCTAATCTACAGCCTCACATTAATAATGCTGGGGGCAAGTTACCGCCCCTGGGAGGACACGGATAGCTGTAAACTAAGGTGGAACACTACAGGTGTAAAGACAGGGAGGTGGAAGGAATTATTAAACACCTGGAGAGGGAGTGACCCCTTCCGCTCTTGGCAAAGTTTCATAAGGAGGCAGCATCTGAACCGCCTGGGGACGGACAGGCTGATGCTGCCAGCACAGAGGGGCAAGACACACGTCACCTGGGGCAGAGGCGGAGAAAAGCAGGTGTGACCCCGCCGGGACAGCACAGGCTTAGGGACAGCGTCAGAGGAAACACGAGGAGGGAGAGGAGGCCTGGGATTGGACCTACCTTAAACAGGAGAGAAGGGTGGGGCGAGCGAGCAAACACTGTCCTCAAACTCACTGTTCCATCTGATTCTCACAAGCTGTTTTACAAGTGAGAAAACTGACACTCGGGGAATCACGTATAGTCTGGAAAAGCACAGTTCACCTCTGCCCGCCCACACCAGCACTGTGCCGAGCTGGCCGAGCCTCCCCAAAGCCAGCCGGGACACAGGGGTAACCGACTCACAGGCCAGGCCCAGCTCTGCCCGCACTGCACGCTGCTCTTCGGGACTTTTTATTTATTTAGTTATTTATTTTTCCTTTTGTGGGTGCCGGGAACCAAACTCAGGACCTTGTGCTTGCCAGGCAAGCGCTTATGCTGCTGAACTATCTCACCGGCCTGGGACTTTTTAAACACAGACGTGGGGAGCCACTGACCATTCTGAGTTAGAGGAATGCAAGCACTGGAGCGCGGTGTTTTGAAAAGAGGGTGGTAAAGGCCGGGGAGACCAGTTATCCAATGTTGACAGCCGAAAGGCATTTACATAGGCCTTGCTTTTCTCAGGGCATTATTTTTATACAGATTTTTGCAAAGAATTATTAGAATGCCTCAAAATCTCACTGAAATCTAAAATTCTCTCCTGTGGCAGATATATATTTATTATGACAATTTAAACTCTACTGACAGTATAAAATGAGAATACAAACTTTTCCCTCTTCCATTCTGTAGTTCCACCGTTAAATGGTATATTGCTCATTCTTCTAACAAACACTTATACATGCATAAACATAATATGGCTTTTTTAAGATAATGAGATCATTATTTGGCTTTTGAATTTAATCTGTCTTGGAGATCTTTCCCTATCAGCTCACAGAGACAAATCCTGTTCTAAAGTTGCATAGTGTACACACTGTTCCCTCTACCGTGTGTGTGTGTGTGTGTGTGTGTGTGTGTGTACGCGCGCGCGCGCGCATGTGAGCGACTGGTGATTATGTAAGTCATAAAGAGGTTTTGTTTGGTTCTTTTTACTTTTTCATTGCTGGGGATCAGACCCAAGGTCTCATGTGTGCAAGGCAAGCACTGTACCACAGAGCTACACCCCAGCCACTCTTCATTCTTAAAAACAACACTGAAATGAATCCTTTTCACACCAGAACTCGTTTGGGGCCACCTGTATCAGTTTCTTAGATATTGTCATAAATGGTCCCTCTGGCGTAAGACATCATTTAGCAAGATTTCCTCATATCCGAGTATAGTTAACGGTCACTTAGCAATGAAGGGGAACTCAAAGAGTCTAAAAATAAACTGACTCACCCTGAGCTCCTGGGAAGACTCAGGGCCGGAGTTCTCCCTCCCACCCCGCGGCCCGTGTGCACAGGTAGCTGCTCGTTCCTGCTGGGCAGGGCAGCCTTCCTGCCCAGAGGACCTGGGCACTCACCTCCTTTTCTTTAACAGTGGCTTCAGCCTCCCTGGTTTCCATGCTTAAAATGACAATGAAAAATACAGATGATAATTATCAGAACATAGAATTTCAGAGCTGGGAAGGACTCAGATGACCTCCTCCAAACCTCTTATTTCTTAAATGTGGCAGTTCTGGCCCAGACAGGTTGAACATCTCAGCTGGTTACTGGACAGCACCTCCTGCACGCCCGTCTCGGGTTTTTTCCATTACACAGTACCCAATGCAATTTTTTTAAAAAGTTCTGAGGACATATGTTGAGGTAGCACAGATAGTAAGACATTTACAACCTTATTTTTCAATGTTTTTAACTCCTTTCTGCACCAGATTAGAGTGGCAACCAAGTCCTGATACTGACACTTTAGTGCCCCCGCCCCAGTGCCTTTGTTGAGGTGCTAACAAGGGAGCGCTGGTAACACTGCTGACTTGCTGCTAAATGCAAGACACTCGGCTTACAAACCTGGAGCTACTGGGTGTGGGACTTTCTCTCACCCTCTGTCCTGCCCATTCATGCTGCAGGGTCTAAATCAGGGAGACTGCAGAGTTCCGCAGAATGTCTGTTCAGGATCTAAACCCCAGAGAGTAGCCAGGTGCACCCTCCAGTCCTGAAGCCCAGCTATGTTACTAACCACCAGCAAGCACCTGCCCATGGCGCGATGAAGTCGGAGGAACAGCTTCTGTAAAATGGGGATAATGAAGTCTCCTAACAGAACCTATTTCAGACTGCTGCTGATGGGCATGGCGGTGTACACACAGATCTTACTACAGCGTCTGGCACATAGCAAGGTGCTGGCTAAGTACTGAGCCTTTACAGCCACTCAGGGCTCAGACACAGGCCAAACCAAAGCCAAAGGCAAACATCCAGGCCGCTGAAAAGAGGAAAAAGTCTTCAATATGGTTTCTGCTGAATTAATGAGAGCAGAGTAGAAAAGATTACCTTTTTACGCCAGTCCACACTGTATCAGGAGCAGTCACCCCCAGGACTGCTGCAACGGACACCTGACTTAGACACGGGGGAAAAGCTCGCGAAGGTGGGTCATGCTCACAAAATGCCTTCGCCAGGCCCAGCCTGGGGAGCGCCACCCAGGGCTCCAACCAGGAACGGAAGAATGGGGATCAGAAGGAGTTCTTGGTCACAGATGGGTTTTCTCTACCACTGACTGCCTGTTACGCACAAGATCTCCCTGTGTGGTCAAGTTTATGGGGTCTGCTTCTCTTCGTTCCTCAGTAAGAGGTCACTCGACGTTCACATCCACCACGGAAGAGCCACCGTTCCATCACCCCACACTTTCATCATCGCTTCGGTACAGTGAATGGGATTTAGAGCTTGTATCACAAGATTGTTTTTCATTTTCCATTATGACATGTGACTGGTGTACTTGAGAGAAAGAAAGAAAAAGTTCGGAAGCCCCATAGGCTAGGCCCACCAGGGACAAGCAGGAAGAGGATGCTTGCTGAACAAGCGCGAGGCACACATGCAGTTTATTATTAATATTTTATTTTGAGACAAGGTCTCACTAAGTTGCCCAAACTGGCCTAGAACTTGTGACCCTACTGCCTCAGCTTCCTGAGTTGCTGGGATTACAGCCATGTGCACTACACCTGGCTGGCCAGTGCTTTGAGAAGCATGAGATACCAATGTGTAGAGGCCACCAACTCATTATCTAAAGAATCAAGGCAGATAAATGAAATGCACACTCAAATGGCAATACAACAGGCAGCAGCAGATCTTTGATCAAACTGGCACATATGTCATATTGGTCACCAACATTTAAATTTTAAAAACTAAACAGTATGTGGAACAAAAAGCATCATATCTAGACTGAGGGTCCCCATTTTGTAACGCCTACCCTAAGTTCTAATGCTAAGTGCTGAGGAAAAGATCAGTCAAGAGAGAGCAGGAGCAAGAAAGGGTCTCTCTGGAAAGTGGGGCAGCCCCAGCACCCAGCGACACCACAGTGGTCAGAAAAAAGAGGCCATGCAGAAGCCAGAGTCTGGGCTGTAAGACTCATGAAATGAGAGGTCAAAGTAAGGACAAAGGGGAGGACAAACAGGCTCAGAGGCCACACTGGCCTTCGCTGTGCAGCCAGATGCTCTGGCTCTGTGTTCTAGTCCTGCAAATGCAACATGAGAACAGTCTGACAGCCTCAAGCTGCGAACCCACAGGACGACCCCGGAGGAACCGTGCTGCAGCCACACACTCTCTGCTCAGGAAGAGTCCGGCCACAGCCTCGCCTGGGAAGGGAAGAGTTAAAAGGGACAGAGCAACTCCCGACAAGCTAATAAGGAAAGGAAAAAAGCCCACATCCTTCCACATCATTCATAAACAAGCGCACATTCAGTGTTATGTACACTTCACAAGGTTCAGCTGAAGTTATAAGACTAGAAAAAAGCAAAGCTCACTGAGCGTATGTGGCTTGTTCTAGGTTAACAGGAGGAAGAGACTATTTGGTATCAGGAATGACCATATCATAAACTGGGATTCCGTCACATAATGGCTCACTAATCCCAGTACGGTACTGGAATGCTAGATACACAGCAGATTGAATGGAATAAAGAGACAGCTGGTGCTCTCAAAAGTGCGAAAAAAGCAGATTATATTGAGGGAGAGAAAATGAGATCATCATCAGACTTTTTGACAATACTTTATGTCAAAAGAAAGCGAAGTGACATTATTTAAAGTTCTCAAGGAAAAATGTGAGCCAAGAATTTTTTTTCCTTGTGGTCCTGGGGATTAAATCTGGGGTCTTTGCTGAGCTACATCCCCAGCCCTTCACAAATTTTTAAATTTTGAGACAAGGTCTCGCCAAGTTGCCCAGGCTGGGCTTGAATTTGTGACCTTCCTGCCTTAGGCTCCAGAGTGCAGAATTAGTGGCACGTGCCTCCTTGTCCGGAGAGCCACGGACTGTGTATTCACCAAACTGACCTTAATTATAAAGGTCGCAAAGGATTAGCAAGAAATGAGGGGCCGGTGAGATGGCTCAGCAGCGTAAGCGCCTGCCTGGCAAGCGCGAGGGCCTGAGTTCGACTCCCGGAACCCACAAAAAAAAAAAAAAGAAATGAGGGGACACTGTTTCCATGAGCCCTTCCAAACAGACCTACTAGAGAAAGAGTTTTAATTGAAACATACGGAGACACAGGCGTGAGAGGACTGGTAAACAGCATGTTCACAGCCACCTGCAGAAATCAGACTAAATGAACATTAAAGGGAAGCTTCTTTAGTATACAACAGATGTGCGACCTGCCAATGTACTGAAAACCATAAAATGGGGAGGAGCAAGTGTGGCACATGACAAATGAATCACTTGCACTGTTTCAGTAAAAATGCGGCTCTGGGCACAATGGCACATGCCTGTGATGCCAGCACTCTGGGAGGCTGAAGATCACAGGTTCAAGGCCCACAGTTTAGGGAGACCCTGCTTCGAAATAACATTTAAAAAATGTGAAAGGGGCTGGGGATGTAGCTCAGTGCTAAGGCCCTGCCTTCAATCTCCACCACCAAAAAAAAAAAAAAAAAAGGACTCAGGAGCCAACTGAAAGAGGCTCCAGCCAAGGACAGCATGATTCGATTCACAGTAAAAATTAGAAGTTCAATGGACTGAAACCCATCAGATATAGTTACTACCATGAGCTCATAATTTTAAAAAATATTAGTTGTCCCTTTCTGAGCATGACATGAAATCAACTCTTGAAAACCGGGTAAATCAAGGGAAATAATCTTGTCTCTCATATGAATTCTACCACCAGGCTATCAAATAACAGATTAAAGGAGAGTCTATTCTTATGGAATTATTCCAGCTAATCAATATAACTGAATTAAAATATCACCATTCTGCAGCCCCCAATGAATTGACAGACCTCGATAGTGAGGATCAAAGCTGCTTACATCAAAAAAGAGTGGAAAAACCAGACCTTAAGGGGCTTCCAGTGGAAGAAAATGAATGTACCACCCCGTCACCTTGCCAGAGGGATCCAACCTGGGTTCCGCTGAGCCTCCAGACCCAGGCGCGAGGAAGGGAGGCCCCGGAGTGCGTGGCCCCGCACCGCGAATGTGCACTTGGTTGCGGAGACTGAGGGGAACTACCGATCCCACAGCCCCGTCCTTGCACAAATGTTCAACAGAGAGGGGGACGGTAAGGGAGTCCATGGAGTAAGAGATGTAAAAGACGTAGGGTTTTGTTTTGTTTTGTTTTTTTTAATGAACAAAACTAAACTACAGTGGGTTAGTTGCACACTTGGGTGATAAAACCATAAACAGATGCAAGAAAATGACCAGTACAAAAGTCAACGGAGCATTTAGTTTTTTGAGTGGGCAGAGGGAAATGTGGGACAGGTTGAGGGTTTTGGGGACTTTGGCAAAGATCTAATTCCTGACCTGAGGGTTAGTGATATGGGTGTTTGCCTCATAATTATTCTCTAAGCTGTTCATTTGTTTTGTGTGGATTCTGGAATTTTTCTTTTATTTTACAATGAAAGGTTTTTTTCAGTTTTTGTTAAGTGCTAACAAAATCTAGGGGTGTCAGTACAACAGGCAACTAGTGGGAAGGGCTACAAGGTACTAGCAGAGGAGCACAAGGATCCAACAGCAAATAAGCCAGGAACTTGGATTCTGTTTCAGTGAATTTCTCCTGTGTAATATAAATGATTTCATCTACTCTTTGATCAAATTTTTAGACATCTGTAACAAATGACATGGTCCAAAATATTTCAAGGGCAATCTCAAGTCCAAATGACCTCTTGATTACCTATCAGGTTTGCAAGAAGCTGTTGGGTTTTGGGTGATCATAGACAAGAAGTCACACAGCTCACAGTCCATGAATTGTCAAGGTGACGGCTCCACCCAGCCCCACAGTTCATCCTTCTGCTATCAGAAACGATAAACTGTGAAAATGAAATGTGGAGACAAACTAGATGGTAGAACCAGATTGGCTGGAGAGGGAACAGCCAGTGAGAGTCTGCAGAAAATGAGGGAGCTTGCAGCAGTGTAGCGAGCGTGGCCCTTGCAGTCATTCTGAGCGTAAGTGGGGGAGGCAGCTCAGTTGCCAGGGTGTGGATCCCAGAGCGCCCAGGCATTTGCAGCAGGTTTAATCCTGAACTTCAATTCCTTACCTGTAAATGAGGATTAACAGTAAAGCCTTTCTCCCCAAAAAAGCTTTGTGAAAAATTTATGCCTCATATAACAAAAGAATAACACAAAATTTCATTTTATGAAACTACAAAGAAAAAACAGTGCCCTTCTCATGCATAGTGAAGACAAAATTAAATAAATACTTGATAAATGTCTGTCATGAATTTTTGGAGGTGAAACATTTTCAGAAACACAAGAACTCTATTTTCTTGGTTTTAATGCAGGGTGCTTCCTCCTAAGTAAGCAGTGTCATATTTATAAACCCACGATCTCGCACATAATGGTCACTACGCGCAGTAATTAAGTTCACGCAATTTTCAACACCTTCCAAATCGCTAGCTTATTTCCCTTCCCATTGCCATCACTGGTGATTAATTTTAATTCCAATAAAATCTGAGACTGTTATTACTGTGAGGGCCTCAGCTGGAGAGACTCCAGGCCTGGGAGTCTGGGGCTAACACAGATGCTGTCTGTCTCCCACACTCCTCCCCAGCTTCTTCCTCGTAGCACAGCCAGTTCCCAAACAGGGTTCTCCCTCGATGCCCACTCCCAATCTGCTGCTGTCTTGAAGCTGTGACTCAGTTCTAGCCAGGGAGAGCCAGGAAGGCTTCAGGAAGGAGTTAACCTCCAGTGAAAAGACAGAGAGATACTATAAGATTAAAGCTTTTTCCTGTTTTTTTGAGACCAAGTCTCACTATGTAGTAGCCTGAAATTATATAGTCCAGGCTGGCCTCGAACCCAGCAATCCTCCTGCTTCAGCCTCCCTAGTGCTGAGATTACAGGGATGCACCACATGTCTTTAAATACTTCAAGAGAACCAATTTATCACTGCCACGTCTGCATCCCATGGTCCACCATCCCTCCCCCACTCTTCTAGGCTTTGGATGGAGTTGGCAGGAAGTATGTGTTGCTGAAGAAGCCATTTCCTGCCCCCGAGGCAGAAGTCTTCAGGTGAAGGGTAACAAGCTATTGAGAAGGGGGCAGAGGATAATCTGGTCCTTGACGACACAGGGCCAACCCTGGATCTGCCAACCAGAGACGACTCTTTGCATAAGATAACTTAAGGTCTTCATGTTCAGCCCACTGGTAGCTGGGCACTCTCCTGCCTGCATCCTAAAGCGTAGTGATTGTTACAGACTAAACCATGTCCCTATAAAATTCCTATGTTGTGCCCTATGGGGCACGTAAGCCCCAGTGAAACGGCATTAGGAGGTCAGGTCTTTGGAGAAGCGATTAAGTCACAAGGGGCCTGCCACAGGGATTAGCGACATAAAAGTGGTTGTAGGGATACCCTAATGACTTCTGTCCTTCTAACTTTCAGCTCTTCCGCGACGTGAGGACGCGGCACTCGTCTGTTCTTAACCCCTTCCACCACGTGAGAACGCAACACGAAGGCGTCGTGGAAGCAAAGGCTGACCCTCACCAGATACTGAGTCTGCTGGGATCCTGAGCTTAGGCATCTCAGCCTCCGGAACTGCGACGAACACACCCTCTTGCTTTTCTTTATAAATTGCCCGGTTTAGCAGTATCAACAGGCAGCACACTTGCCAGTGTTCATATATTGAAGCCTTAAGCCCAACACCTCAGAACACGACTGTGTCTGATGACAGGATTCAGTTAAAACGAGGCTACTGGGATAGGTCCCACTCCAATCTGCCTGGTGTGCTCGGAAGAGGAGGAAATTGAGACAGACAGGGGCACACCACACTGACACACACAAGAGAAGCCGAAAGAAGCCGCTGTCAGCAGAAATGAACTAGAAAAAATATTAGAGGAAGTTCTTCATGCTGAAGGACAAGAAAATACCAGAGGCAAACTTGGGTCTATACTAAAAAATGATAAGCCCCAAATATAGTCAGTAAGTAAGTATTTTTTTTTTTGGGTACCGGGGGTCGAACTCAGGACCTCGCGCGCCAGCAGGTGCCCGTGCCACTGAGTGATATCACCGGCCCTTTTCTCGTATGTGGGTACCGGGAGTCGAACTCAGGACCTCGCGCTTGCCAGGTAGGCGCTTATGCCGCTGAGCCATCTCACCAGCCCCTAGTCAGTAAGTAAGTATTAAAAAATGTTTTTCTCCTAAACTTCTTTAAAAGATATTTGTTTGGGCCGGTGAGATGGCTCAGCGGCTTAAGCGCCTGCCTGGCAAGCGCGAGGGTCCGAGTTCGACTCCCGGAACCCACATGTGAAAAAGGGGCCGGTGATATTGCTTAGCGGCACAGGCGCCTGCTGGTGCGTGAGGTCCTGAGGTCGACCCCCGGTACCCACAAAAAAAAAAAAAAAAAAAAAAAAAAAGATATTTGTTTAAGGCAAAAATAACTATGACTTTGGGGGCAATCTATGTACGAAATAAGCCACACAACAATCAATACAAAGGACATCTATAATCACCTTTATAAAAATGATTGTCGTGTACTGAATTGTGTCCCCTTAAATTCACGTTATCAAAGCTGTAACCCCCAATGTAACTGTACTTACAGATAATTAAGACTAAACGAGGTCATGAGTATGAGGCCGTAGGCCATGTGACTGCTGCCTATGAGGGGAGACACCAGGGATGTCCCCTCACAGAAAACAGTCCCACACACGCAGAGGGAAGGCGGCCACCTGCAAGCCAGAAGGAGGGAAGCCAGGAGAAACCCAGAACGCTGATATCTTCATCTTGGACATCTGCTTTCACAACTGAGAAGAGTATCTGCTGTTTAAATCACACAGTTTGTGGCATTTTTTGTGGCAGCCCCCACAAACTAACACACGAATAGATGTTATGATGACTTCATAAATACTAATGGCAACCACCGAGGGGAACAGAATTTCAAGAAGACTCACAAAAGGGTAGCATCAGGCCTGGATATGCTTACGGGGTCCTCAGAATCAAGGTCTGCACCAGGAAGAGCGAGGTTCTGCGCCCCTGCCATCTACCGGGGAGGTCATTCCCACACGGGGAGGTGGGCAGGCCAGGTGCTGGGCTCTGGAGCACTGGACCTGGGGGACAGCCGGCCACACAGGAAGGCTGAGGCACAATTCGCATCAGTCTATTTTCATACCAGTTGGTCTTCGATCAAATATTTAAATGTAGAGGGAAAAAGCAGTGGCTCTACTCAAATGAGTACATCTATCATCAGCAGTGGACTTTTATTATTCATAATTCCCGTGGCCCCAGTTGGAATGATAAATTGAAAACTGAACAGAAATTAGAAATAGAGAAGAAAGTCTAAAGTACTGGTATAACCCAAAATGCAAAAGAAAAAAAACAGCAATAATAAAGTAAAATAAAGGAGGAGGAGAAGAAAGAAGGAAGTTATGGTAAGATGGCTGCAAAGGAAAAAGTGTTTTTTCTCTCTTCCTGTTGCCCTACCATTGCGAAATAAGAGGACGCTCTAAGCACAGGCCGCTACTCCTGGCCTCAGAAAGGCGGAAGAGGGCAGGGAGAATGGGTTGTCTGACAACCCAGAGTCTTGGGCTGGGTCCAGGCTCTTCCAAACATACGCCACGCTTGAAAAAAGGACGGCATCCCAGGTCAGTAATCTACACAGCAACCTAGGTGTCCTCAAGCCACCCAACGCACCAGTGCGCACATCAGTATTGCTGAGGGGCCGAAATCTCGATTTTCAACCAGTGCATGCTGAGCGGACCCTCCAACGCCTCTGCTTCAGGCCTTCAGTCCCTGGGTCTATTTGTTGGATGCCGCTGCTAGCCACGGTGCTTAATTTTTCTTCTTCACCTGTTGATGTTCAATACTTTTCAACCCAGTGAGGACCTAGCCGAAAAAACACTGTTATTTCTTAAGGTGATTCAGGGGTGTGCACTGTGTGTGCATGTGTGTATGTGCATTTTGATCTTCTTTAGATCTACTCTGTACTTTAAAAAGATTTGCTCTCTGCTGCCAAAAAAAGAAAAAAGCAGTCTCCAGAGACTGTTGCCTAAGTTTCTTCATGGCAAGACAGGAAAACAGGTCTCCAGGAGACAAGTTCTCGACCTGTGTATCACTCACTTGGGGGTGCTGGGGGTGATAAATACCAACTCCTAGGCCTGGCCTTCAGTACTGCTGCAGTAGGTGGGAGCCCAGGCACAGGTGCCCGTTACATGAAGCTTCCGAGGTGACTGACTTGTAGTCAGACTGGAAGCTACAGCTGCAGACAGACCCTAAATAAAACAGCACGGAAGCCAAGTTCAAAGTGTGTCAGCTCTGTGGCTGCCCAGGTAGTCACGGTCTCACGCTGCTCTACTGGGCACAGCTGCCTTGGCAGGGAGGCACGAAGGACCGTAGGTAACCAGGCAGGGCCTCCTTTCTTCCCTGGGAAGTCCCCACGTTCTCAGGGCTTCCTACTCTGGCGAATTCCAGGAGCCATTCCTTCAGAGGCTATCAGCCTTCGAGGCCATAAAAGCAAAGGAGCAAACTGGTTAAATGCGTGCAAGCAGAGGTCATCCCCAGATGCTGGGAGCCCTGAGCTCGCTGCCCTCTCCAGGTACACTCTGTGAGTCACACGGATGTCTCCGTACCCTGGCAGTGAAAGCAGTATTTAATCAGACATCAGCCATCTCCCAGAAAACTACTGCATGTCTTTAAAGAGAGAAGAAGGATAAATAAAGGAGTCATTTCCGGATCGTAGAATGGTGGAATGGGTGCTGGACTGACTTCTTAAGTGTCTGAGTCACCAGCTTGTCCTGAACTTTGAAATCTGTTGGCAACACTATACTGTACCTGCACCTTCTTTCAGCAGGCCATGGCATTTCTCATCGTGCCCACATGTGTGAGTCTGAACACAGCTGACCAGCCCAAGACGGGGGGCAGGAGTGCAGCTAGGTCTCCACAGCACGCTACAACCTCTGTACTCCACGTCTTCATTAATAGCCCTTGTAGAAGTCTTTTTCTCTTTTTCCTCAGTGTTGAGACTGAACTTAAAGGCCCCACATATGCTAGGCAAGCACTCTACCACTGAGCTACATCTTCAGCCCAGAATCTCATTATTAAAGAAAAACTAAAAAGAAGAATTAGAGGGCCGCTGAGATAGCTCAGCGGCATAAGCACCTGCCTGGCAAGCGCGAGGTCCTGAGTTTGACACCCGGTACCCACATACTAAAAAAAAAAAAAAGAATTAGAGCTGGCCATGGTGGCCACACCTATAATCCCAGCACTCTGGGAGACTGAAGCAGGAAGATCACAAGCTCCAGCCCAGCCAGAACAACTTAGGGACTTAGCAAGTCCCTGTCTTTAAACAAAAAAAAAAGGGAAAGAAGGAAAAAGAAAAAAAAAAAAAAAAAAAAGGCTGGGCATATAGCTCAGTGTGAAGTCCCCAAGATCAACCTACAGACAGACAGACAGATGAACTGGGGGTGGGGAAGGCTTGACTGGAGCTCAAAGACGGTTAGAAGAGCAGGCTTGGCTGGCTGGGCTGTGTCCTCCTTCTAGGCTTCTGTCAAGCGTCTCAGAGTGCACCCTGAGCGACCTGCCGAGTAGGGTGTTCCCAGAGCGTCACCTGCTGTGGACGAGCTGTGTGCATCCCTGCCCTCGGCCTCCAGGAACTCACACAAGCCCTGCTGAGGACACCAGCCAGAGTCCCTTTGTGACACCACGGGCAGTCGTCTGTCTTGGATGATCTGCTTTCGCCCGTACCTGTTTTGAGTCTGGAGCCGTGAAAGGCCAACTTAATTTAACAGTCCTGCACGGGGGACACTGCTCCCTGTGCTCGGACACTTGAAACCCTAATGCCCTGCTCATTCATCTGCAGCGTCAGTAGCAGCATTTCCCCTCTATCATCCTGTGACTCTGCAGCCGGGAATCATGGAAGTTCTGCTTTATTCACCCCAGTCTCTTGGGCTCCTCTGGCATCATTAGAGAAAAAGCAAAAAAGTTCACGCTAAAGCTCACATGGTACAAGTTACCGCCCTCCCCCTCCACTTCCCTCTCGTCCAGCGCTAACACCACCCTCTTGAAAAGAGACGGATTTAGCCAATCCAACAAAGACTACCACTTGCTAGGTCCCTTTCATACACTGCCCAGAGACGAAAAACATTCTAGTTGAATCCAGGCAGCAATCTTCCGTCAACTTGAAGAAACAGGCTCGGGGAACTGAAATAAATGGTTCCAAGTCACACAGTCGGCAGTGGTGGACACAAAAGTAGCTGATTCCAGTAAAATCATTAGAACCAATATCTTCTTCACTAAAGTCACCTTTATCCCCAATGTTAAGGAAACTATAACGAGGGAGCATTTGAACTTAATTCATTCTGTCATTAAAGAAACTAACCTAGATTTGTTTACAATCTGGCATTCCAGTGGAAGCCCATTCTTCTGACCTTATCACCCTGTAATTTCTTTTTTGGGAAAGAAGAGTTATGTGTTACCTGGACAGAAATATCATCAGGTTTGTCCATAACCCCCACACCCTTTGTTCTGTAAGAAAAAGCCCAACCCTAGGAAAACAACTTTTTGATACACATCCAGCTTTGCAGCTGGTCCTAAACCTCTGCTTTGATTCTGTACCATAAATACTTACATCTAGAGAAAAAGCAACTGCTCCCTAAAAGGATGGGGTACTATGTGATTTTTAGAGAACGCTTGATATTTTTAAACAAGTTTCTCAGGTAACTGCCATGCTTGAAACAAAAGCCCAAGGACAGAATCCCATGAAATCAGGTTTACTGGTGTTATGACACTGTTAATTCAAACAGATGTCAGAAGAAATGTGCTTATTTTAGTTACTAATTTCAGTTGGGAATGAAAATATTTTGAAAATGGTTCTACTATCCTAAGTCAGTACCTTTCCTCTGTGAAACACAGGAGAATTCTGAACCCATTTCTGCCACTATAGACTTACCTCTGGGGACCCTTTCTTACCAACATACACCTTTGTGCAAGTGATCTGCCCTCCTGGATTCCAGGCCTTCGTGGAAACATGGAAGAGCTGCACTCTACTGGGCACATGGTAGATCAATAAATGTCTGCACCGAGTGTGAAAGGTGCTCTTTGTAAGCTGAACTGAGGAAATGGACGCATCCAAACATGAATAGCCCATGCATTACGGTCGAAGCCTATGAACTGGACAGTTTCTACAGTGCCTCTGCACCTGACACCTAGGATCATTGGCACTCCACTTTTAACTCATGTCTTCCTCTGCAGGCCAAAATACAGACTAAAACCGGATGGATCACTGGCTACTACTCCTCCTCATTTACATTCTGAAACAAGGTTCTCTTTTTTTTTTTTTTTTTTTTTGTGGGTACCGGGGGGTCGACCTCAGGACCTCGCACGCCAGCAGGCGCCCGTGCCGCTCAGCGATATCACCAGCCCCTTTTTCGTATGTGGGTTCCGGGAGTTGAACTCGGGCCCTCGCGCTTGCCAGGCAGGCGCTTAAGCCGTTGAGCCATCTCACCGGCCCCAAGGTTCTCTTTTTTTGACCCTCCACAATGACTCTTTTTTGGGAAAGAAGAGTTATGTGTTACTTGGACAGAAATATCATCAGGTTAGTCCATAGCCCCCACCCCGCCTTGTTCTATAAGAAAAAGCCCACTGCTCTTGACTACTCTTTTTTGACCATCCACAAATCATTCACATTCAGTGTTGGGCAGTACTTACCAAAGGACAAAAGTCTAGAAACTAGAGTCAAGCCCTAGAACCACAACCATCAAAACCAGAGCCAGGAGAGCGGGAAGTGAACTCTGCTGCAGGGAAACAAAGGCCAGAGCCTTAAAAGTGGCTTGCTGGTGTTTGTCGAGTTCTTTTGTGTGCGTTTGGTATTAAAAGCAGGATGTGGCAGTGTGAAGGGGGTGAGGCGACGAAAGTGAATCTGGCCCTGCACGGGGCCTTCCCAGCACCTCCGCATCAGAGCCACAGACTCCGGGGAAGGTGACACTGGGGCCAGCTGCCCTCTTTGTCGTGCAGGTTGGCCCTGGGCGAGTCCACACACTGCCAGTCAGTGCTCCTGGTACTGGGGCTGCGCTAACGCACACTGGGCCTCCGCCTTTCCCCTCCTTGGCTGTCACCGCTAGTCCTACACCCCCTGGCAGTTGCACTACGGTCAACCCCCTCAATTTATACCAAGCAAAAACAGAGAGTGGGAATGGCCTGTCTGGCATGGTTCAGAGCAAAGCTTGATCCTGAATATGAATGAAATGAAACTGCCAAGAGAGAAGTGCGCTGCATCTGTTCAGGCTATCCCCAGCAGAACTGGAGATCTCCGCATTGCCTGCATTGTGTCCCAATGGACTCCAAAGATTAACTATGTGAAGTTCCTCAAACCACACCCTATGGAGAAACCTGCATTTCCTAATGAGTACAGTTTGAATGTAATCACTTCTCTCCACATACACTTTCCTCCAATTTCAACAGAAGGAAAATTGCACAAAACAGGCCTCATAACGTACCCTCTGCCTGAGCGCTGCAGTGTGTCCACCACTTCTTTCTACCATTCCAGTCGGGATTACAAGATACTCACATGTTACTGGCAGCAGGAGAGCTCTAAATTTTATTTACTCAAATTAGAAGTTAAAATTTCAAAAGAGAGAGCCAACTAATGTACGTGGAGGAAAATATATATCCCCAAAACCTACAAAAAAGACTAATTGTGCTACTAGCTACAATATTAACAATAAATTGCTGACCAAACTCCCCACAACAGATCTAATTAGAAGGTGGCAATAAATGTTTCCAGGTGTTTAAGTATGATATTTCTTTCTTTCCTTAAAGACAGAAGAGAGTCACACGTTTACACGGCAAAGTAGAATGTTCCTCAGTTAAAACACCGTGGCAACACTTCTGTGTAACACAGGACTGGAGCTGGGATAAAAATATCTGCGGCGATAAGCAGCACTTGGAGTGATTTCTCAGCAGCGAACTGTCCCAAGCCCACGCACAATGGCTCTTAAAGGCTACCGCGTTCCGTTCGTTTCCTTTAGCCACACAGTTTTGTTATCCTTAGACGGAGTGAATAGTTTCTACTCAAAATGTCACTTCCCCGGCAGCATCTCTTAAATGGATTCTTATCAAGAAAGCGGTGGAAATTTTACGGTATTCCACTTCCACAGCAAGAGTAAAACGAGATGTAGAGCTCCGGGACAATGGGAACGAGGTGGGACCTCGGCAACCAGATAACAATTCGACAGGAAACCATTCGATAGACCGACTCCAAACGCAACGCTGCTGCTATTACCATAGCAAAGGAAAGACCGGTTTTTAATGCACGATGTGCTCCTGCATCGAGAACACCGACCCACCCCACAGGAACGGCTGCGGGTGGGACGGACCCTCCCCCGCCTGGCAGCCGCCGCGCTCGGCTCTCGGGGCGCCGCGCTGGTCGGCGGCCGTGGAAGCGTGGGTCCCCAGCCCGCGCCGCCCCCGGGCACGCCAGGCGGTCAGCCGGGCCGGACCGAGCCGGCCCCGGGTCGCCGGCTCCCCTCCCCGGGGTCCCGCGGGGCACCGCAGGGCCGGACGCCACCTCGGGCGGCGGACCCCGCGTCCTCGGCCCACGTGCGGCCGGTTACCAGGACGACGCCCACGCGCAGCCGGGCCGCGGGGGGCCGGGGAGGGCGGCAGCGGGGCTCAGGGCGGCAGGCGCGCGAGGCCGCCGGGACGCGCCCGCCCGGGAGGCGCAGGCGGGGGGAGGCCGGCGTTCCCGCCGCGGCCCACGCCCGCGCACGCCCACCTGGCGCCCGCGCCCTCGCCGCCCCGCCCGCGGAGCTGCGCCCCGAGCCCGGGCAGTCCGGCGTCCAGCCGCCGCCCGAGAGCCCGCCCGCACGGGCGCCGAGGTACTCACTCGGAGGAGCGGCCGGCGGGCCGGGACCGGAGAGGCGAGGCGGGCGGCTGCGCGCGACGCGGACCCGCGAGGCGCTGAGGGCTGGCGGGCGCGGGGACCCAACTGGACCGAGGCCGGGGCGGGCAGGAGGCGCCGAGCGGGGCGGGGGCGGGGCGGGGGCGGGGCGGGCGGAGCCAGGGGCCGGAGCTGGAGGAGTGGCCAGTGCCGGGGCGGGGCGGGTTAGGGGGAGGGGCCAGGGCCCGGAGCTGGAGGAGGGGCCAGTGGCCGGGGGCAGAGCTGGGGGAGGAGCCGGGGGACTGGGGGCGGAGCGGGGGTGGTGGTGCGCGGAGGGCGGGGCGGGGCAGAGGGCGGAGGCGGGAGGGAGGGGGAGGCGGGAGGGAGGGGGAGGCGGGAGGGAGGGGGAGGCGGGAGGGAGGGGGAGGCGGGAGGGAGGGGGAGGCGGGAGGGAGGGGGAGGCGGGAGGGAGGGGGAGGCGGGAGGGAGGGGGAGGCGGGAGGGAGGGGGAGGCGGGAGGGAGGGGGAGGCGGGAGGGAGGGGGAGGCGGGAGGGAGGGGGAGGCGGGAGGGAGGGGGAGGCGGGAGGGAGGGGGAGGCGGGAGGGAGGGGGAGGCGGGAGCGCGGGGCGGCGGCGGGAAGCCGGGCACGTCCGCTGGGGCGCTGGGCTCCGGGACTCTTGTGCGAGAGGCGCCGCGTGACTTGGGTAACTTCCCGCGTGGGCACCCCTGGGCCTCTCCGTGTAGTCGTGGAGGGTCGCGCACATCCGCCTCGCGCCCGGCACCTCAGCGCGCGCGAATGTTGGCCTCTGTGGCCGGGGTGATGATGGTGGCCCGTGGGAGTCTCCTCTGCTTTTACGCGTGTACTTACTGCTGGTCTAAGTACACCCCGTGGCGTCTGAGGCGCTCCGCCTCCTGGTTTCCCCCAGTGCGAGGCTTGCGAGCGGGGGACGCGGAGAGCCCCCGCGATGAGGCGGATTTGGCTGCTTTCTCTAGAGCAGCCCTTACCCCGTGGCCGTTCGGAGAGCGAGGGGCTTCCTTAAGCACCTACATGTGGTAATTCTGCGCGGGGGTAAGACTACTAGTAATACTAGCAAACTTTAGTACCTGCGTGTCACTGCCCTAGTCCTCGCGACAACTTATGGTGTACGTCTTATAGGCACCCCAGGTATACAAAGAGAGGCATAGTGAAGGACTTACTTTTCTCCTTGCTGAGACAAAATTCCAAACACCGAAAGTTAAAAGGGGAAAGGTTTATTTAGCTCACAGTTTGTAGAGGTTTCAGTCCGTAGTCAGCTAGCTCCAAGGCAGGGTGGCACATGGCAGAGGGGCAACAGTTCAGGGCTGTGGAAGACAGCAAAAGCAAGCTAGGGAAAAGCAAGACAAGCCTCTTTCTGTTCTTATATTGCATGCAGTCTATCAAGATGAGGGCGGTGCCAATCCAGTCAGTGGACTGATCCAGCAATCACCCACCCTTAATCCCAGCACCCTTAATCCCAGCATTGCACTACGAATCAATTACACTAGATTCTGCCACCTCCGAGAAAAGCCTGCCCCCATAACTGCATGAAGCTTTGGAGGGGATATCTAGACACAATCCATAACAGTGAAGTTAAAATAGCCTGTCCAAAGAATGTTACACATTTAGGAAAGGGCAGGGTCTACTTGAGAGGCAAATAAAGGTTGGATAGGTGAAAGAGACAAAATCACAACACCATTTGGGTTTGATACAAAGAAAAGTTAGGAATATACACAAGGTGCTTAAGAGGATGTCTATAGCTATAGGGAGAATGTACTGACATGGGGGGAAATATAATTCCCAACCTGCTAGATGTCAGCTATGCAAAGTTCGTGTTCCTCAAAATCGAAGAATGAATTCTAAGGAACAATGGAGGCTAAGAGTAGGAAAAATTTATTGAGAGAGACAGCTCCGGAGAGACAGGAGGGGACCTGAAAGTGGGTTGAGAACGAGTCCACTTCTCAAAGGAAGTTTTATAGAGCAAATATACAAGGTGGGTACCACATGGGTCAAAACTATGATCACCAGTAAGATTACAAGTATAGCCACTTAGGTAACATTGATCCAATGGGGAAGGAGGTCACATAGCAAGGGTATAAGGAAAGAACATCCCTTTTTAGGAAGGAATGGATCAGGCGGTCCTGGTCATCCACCTGGGTGGCTGATGTCTGTCTAGACTTTATTGGGCCGGGTGACTAATCTTCAGTTCACTGCTTATCCCTCAGGGAGGCGCGCAGGCCTGGTCATTCCCTCTTTGAGGCCTGGCCTTCGACACGTGCGCCTCCAGCCACAGCTGTGATGCGTTCTCATCTTCTGCGCCGACTCCCTCGAGGGTTACTGACTGCCTACAATATTTCTACCTAATTAGCTGTCTATAATTCCACCACAAAGTCTATATTGGTCTTGTCTTTC